>CAWUFW010014172.1:0-428333 GCA_963921515.1 Calotriton arnoldi | reverse complement strand
GGCACTACCACTTTGTGGTGATGCCCTTTGGATTGAAAAATGCACCTGCCACTTTTCAGAGGTTGGTGAATAAAGTTCTGGCAGGGATGGAAACTTATTGCTCAGCTTATCTAGATGATATTGCTGTCTTTAGTTCCTCCTGGCAGGATCACCTGGTCCACCTCAGAAATGTTTTGGAGGACTTGCAGAAAGCAGGCCTCACTATCAAGGCCACCAAGTGCCAGATAGGGCAGAGTCAGGTTGTGTACCTGGGCCACCTTGTAGGTGGAGGCCAGGTTCAGCCTTTACAGAGCAAAATCCAAACCATAATGGAATGGGTTGCTCCAACCACCCAGACACAGGTGAGAGCCTTCTTAGGCCTGACTGGGTACTATAGGAGGTTTGTCAAGGGATATGGATCTATAGTGACCCCCTTGAATGATCTTACCTCTAAGAAAATGCCAAAAAAGGTTCAGTGGACAGCTAGCTGTCAAAAGGCATTTGAAGACCTAAAGCAGGCCATGTGCACTGCCCCCATCTTACAGAGTCCAGACTACACCAAAAAGTTCATTGTCCAAACAGATGCTTCTGAGCTGGGTGTGGGAGCTGTACTGTCTCAACTGAATGATGAAGGTCAAGACCAGCCAGTAGCTTTTATTAGCAGAAGGCTGACCCCTAGAGAGAAACGTTGGTCAGCTATAGAGAGGGAGGCCTTTGCTGTGGTATGGGCCCTGAAGAAGCTGAGGCCATACTTGTTTGGTACTCACTTCATAGTTCAGACTGACCACAAGCCCCTCCTATGGCTAAAGCAGATGAAAGGTGAAAACCCAAAACTTTTGAGGTGGTCCATTTCCCTACAGGGGATGGACTATACAGTGGAACATAGGCCTGGGACCCAACATGCCAATGCAGATGGACTCTCAAGTTATTTCCACTTTGAACACGAAGACTCAACTGGTCAAGGTTAGTTTAGTGTCCCTACGTTTGGGGGGTTGTGTAGGAGAGTAGGATCTGCCTCTTATGTTGCCCCCACTTTTTTTCTGATGTTAGCACTGGTTTCTGGCAATAGTCTGGCTGGGTCCCTGCCAATCAGGGCCCCAGCCTCTCTGTTCTCTCTAAACGACATGGAGTGCACTCTAGGTGCACTAGTGATTGGATACTGTGGTGCCTTATGAGTCCCTAGTATATGGTACCTTAGGTGCCAAGGGCATAGGTACTTCACAGGCCTACCAGGGGCTGCAGCATGTGTTATGCCACCCCTGGGAAGCAGTCTAAATCTGACACCACAGGCCTGCTACTGCAGCCTGGGTGAGGTGGTGCTAGCACCCCTCACTGAGATATAGGTTTCCTATATCTCTCCTGCACACACATATAAACCTATAAGTCACCCCTAAGGCAGGCCCTATCAATCCTGAGGGCAGGGTGCTTGGCTTCTATGTGAGGGGGTGCCTCTGCCTGAGCAGGGCCCCCTCTGCAGCTCTCAGAGTCTATTCTCTGGTGCTCTTTGTGGATGCGGTTAAACCATATACTATTAAGTGCATTATATCCTCGCGGTAAATGCTAACTTTGGAATGGCTGCATCAAAACATGTCGTGTTTGGTGTCAAACATCTTGGAATACTACCCCCGCCAATCTTGGCGGTGGGGGTAGCATTCCACCCTTCTAGAGGGAGAAGATATGTACCTGCTGTGGAAACGCGGTAGAATCCTAAAGAGCCCTGGCATCACAAAATGGATGCCACCAGTCACAGACACTGGGCTGCCCTCCTGCTGATGACCGAAACTCGCAGTGGAGGAAGCCCAACAATAGGCATCCTGTCACAGGGAGGTGTAACCACCTTCCAGACAGGGTTTAGTGTATTGGGGCTGGGTGGGTGCACTCTTAGAGTGCTTTGAAGTCCTGCACTGGGGGAGCAGAAGGCTCCTCTGTGCATATGCCAGTTCAAACCAGCTCAAGGGCTACCTGCCCCTGCTCTGGCGCGAAACTGGACAAAGGGAAGTGGGTGTAGCCACCCCTCCCTTGACCCTCCCATAGGTGGGGTCATAGAGCTAGTCCATCCCCTCTTTTTAGTATAAGAGGGGGAACCTTGCCATTGCAAAGCAGATAACCCCTGGACGACGCTCTACAGAAGAATCCTGGCCCTTCGACGTTCCACTACCTTTGGAAGACAGAAGAATCTCCCTTGGAGTCAAGGAGTGACTCCCCTGCTTGGCAGGCACCAAAAACGACAACGACGGTCGCAAACTACGCCGCTCTCGCCGGATTCCGAAGTCCCTGCAGCCCAAGAAGTGGATTTCCTGACTTCTCCAAGGCCATCGTGAGTCCCCAGCGAAGCTGAGGCAAGTGGACCCCACGAGTGATGAGGAACCGCGACCCCTGGGTACCGTGCACTATTGTCGAGTGCAACCCCTTCACAACGTTCCACGAACTTGTGCTTTGGACCACGTGTGGTCCCGACCTCCAGCAGGAATCCCTCCGAAGATCAGAGGCCTACACCGTCCCGAGTGACCGTGGGCCCCTGTTGAGTGATTCCGCCCGAGGTGTCTTCGCGATCCCTTGCCAGCCGGCTCGTGGGTCCCCAGAAGACTTCTTAAAGAAACCAAAGGGCTCCCTGGTTGCTCCAGGCCTGCCCTGACTTACCCTCGCTGGGTGAGTCCCTCAGACCTTGCTGGTCTGTGCCATCGACTTTTCTTCATCTCCCCGAGACTTGCTGTTGCCAAGGCTTGTTGGCTCCGATCGAGTTGCCGACACCGCAGTAAGCTGCAGACTTCGTGGGACACCCAGAATCCAGCTCCTGGTTGTCGTCGACGCCTCCTGGACCTCGTGGCTGAAGAGTCAAGGCACCCGCAACCGACCTGAATCAACCGACGACGGTGGGCATCCATCTTCCTTGCCCCGAGTCACTGCCAAGTGACTTTGAACACTGTCCCCTCTGCTTTCAGGTCATCCTTCTTCAGAATCCAGGCTTGGATTCCACCGGACACTTCTTCAGCCCCCGCAAGCAGCAAGTCTTCTTTGTTCGCCATTGAAAACGACGCCGCGACCCGACACCAAAGGACACCTATGCACCCGGCTTCCCTGGGTGAGGTAACTCCAGCACTACGGTGCTCCTGTGGGTGTGGGCCCTAGAACTACTTACCCTGTAAGTGACTTGCTTGTAGGTTCTCCCGAAGTATCCTAGAACTCTTAATTTCCAACCGCGACTTGCCCCATTGAAGTCAACGGCGATCCGCGCCTGTGTATCCACACTGCACGCGTCCCCGTGGGTCCTTTACTTACCTGCCTTGGGTGGTTTCGTGAGGCCCCAGCACTTCTGAAGGCCCTAGGCCTTGTCTCCCTGCAAGTCGTTGTTGCTAAGTCCCTTTTTTAGTATATGGTCTGGTACGCCCCTAGGGCCCCAGCCATATTTTGTGCTTAACTTATTGAGAAACGTTGATTTGTGCATATGTTTGTCTTCTAATCTCATAAAGAGATTAGTAGAGAGTTATTTAGAAATAAATACATATATATTTGATATATATACCTGTGTGGTGTCTTTTCATTTGGTGATTCAAGAGATTATATGGTAAAACAAGCTGCTTTACATTCCTTCAAGACTTAGCCTGAAGGCTGCTCTCCACAGCTACCACTAGGATAGCTTTCTTTAAAAGGTTGTCTTAAACCTATCTACCATAAGAGTCAATTTGCCCTGGTGCAAGGTGTCCACTTTAATTAGTGAACAGCATATACCAGGCCAACTTCTCACAACGACCTTCCGCATCTCACCTCGCATCGGCCGACGGACGGGGAGAACGCGAAGAACGATGGTGCTTCTTCGCCTTCTTTTTGTGCTTTGACTTACCCGAAGACGAAGACTTCAAAGAGGAGTGATAGTGAATCCGCGACCGGTCCTGCGACCTCTCTCTCGACCGGGAGCGGCGCAGAGCTAACTGGCAGGCCTCCAGAAGCTTTCGGGACCGCTCCCGCAAAGACTTCGGATTCATCGCCCGACAGTCGGAGCATGACTTTGGGTCGTGGTCGCGCTCCAGGCACCACAGCACACAAGGTGGGGGTCCTTAACCAACATCAATTTGTGACTAGAGCCCCAAGTTTTGAAGCCGGTCCACCGATGTGACATCCCTGTGCACCAGGAGTCGAACGACTCAAAAAAGATTGACAAAAAGTCAAAAAAAGACAGTCAAAAAGTGACTAGAGGTACCGCTCTCTCCGGATCTGCGCTGACTGGCGCGGAAAAAGAAAGAACTGACGTCAGCACGCAGGGGAGGCATCCAAGTAGACATTGCGACGTCATTCCGGCAAACACGATGCCAACGACGGACACGGAGTCGATCGACGCCACCTACCGACGTGCAGGGGTACTGCTAAAGAAAAAATCTCCGGATCCAGTCTGACGCCTGGGGGTAATTCTAAGGTAAGGAATCTATATCTAATAGTCTCTTTCAGATAGATTTGTTAAAAAGTTTAGTTAGATATGAGCTAAGAATAGAAGCAAGAAGTGAAAAAATAAAGTGCAGACAGGGGTTTAATGGCAAACCTGAATTTACCTTTGTCATTTCCTCTTCTACCACCGAAGTGGACAGTAGATCAAATGAGCCCCAGCTGACCATGGACAAAGGGATTTCATATTAGGAAGAACCCAATTAGCACACGGGGTTCACACGGCTGAGGTGTGAACCCCATGTAGATTTTGAAAATGTATTATTAAAAAATGATGATAGCTCCTCACAAAGGGATACAGACGCTAGGATTGCTTGTATGTACTTGTGTATTTACAGCCACAACCTAGCTACGGGGTGCTGTGCATCTCCGGGGAGCTGGGAGTACAGCAAGTAGAGTTTTATATATACACATCACAATTCTGTTGCAGTACACAGCTTGAGCCACAGGAAAAATAAATGATTGGCCTGAAAAACATGATTTAATTAAGACCTGAACCCTGGTCAACCAGGTCTCCCGGTCAGTATCTTAGCCAACAAACCATGTTTCTCTCTTAATTAATTATCCTATTGGTGGAGATGGCATGGGGGAGTGCCGATTGTCTGGTACTGTCAGGTGCTCATACTGCAGTTGAAAAATGCTGCACTGAGTTTGCCCTAAGCTCATAAAGCATATGTCTATAATCACTACCCCCTCCTCCCACAAAAGTAGTCTCTCATTTTTGTAGCAGTCATCAACCCAAAGCTCCCATGCTGCAGTCCCAACAGCTAGCCAACAATGGTAAGCTCACAAAGAAGCAAGGCGGCCAATGAATGATGCTCATTTCAACAATCCTTGTTAGTCATCCCCCTTTTTCTGAGGTGCCACGGCAATGTCTGGTGTAAGATAAAGACCAATGTGGGAGTGGGGAGTGATGGGGAGAGCCCAGCAGGAGAGAGTGGCAAATTCAAATTCAGGGCAGCTCACTCGGCTAAGTGCGATATGTGGATTCCAGAAAGGCCTATGGATTCCCTTCCCGGTAAGAGTTATAGACTGGGCAACTAAAACAACTCACTGGCTGCAGCCCGAACATGACTGCAATGCTGCTCATCAGTAGGGATATCGAACTAGTGTTAGGGCACATTTCAAACCACACGCGTGAGATATATATATATATTCATATATATTCTTATATATATATATATATATATATATATATTCAAACCAAGGTCACTTCCTACATGAAAAGGACCAGAGCCCACGCGGGTTCCTGAAGCTCCAATTTATTTCTGACAGCATGATGCGTTTCGGCTTTAAATTCCTTTCTCAAATGGCAATTACACTGGTGCTTCTAATGCCACAGTTTTTAAACAGACATAGCCTCTCAGCCATTAGTGGAAAGTGCATAGCAGGCGTGGAAAGACTTGGCAAATTCAGCACTCCAAATTCGTTCATACTAGCGCTTCATAGTAAGTACCATATATTATATATATATAGTATATATATATCCCTCTCTTTCCTCCTGCGAAGGAAAATCAAACCTTTTAACCAACATGTGAAACAGCAGAAGAACTTTCTCAGCCACCTGCTGAAATGGATATGGCCTAACGGCTAGAGCGGTCGATCTCGGAGCTGGGGAACCGGGTTCAATTCTTGGCAGGGACGCTCAACATCCTGCGATTCTGGGCAAATCACTTAATCTCCCCGTATCTAAGAAAATAAATGTGTCCGTCTGTAAGGTACCTGGTGCTCATGTAAAGTGCTATCTTACCTTTGGGTCGAGTTAGCACTATATAAAACTCCCAAAAAAAAAAAAATGTGAGAGCTCTTTAAATGTGTAGGTTAGTGGTTTTTTAGAACATAAAGCAAGACAATGGTGCCCCTTTAGAGTGTTTGTATGCCTCGTTACTGTGAAACCATAATGCACTGTAAATCAGAGAGAGAGCTCATTACTGTTATTCATGTGCACTGCCTGCCAGAGTGAAGTGATGTCAAGCAGAGTCCCTGGGAGATGAGCAGATATCTCAGCATTGATATTCAAGAGTACGGGGCAAGTTAGACTTGGGGTGAACAGCGAGAGCTCTGTGAATATCTCAGCAGTAGGACAGATGAACATGCTTCATTTTAGAATAAAGGTGGATTAAGGAGCTTCTTCTCCCCATGTCAGGGTTCACTGATGTGAGGTAAACTGGGGTGTGGAGGAACCGAGGGCAAACAGAAGGGGGCAGTACAGTGACAGAAGTGGGGGCACACAGCATTTACATCGCCAATGGTGACAAAATGCCTCAAAATAGATTGCAATTTGAAGAACCTATAAATTGCATAATTTCAAAAATGTGCTGTGTGTTTCGACTCGTGCTTCATCTCCCGACTATTTTATAGGTTTCAGTTGTAGGTGAGGTATGCCCTGGGATGTATGTGAGTTAGCACTGCTTCAAGAAGACAAGCCTAAAATGTTGTCCTTTAGAATACCCAGGCCCAGAGCTTCCTTGAAGAAAAACAAATGTAACTGCTTAAGAAAAGAGACGGAGTTCACTTTGAAGTTTATTTGTCTGTGCAAAAGTTCTCCTTTTGAATCTTCCAAAATTTGCATTGATGCGGCTCTGCTCTCATTGCTAACTGTAATTTGTTGCAAGTTTGGGTGTTTTCTTTAAAAAATGAATGTGATCAGCTACAATGTTGTGAAGTTTGCCTCGCCATCCCGGTGACTGCATGAAAGTCATGTTTCTCCTTGTCTCTGAATTATAACTCGAACAGGGAGTGAAAAACTTTGACACCTGGATCACCAATTGTGCAGACAGCATAGTCCCCGTCAAGAGCAACATCCAGATGAAATCCTCCAAAAAGGCAAGCTGGTACACCCAAGAACTCAGAACATCCAAACGAGACAGCAAAGAGTTGGAGAGGAGATCGTGCGTCAGCAAGGGCACCTCCAACAGGACAGCCTTCAAGATCTCCCTCAACCGCTACCAATGCCTGCTGAGGGCAACAAAGAAGACCGCCCTTGCTGCACACATCAAAACCAGCGCCAGCAACACCAAGGAACTTTTCAATATCGTTAAGGAATTCTCCAACCCGACTGCCAGCGAAAACAACATAATTTCCTCACAGGAGCTGTGTGACAACCTCGCCCACCTTCTTACACAAGATCTCAACCATATACAGAAACTTCAAACCCCAACCCACACCTACGGACTTCGTTGACAGATACCACCACCACTGTAACCAACACGAACCACACACTGACCAACTGGAACATCCTCTCCACCCAGGACACCACCTCCACCATGAAATCCATGCACTCAGGAGCTCCCACAGACCCATGCCCGCACCACGTGTTCAACCGCGGAAAACAAAGGATCGGCCACGAACTTGCCAAACTACTCAACAACTATCACCACCACAACATTTCCCAACACCTGGAAACACGCCGAAGTCAGACCACTACTTCAAAAATCTTCCGCTGACCCCAGCAAACTCAAAAACTACCGACCAATCTCCCTGCTCCAATTCCCAGTGAAGGTACTGGAAAAGTACTCCCGACTTGGTGGAGGACGGGGTAGGTGCCGACCGACTCAGCAACTGCTGAAACTGACGCCATAATTTAGCGTCATCCCTCCACCATTGACTCGAGGGAGCAAGTAATTCACCCACAGCGGGTTGGTCTACATTCATTAAGGTACCTCACTGTTAGGTTAATGTATAATTGTTGGATCAACAATGTGATACTACTAGTGATCTAACCATAGTGTAGATAGAACATTCTCAATTGGTCCTGAAGAGTTGCCGCGTGATCATTCAGACATAACAGGCAAGAAACATGTCGACCTCATAGCCACTCTTGGACATTATACCTTAAGTGGCTCTCACTATCTGGTTTTAATAGTGTCAGGATATGCCTCCCGATATCCCTGAGCCTATGGACGATGAAGACACCTTTCCTCACTGGCCAACTCCTCTGCTTTCATTCCAGCCCCCGGGACCGTTGTATGAAGTGCGATATGCTGGCGAGGTACTAGAGAACCAGGAATGCGGGCCCTTTAGCTACCCAAACCCAGAAGCCGAGGAGTACATAAGTCACGCCCCCTTGCACTGGGCATGCGCGACACCGGAGGAGAGAGAAGATGCTGAGGCAGGAGCCGGGGAAGAGAGGAGCAGAGACACCGCGGTAGACGAGACGGAGACCCGGGAGGACCCACAGCGGCTGCGAGGACGGACCAGGAGTACCCTCGATCTGAGGACCCGAGACACCGAGAGCGAAGACTACAGAGGAAAGCCAGGAGGCCAACGACCCTGTGAATCGCCCAGCAGCGTCCCCGGAGGGACGTGGCTTGCACAGGTACGTGCAAGACTCCTGGGGAGTGGTTGGCGGGTGGGAGTAGCACCCCGGGGTAAAGAGCCAGGGGAATCCTCGTAACTCCCCTGAGCACCTCGGCAAACCAGGGATTCCTTACTCTGACGGTGGCGGTCTCTCTCACCCTTTTTGCCCAAACGAAGACGGGTGTGTTGTATCCCTCACTCCCTCTCCCTCAGCACAGTACATGCACGTTGCGCTGATATTTGTGTTCTTTTCTTTATTTTTGGCACTTCACTCCTGACGGTGCCGACGGCGACGCTGGAGAAAATACAAGGCCACCAGGAACAGCCAAGACTCCAAATAGGAGACGCTGGACATTTAATTTTGAGACTCCTTTATGGAATAAAGATTGGAATAAACCTCTTTGTGCTAACATACGTGGTCTCGTGATTCCTGCGAAACCTAACAAATAGGGACCAGTGGGCTAATCTGATTAAAATTGTTACTCTGGAGTACCACTGGCCACACTTTTTAATCTTAACGCCCCCCACACCTTCACTGCACATCTGCACTCACATATCTACACCTCTAGGCCCCTTACCCACACTGCACCAAACAGCTTGGGACAAAAGATCTCCAACAAAGAACCCCTCATAGGGTGCCCGTCAGGCATTGAAGCGCCAGCCTGATGAGGAGCATGCCCTATGATGAAGCATGACACCCAGCCTGGGTGTGTGAGGGCCCCACTTCCCAAATTGGGAGACACCCTGTCTCCATCATTGGATCAGGGCACCACCTTCCTAGCCTCCTCATTATACTACCTTCTCTTTCCAGGAACGGCATACTCCATTTGATACTACACCTGGAGCAGAACCAGCTACTCAACGCCTCCTAATCCAGCTGCTGCAGCAATCGCGTACGGAAACCACCCTGATTGCAGCTACCACATCCGAACCCTCTTTGACCAAGGAGAAACAGCAGTTTTGATCCTCCTCAACCTCTCAACAGCCTTTGACACTGTATCCCACCACAAACTAACTGAAAGACTACACCACATCGGCATTCAAGGGGACGCGCTCAGATGGATAACCTCTTTCCTCACCGGAAGAACCCAGAGGATCCACCCTCCACCTCTCACCTCTGAACCCAAGGAGATCACCTGTGTTGTCCCCCTGGACTCAGCCCCATGCTCTTCAACGCATATATGACCCCGCTGGCCAACATCGTTTGATCCTACGGTCTCAACATAATTTCCTATGCAGATGACACCCAACCAATCCTCTCACTCACAGACGACCCCACCACCACCAGAACCAATTTTCACAGATGCATGACAAATGTCGCGGACTGGATGAAGAACAACTGCCTGCAGCTGAACACAGACAAGATGGAAGTACTGATCTTTGGATCTTTGACAACAGCAACAACACATGGAACGGCTCCTGGTGGCCATCAGACCTAGGACCCACACCCACTCCCTTGGACCATACCAGAAACCTCCAAATCTTCATTGACAACAAGCTCACCATGAAATCACAGATCAACGTAGTCTCCTCCGCCTGATTCCTCTGCTACACACGAGACGCGCCGTGACATAGGCTCTCGTCACCAGCCGACTGGACTACAGCAACACCTGCTACGTAGAAATCACAGTACACCTCCTACAGAGACTTTAGACCATACAGAACGCTGCAGCCAGACTTATCCTCAGCCTTCCCTGACGATCCCACATCACACTGGTACGTTATGTTAACTGTTTTTTGTAACGCACAAGCTATCACCAAAAAAGCTATTTTGTCATTCTCTAAGCAGGATGAGAACCATGAAGTAGCGCTTGTGTCACCCACATCATGTGACTCAGAAAAAGTCAGGTTTAACATGGCTTTTGGGATCTAAGGTGATGCTGCTACCTGTAAGCCCAAAAGGAAGCTTCAGAGCAGGCGGTTTAAACACGGAAGGCAGGTCTTACTGTCAATCATCTTGGAATGAGGGGTAATACTTTCACGGGAAGCTGGAGAAGTCGCAGAGCTGGCATGCTTATGGTGCTTGCTTGCTTACTACACCTAATATAACCAATATATCTAGGTAAATAGTTTTCCTGTATTTTCCTGTTTGTAGACAGTCTATGATCCTGCTGACCCACGTGTGGAAATGAAAGAAACAGCAACCACTTAACGAGATGATTTAACAAACACATCTGTGCTATTCAAAATAAGTCCCTGTGTATGTAAAAGACCAGGTCTCAAACATAGCTGTTGCAGTGGGAAAGGGTTCCAACAAGGAAAGCCATAGGTGCGCTCCCCAAACAAGTTTTTTTCCCCACACACATCTAATGAGTACAGGAGTCAAGGACACACTTATTTGCGGGCAACAAGCAGAGCACACCAATAATTATATTCTTTCATTGAACCCTTAATCTTTGTATGAGAATATGTTTTGATGCATGTTCTCAAGACCTGATACCTTGCAGTTCTATGATGTAGAACCAGGCATATGCTCCAAGGTCTTGGTGCATTCTGTGGGATCAGGCACGTGGTCCATGGTCATGGTGCATTCTGTGGGATCAGGCTTGTGCTCCAAGGTCATGGTGCATTCTGTGGGAACAGGCTTGTGCTCCAAGGTCTTGGTGCATTCTGTGGGGTCAGGCTTGTGCTCCAAGGTCTTGGTGCATTCTGTGGGATCAGGCTTGTGCTCCAAGATACTTGTGCATTCTGTGAGATCAGGCATGTGCTCCAAGATCCTGGTGCATTCGGTGGCACCAGCCATGTGCTCCAAGGTCATGGTGTGTTCTGCGGGATCAGGAATGTTCTCCAAGGTCCAGGTATATTATGTGGGATCAGACATGTGCTCCAAGTTCCTAGTGCATTCCTGCGGGATCAGGCATGTGCTCCAAGATCCTGGTGCATTCCTGCAGGATCAGACTTGTGTTCCAAGGTCCTGGTGCATTCTTTGGGATCAGAATGTGTTCCAAGGTCCTGGTGCATTCTGGAGGATCAGCTTCAAGGTCCTGGGGCATTCTGCAGGATCAGGCATGTGCTCCAAAGTCCTGATGCATTCTGGAGGATCAGGCATGTGCTCGAAGATCCTGGTGCATTCTGTGGAACCAGATGTACTCCAAGGTCCTGGTGCATTCTGCTGGATCATGAGTATGCTCCAAGGTCCTGGTTCATTCTGCGGGATGAGACATGAGTTCCAAGGTCCTGGTTCATTCTGCGGGATCAGACATGTGTTCCAAAGTCCTAGCGCATTCTGCTGGATCAGGAATGTGCTCCAAGGTCCTGGTGCATTCTGTGGGATCAGGAATGTGCTCCAAGGTCCTGATGCATTCTGTGGGATAAGATGTGCTCAAATGTCCTGGTTCATTTTGTGGGTCAGGCACGCGCTCCAATGTCCTGGTGCATTCTGCGGGATTAGGCACATTCTCCAATGTCCTGGTGCATTCTGTGGGATCAGGCATGTGCCCCAATGTCCTTGTGCATTCTGTGGAATCAGGCATGCGCCCCAATGTCCTTGTGCATTCTGTGGGATCAGGAATGTGCTCCAAGGTCCTGGTTCAGTCTGCGGGATCAGGCACGTGCTCCAATGTCCTGGTGCATTCTGTGGGATCAGACATGTGCTCCAATGTCCTGGTGCATTCTGTGGGATCAGGCATGTGCTCTAATGTCCTGGTGCATTCTGTGGGATCAGGCATGTGCTCCAATGTCCTGGTGCATTCTGTGGGATCAGGCACGTGCTCCAATGTCCTGGTGCATTCTGTGGGATCAGGCACGTGCTCCAATGTCCTGGTGCATTCTGTGGGATTAGGCATGTGCTCCAATGTCCTGGTGCATTCAGTGGGATCAGGCATGTGCTCCAATGTCCTGGTGCATTCTGTGGGATCAGGCATGTGCTCCAATGTCCTGGTGCATTCTGTGGGATCAGGCACGTGCTCCAATGTCCTGGTGCATTCTGTGGGATCAGGCACGTGCTCCAATGTCCTGGTGCATTCTGTGGGATCAGGCATGTGCTCCAATGTCCTGGTGCATTCAGTGGGATCAGGCATGTGCTCCAATGTCCTGGTGCATTCTGTGGGATCAGACGTGCACCAAGGTCCTGGGACATTCACTTTGAATGCCCTGTTAACACTATTCCTTACCTTAAAACAACGTTGTCATACCTTTGATGGAGCCACAGATCATCGTGATTCTCCATTAATAGAAACACAGCTCTTTCTACAATCTTTCACCCAAATGGCTGTGCTGGAGAGTGGCTGCTCTTTAACTCCTCGTTTCCTCACTCATTCGTTCTCTCTGGGTGAAGATCACATTCAGGGCTATGAATGTTTAATCTATTCACTCATATGGCATTTCAGTTTCTGACACATTTACTGATATCATTAACCTTTCCAAAACTACTGGAAATGAATGGTTCATGGTTCAGTATCCGCATCTTCCTATCACTTTCACAGCATTTCTTCTTCACTGTGAAGCATCGTGGTCCATACCGGGAGAAGAAATATGTGTAGGGACCAGTGCCAGATGGTTAAATACTGGCTTTTAAAGCACACTGGGACACTTTTCTTGGTCAAAAACTAGACAGCAATCAACATCACCCAAAGAGTTATTTGGGTGTTTTACTTCACAGGGCGCTTTGGGGGATTGGGTCATAAATGCTGTCAGCCACCCCCCTCCACCAGGTACATATTTCAACAACTACATGCATGGCCCTTATTATGAATGGCCTCTTAATACCGTTTGAGAAGAAAAATAGTTGGAAATGATATTAGGGGTACAGTGGGAATACCACGAGCAATAATATCACATGTGTGATGACAAGGTCTTTCGGTGAACCCTGGAGGGCTCGGTCTACAGAAAGCACCTGGAATTATGGGTTCACATGAAGAAATCAGTGTGGTAGCTCCGATTTCCGCATGTTATGCCCAATTTCATAGGGGCTTGTAGGAGATTCAGTCAAAATCCCTCAGTAATACCACACAGAGTACCAGTGCTACCCCTGGACCAGGGCAGTATTACTCCGCACAGTTTCCCAGCCTGGAGATGGCCACTCGAAATGAATGCCTCTATGTCAGTCTTTGCCTCTGGACCGAGGTTTGAGCGGTTTGTAGATATTAATGTATCCTTTTCTTGACTGAATTGAGCCCTAGAGGAGGCCCCAGAATGCAGGCAGGCTAATGTGATGGAAAAGTCCATGCAGATTTGCAATCTGTTTTTTTTTCTTAACAATATATCTATTAAATTTTTTTTTCCACCCAAGTGAGACAAAATGTCAAGAGCTAGCAGCGTGAATGGAAAAAAGCCCAGAAATTGAGTTCACAGGCAGTTTTTATGCTCTTCGAGCACTTAAGGGGAATTACCGAACGTAAAATGGTAATACTGGCACCTCCTGATAATTGGCATAAATATCTCTGCCAGCCTTTTGCTACCAGGATGCGGAAATAACCGGCACTGTCGACGTTAGCATGGGCCATCTCCCAGGTGTACTCAAGGCTGCATGTGGACGTGGTGTCCGGAGAGGTCATTGTGCCAGGACCCTGCCCGCGGTATCTCGCAGCCATTTCATGATCAGGGTTCTCAATTTAAGTCCACGAGGGGGCGTACATCATCTGTTTGAGACCAGCAGGTCCTTGTGGATGCACAAACTCCAAGGAGCACGTTACATTTGTACTGGTATTAGGTGAGTTTTTGCACCCAATTTACATATTCGTACTAATACTAGTGAATATCTTGCACAAACAGGGTTTCTCACCAGTTTTGCACACCTTATCACTCCCGTCTTATATGTTTCTCGCTCTTCGTTAACTGCAGTGAAAATGTGATGGAAACAGTGAGCAGCATTAATGTGAATACTATGTGCTCAGTTCCGAATCAGTTTGGTGCAAAACCGTGAACGGGTATCGCTTGTGGAGCTACATTTCTCGCTTAAATTTCCGAACAGCCACTGAACCGTAGAGTACCACTGGCTGGGGCCCGGTTTGAGTTTGGCATCTGAGGTTAACCTCTGCTTCGCATGACCTGTGCTATACTAGAAGCCGACTAAGACCCACGCTCGTGCATGTGGGTAGACGGCAAACCTCTGTAAACAGGCCTACCTTTCACTTCAATCCATCTGCTCTAATTAATCAGTCATTCTCGTTATGCAAGCAAACTTGTTTTTAATATATGAAATCAGACAACTGAAGTCTTCATAAAAAGCTTCACATGTGTTCGGAACACGGTTTGTTCAGCCCCAGGCAGACAAACTGTGCATAACTCAGTTTAATCAACCAGCACAATATTCAAGGCTGGGATGAAGCCAGCCTCCTAACAAGGTGCACGCAGACGTAGGTCCCCCAAGAGGCGCAGCAGCGACTCCCCATATGGTGCGTTACCTTGCTAATTCCACTGACCCCAATCTAATGAGCTCGAAATTCCATCCCTCATGTAAACACAAAAACAAATAACATTTGCCCCCCGTTTGCGCGCTGTGCGTTGCCTGCTTTCTGTTTTTCTTTTAGTTTCATTTCAACAATTTTTTATCTGTAATAATAGCATTGCTTCTATAAGGGTTCTCATTATCATTTTTATATAGGCACTGTGTCCCTATAGATTATGTATTATTCAAATAAACCATTAATTCCGTAAACAACGAGACAGCACTTTTCGAGTGAATAAATAACAGCACTGGAAAAAAATGTAAAATGGGTCAGCAGACTACACTCTAATAAAAGAGAAGCCTTGGAAGTGTTTCCTCTAAACCTTGGGGGAAATGTCGGGGGCGCAGTGTTATGTCAAATTTGGCAACGCCGTGCTCCGACATTTTCAAAACGGAGGGATTTACAAAAATACAGCGCAACCCTGCGTTTCCCCTAGCGCTGGTGCTAAAAAAGCTGACTAGCGCCAGCGCAGGCACCCTGCCGCCATGTTGCAAGGGTGCCTGCACTGCAGGGGCGATTGTTTATGTGCAGGAAAGGACACCTATCTGCACATAAACAATCAAAAATGGCGATTTGCTCTTTCTATGTGTGCTGGAGGACACAGCACACATAGAAAGAGCAAAAAACAAGGAGAAATTAACAATTTCTCCTCGTATCACCATTCGAGGACCTGGCCTTAGTTTTTGGTGCTGTCCCAGCCTTGTAAATCTAGGGCAGCGTCAAAAAGCAATGGGTGTTGCTGTGGAACGCCCACAGAAACACCCATTGCCCGCCCCTTTGCCGTAGCAGACTACGGCGGGAAGGGGCATATTTACAAGGTGGCGTTAAGCCTCGTTAAGTGGCTTAGCACCACCTTGTAAATATAGGGAATGGCGGAACATCACCGGAGCATCAGAAAAAGGGACACTTCGGTGGTGTTAGGGGATTATAAATAAGCCCCCATATCTTTATAATGGATATGAAGAACAAGTTACTTACCTTCGGTAACGATATATCTGTAAGAAACATAGGTTAGTTATAGATTACTTACCTTAGAATTACCCCCAGGCATCAGACTGGATCCGGAAAGATTTTCGTCAGCAGTACCTCTGCACGTCGAAAGGTGGCGTCGGTCGGCTCCGCGTCCGTCGTTGGTGTCGTGGTCGCCGGGATGACGTCGCAGTAGCTACTTAGACGCCGCCCTCGCACGCTGACGTCAGTTCTGTACACGAATTTCCGTGCCAGAAATGCAGAGCCATGCAAGACACTGACCACTGGTGCACAAAACTAGGGCCCTGAAAGGATGACCGTAACCCTAGAAATCAGTTCGCAGAACAGGGAGGATGGGTGGGGCGGTAAGGAATCTATAACTAACCTATGTTTCTTACAGATATACCGTTACCGAAGGTAAGTAACTTGTTCATCTGAAAGAAACAGTTAGTTATAGATTCCTTACCTTAGAATAGATACCCCAGCAATACCAACCCCGGAGGTGGGTCTGTGAACCAATGCCACACCAGAAAGTCCCGGAGGACAGAACGGCCAAAGAAGCCGTCTCTCCGGACCTGGCTGCCCAGGCAGTAGTGTTTGGTGAACGTGTGCAGCGATGCCCACGTAGCTGCGCCTGACAAATGTCATTCAGAGGAACTCCTCGTCCCAAAGCAGTAGTGGCTGCCGTCGCCCTGGTGGAATGGGCGCGTAGCCCCACTGGAGGCTCCTTTTTAGCCAAATAATAGCAGGCTTTAATACACAAAATGACCCATCTAGGGATGGTCCGCTTGTGTACGGCCCGACCTTTCTTGGCGCCTACATACCCAACAAAGAGTTGGTCATCCACCCGGAACTGTTTTGTGCGATCCAGGTAGAAGGAAATCGCACGTTTTGGGTCCAGACGGTGGAGCCTCTCTTCCTCTTTAGAAGGATGCGGAGGCGGAAAGAAGGTGGGCAAAGTGATGGTTTGCCCGATGTGAAAAGAAGTGACCACCTTGGGAAGAAAGGATGGCCGAGTTCGTAGAACAACTTTGTCCGGATGTACAGCCAGAAAAGGAGGTTTAGATGAAAGAGCCTGGAGCTCACTCACTCTTCTGGCAGATGTGATGGCTACCAGGAAAGCAGTTTTAAGAGTTAAAAGTCTTAAAGGACAGTTGTGAAGTGGCTCAAAGGGAGCGCACATCAAATATGTTAAGACTAGATTCAAGTCCCACTGAGGCATAACGAAGGGAATTGGAGGAAAGAGATGAGTTATGCCTTTTAAGAAACAATTTACAACCGGGGACTTGACGAGAGAAGGCTGATCAGGAAGCCTTAGAAAGGCAGAAATGGCCGAAAGATAGCCCTTGATAGTGCCCAGAGCAGAGCCCTGCTGGGCCAAAGAAAGGAGGAACAAGAGAACCTCAGACAGAGGGGCAGAAAGGGGGTCCACAGCCTTTGCTGTGCACCATGCCACAAATTTGTTCCATCGGCAGGCGTATACCGTCTTAAAGGAGGGACGCCTGGCTACCAAGATTACATCACATACTTCGGGAGGCAAGTCAAATGACGTCAACTGCCGCCGCTCAATCTCCACGCAAGGAGGTGGAGGCTGGACAGGTTCGGGTGGAGGACAGTCCCCTGCTGCTGCGACAGAAGATCCTCCCGAAGAGGCAGTCTCGGGATACGAGACTCTTCGTGCCCAATCCGGAGCCACAAGAATGACTTGGGCCTGGTCGTGCTTGACCTTCTTCAGCACTCTGGGCAGAAGTGGTATAGGCGGAAAGGCGCATAGACGACCGCAACTCCACTCGTGACGAAAAGCGTCACCTAGCGAGTGCCGCCTTGGAAATTCCAACGCGCAGAATTGCTGACATTGCGCGTTCTCTTCGGTGGCGAATAGATCTAACCAAGGCTCTCCCCACTGCTGAAAGAGACCTTGCACCACCTCCGAGTGAAGACGCCATTCGTGATTCATCATGCACCTGCGGCTGAGTTCGTCCGCCCTGGCGTTCAGTGAACGTGCCAGGTGTTGAACCACCAGGGATATGCCCTGATGTTCCAGCCATGTCCAGAGGCGGAGGGCCTCTTAACATAGGGTCCACGACCCCACCCCGCCTTGTTTGTTGCAGTACCACATGGCAGTGGTGTTGTCCATGAACACCTGCACTACTCTCCCCCGGACAGAGGGAAGGAATGCCTTGAGTGCAAGATGAAACGCCCGAAGCTCCAGAAGGTTGATGTGGAGCTCGGACTCCGCCGGAGACCAGAGGCCTCTGATCTCCGCCTCTCCCATGTGGCCGCCCCATCCCAGAAGGGATGCGTCCGTCACCACTGTGTGGTCTGGTTGGGGAAGCGAGAGGGATCTGCCGTTGACCCAATCCAGGTTCCCGAGCCACCACTGCAGCTGATGAGCAGTGCCCTCCAAGATATGGACGCAATCGGACAGATTCCCCTGATGCTGCGCCCACTGGAACTTCAGGTCCCACTGCAGAGCCCGCATATGCCAACTGGCATGATCGACCAGCAGGATGCAGGAGGCCATGAGGCCCGGCAGCCTTAGGGTCATCCTGACCGAAACCCGGGATAGAGGCTGAAAGATCGGAATCATAGCCCGAATATCCCGGACTCGCTGTTCGGGAGGATAAACCAGAAACCGCGCCGTGTCCAGAACCGCTCCGATGAAGAGGAGCTTCTGAGAGGGGATGAGGTGTGACTTCGGCACGTTGATGGAGAACCCCAGCGAATGCAGGAGGTCGGCCGTAGTCTGGAGGTGGGAGACGACAGCCTGGGGCGAGCCCGCCTTCAACAGCCAATCGTCGAGATAGGGGAAGACTGGAACCCCTGATCTGCGCAAATGAGCTGCGACCACCGCCATCACTTTCGTGAACACCCGAGAGGCGCTGGTAAGGCCAAAGGGGAGCACGGTAAACTGAAAATGCTCGTGGCCTACCGTGAACCGCAGGTAACGCTGGTGGGCCGGCAGGACGGGGATGTGAAAGTAAGCGTCCTGCAAGTCCAACACTACCAACCAGTCTCCAGGGTCGAGGGCAGACAAGACCTGAGCGAGCGTCAACATGTTGAACTTCTCCTTCCGGAGGAAGCGGTTGACGTCCCTGAGATCCAAGATAGGACGCAGGCCCTTGTCCTTCTTGGGTACCAGAAAGTAGTGGGAGTAACAACCACAACCTACTTCTGGGGCAGGAACGCTCTCGATGGCTCCCTTGGCCAAGAGAGCCGTAACTTCCTGTTGGAGAAGGCCCACATGATCCTCTGACATACGATGGTACCGAGGTAGCATGGCTGGAGGGGTAGCCTCAAAGGGGAGGGAGTAGCCCCTTCAGACTATCTGCAAAACCCACCTGTCCGACGTGATGGTGCGCCAGTGGGGGAGGTGATGGCAGATCCTGCCGCCCACTGTCGTTTGATGGGCCTGAAATGTCGGACTAGGAAGGTTTGGAGGCTGCTGCAGAGGGGGGGTTAGTGGACTGGCCCGCTGGCCCCCTGAACCATGACGGTGGTTCCCACATCCCCGGCCGCACGAAGGTTGGGGAGCTTGCTCCGGCCTGTGGCTCTGGGCGGGACGTAGTAGGGCACCCCTTCCGTAGCCACGAAAGGGGCGAAAAGCAGACTGCGCAGGGCGGCTGGAGAGGCCCAAGGACTTGGCCGTAGCCCGTGAGTCCTTGAAACGCTCTAGAGCGTTGTCTGCTTTGTCGCCAAAAAGGCGACGGCCATTAAAAGGCATGTCCATGAGAGTATTCTGGACATGCCCCGAAAAGCCAGTCGATCTCATCCAGGCGTAGCGTCGAAGGGCTACCGACGTGGAAATTGTCCTGCCTAGAGAGTCGGCGGTATCCAGCCCACAACGGATGGTAAACTTGGCTGCGTCCCTTCCGGCAGCGACAGCCTGGTAGAGTAGTGTCCGGGCCTCCTCCGGGCACTGAGGCAGCACTTGCGCAACCGTGTCCCGCACAGAGTGGGAGTAACGGCCCAATAGACATGCAGTGTTTACCGACCGCAGTCCCAAGCTGGCGGAAGAAAAAATCTTCTTTCCAAGATGATCCAGCTTCTTGGATTCCCTAACTGGTGGAGCGTTAGGGAATGCTCCCTTGGAAGTAGAGGCTTGGACTACCAAGCTCTCAGGTGTGGGGTGTTGGGAGAGGAAGGTGGGGTCGCCCGGGGCCGGGCGGTGGCGTCGGGCGATAATCCTATCCGCGGGAGCCCCCGTGTTGGGCCTGGACCAGGTGCCCAAAAGGACGTTGGTGAGGGCCTCATTAAACGGAAGCAGGGGCTCTGAAGAGCTCGCTTGCGGTTGAAGCACCTCTGTCAGGAGGTTAGTCCTGACTGCCACGGTAGGAAGCTAGAGGCTGCCCTACGCTACACCACTGCGTATGACGCTCCCTCCTCCGTAGCCACGGTAGGAGGAGACAACATGCCAAGGTCAGGAGATGTATCAAGACCACTGGCATCCCCCAGGTCCTCTCTCCAGTCCGGGTCATACCCCAACTGGTCGGTCAAAGGGTCACCTGACCCCTCCCAGTCCTCCTCCTCATCCTCTGGGTGCCAATCTGGTCTAAAAGGGGCACAAAAACCCCGTTCCGGCTCCGTGTCCACATCAGGATGGAGGCCGGGGTCGACTGCGAACGCGGTGCCCATGGAAGCGGCGCCGGTGGAGGCGTAATGAGGTCAACCGGCGCCGATCCGGATCCAGGCCTGGATCCAAGGGGGGCCTGCGGCGCCGGAGCCGCCAGCAGAGAAGGCCTAGGCCCCCCAGCCGAGTCCACGGGGCCCGAAGGCGCGCCGGCGGGTTCGGGCTGCCCAAAGATGGTGTGCATCGCCTCGTAGAACTTACAAAGCTGGGCAGGAGTCGCTCCGGGTCCCGGGAAGGGAGGGAAACTCGGAGTTGGCTCTTCAGGCTCCGCACGCGGAGCCGCGGGAGGGGCAGCGCCCACATCCCTCGTCGCGTCAGCTGACCGACGGGGAGAAGTCGAGGAGCGACGATGCTTCTTCGACTTCTTCTTCTTTGACTTACCTGACCCGAGTGCGAAGACTTAGAAGACTTCGACGAGTGGTGATGGCTCCGCGACCGGTCCCTCGACCTCCCTCGCGACCGGGACCTCGAACGGCGCGGAGCCAACTGCCGGCGCTCAAGAAGCTTTCGGAACCGCTCCCGCAAAGCCTTCGGAGCCATGGACCGGCAGTCGGAGCACGACTTGGGGTCGTGGTCGCGCTCCAGGCAAAACAGGCACGATCCGTCACCGACATCAGTCGGTCACAGGAACCGCAAGCCTTGAAACCGGGCATCCCTACGTGCACCAGGAGTCGTGAGGACTCAAAAAGGGTGTCGACAAAGGTCGTCAAAAAGTCAGTCAAAAAGTGACTGAAGGTACCGCTCTCTCCGGATCTGCGCTGGCTGGCGCGGAAAAAGAAAGAACTGACGTCAGCGCATGAGGGCGGCGTCTAAGTAGCTACCGCGATGTCATCCCGGCGACCACGACGCCAACGACGGACTCGGAGCCGACCAACGCCACCTTTCGACGCGCAGAGGTACTGCTGACGAAAAACTTTCCGGATCCAGTCTGACGCCTGGGGGTAATTCTAAGGTAAGGAATCTATAACTGTTTCTTTCAGATAAGGCCAAACAGCAGGGTTCACTGCCTTAAAGTTGTACGAAAAAGTGTACCATGTAGAGAGGCACAGTAGCATGACTTAAGAGAAACTACAAATGTATAATAAATTAGACATTGTATTTGATATAGTGCTTCCAATCTTATTCAAGTCTTTTCAAAGGTTTGCTAAGTCCATGAAGAACCAAGACTGTTTTTTGTTGTTGTTGTTTTATTAGTGTGAACTCGACCGTAAGGTTTTGGAGCGCTTTACATGAGCATCAGTTGCATTACAGACCAATACATTCATGTTTTTTGAAGGCATGGGTAGATTAAGTAATTTGCCCAGAATCACAAGATGTTGAGCCAACACCGAGACTCAAACCTGGCTCCCCAGTTCCAAAGAACTTCGATGTACTAAGTAAATGCAATTTGCACACGAGTGACAAACACATTTGCTAGTCACGCATGAATGCGTGCAAATGTCCCGCTCAGGCCCGTCTTTAGGGCAGTGCGACCAGTGCGGCCACACTGGGTGTTGATCTGCAGAGGGGGTGCTGACCTCAGGGGCGGCACTGTGTTTAGCAATAACTTATGATCGGAGAGATGAGGGGCACTTTAGCCTGGTGGTAGTGAGAGAATCCGAGGAGGTGGTCATAGGTGTGGGGGTGCCAAATATGATTGTCTCACCAGGCGCCACCAGCGCTAAAGCCGGCCCTGGTCCCACTCAGGACAAATTACTTAGTGGTGGGAATATCCTTTTCGAATTGTTATTTTGGAAAATTCAAACCGGAGATTCCCAAACAGGTAATTGTTGAAGTAAAGTATAAAGGACTACAAATTCAATACAAAAACCAACTTAGACCAGGTGGTAACTAGGTATGCATAATAAAAGGCACAGCCATGATGCACTTTACAATAGCAGACCTGTGTGCTACCTGTGACAGAGGAGGCTGTTGGGAGCTCAATAGAGGCAAGAAGGATGAGAAGGGAAAGGATTTCCAGACAAAATGTAACTAAATTTGGGCCCTGTGAGAAATAAGTAATGTAGGGGAGGCACAGTCGTGGCTTACTCATGAGCCCTAAGACACAGCGCACATGATCGCACCACCTTCATACAGTTGCTGTGTTCTCTGTCCCTCAAGGCCTCCTTGCCACAGGCGTTTCATGCTGCAGAAACACAACATACACCTTCCACAAACACTTGAAGTGGAGGACTCCGATCAGAAATGTTGTGAAATATACTTTGCCCATGATGGCTGTACAGATAGACCCAACATAGGGGTTTGCCTCCAGCAACAAATCAGTATTGTAGGAGAGTAGGATCTGCTTCTTATAGTTACCCCCACTTTTTGCTGATGTTTCACTGTTTTTGACTTAGTCTGACTGGGATCCTGCTATTCAGGACCCCAGTCTATCTGCTTTCTCCTCTAAATTGATTGCATGTACTTTAGGTACACTCCAGATTGGATTCTGGGGTACCCTTATAAGTCCCTAGTATATGGTATACTATGTACCCAGGGCATAGGTACCTTAGAGGCCTCCCAGGGGCTGCAGCATGTATTATGCCACCCCTGAGAGGCCATTCAAAATGACACCACAGGTCTGCTACTGCAGCCTGTGTAAGGTGGTGCATGCACCCCTTCCTTAGATATAGGTTCACTATATCTATCCTAATCACTGCACATATAAGCCTATCAGTCACCCCTATGGCAGGCCTTATCAATCCTGAAGGCAGGGTGCTGGGTTTTATGTGAGAGGGTGCCCCTGCATGACCAGAGCCCCTCTGCAGCCTTCGGAACCACTATTCTGGGGTTGTCTGTGATGCAGCCAACCATATACTCTTAAGTGCATTATAACCTCGCGGTAAATGCTAACTTTAAAACAGCTGCAAGGAATTATGTCGTGTTTGGTGTCAAACACCTTGGAATCATACCTCCAGACCAGTAACTGGTGTGGGAGGTATGATTCCTCCCTCCTAGAGGGAGAGATATGACAGCACCGGTACACCCGGTACCAGCTTCACAGAGCCCTGGCATCACAAAATGGATGCTGCCAGCCACAGACACGAGTCTGCCCTCCTGCTGCTGGACGAAACTCCGGCAGGGGAGGCTAGACAATAGGTTTCCTGTCACAGGGAGGTGTGACCACCTCCCAGACAGGCTTTAGTGTATTGGGGCTGGGTGGGTACACTATCAGAGTGCTTTGATGTCTGCACTGGGGGCACATTTGGTGTCCCTGTGCATAGTCCAGCTCAAACCGGTTGCAGGGGCTACCAGCCCCTGCTCTGGCGCAAAACTGGACAAAGGACATGGGTGTAGCCACCCCTCTGTCCTGACCCTCCCATAGGTGGGTCCCCAGAGTTTGTCCCACCCCTTCCTTGGGTATAAAGTAGGAACCCTGACTACAGGACTTTAGATATTACCTGGACTAAACTCTGCTACAGAAACCAAGTAACCTTCGACGATCTACGCTTTGCTGGACGACTGAAGAATCTCCCTTGGAGTAAAGGAGTTACTCCCCTGCAACGCAGGCACCTCAACCCATCTGACCGGTTTGCATCTACGCAGCTCCCGACGGACTCCGAAGATTTTGCAACACGGGAGGTGGGTGCCCAAGCTTCCCCGAGGCCGACTAGTGCTCTCAGCAAACCTGAGACCCGCAGCCCTCGTGGGGACCGTGCAACCCAAACCCCTGGACACCGTGCACATTTGCAGCAGCATATGCTTTTAGGCGATCCCTGAGGCTGTGCTTTGGGCTACTTGTAGTCCAAGCCCCGAGCAGTGTTTCCACCGAAGATTACTGGCCTACACTCCACGAGTGTTCCGTGGGCTGGTATTGTGTGATTCCTCTCGAGGTCCCTTCGCGATCCCTGGTCCGTTAACCTGTGGGTCCCTGAGAAGGCAACTTTAACTTTCAGTGGGCTTCCCTGGTTGCTCCAGACGTGCCCTGACTCTCCATCACTTGGGGAGTCCCCAGGACCTTGCTGGTCCTTACAGAAGCATCATGACATCTGACCGCGTGGCTGCCGTTGCCAAGGCTTGTTGGTCTCCAATCCGGAAACTGACCCCTCAGCTCTCGACATCCTTCGTGGGACAGCTCGCCTGCGGATCCTGGTCGTCGATGTCTCCTGGTCCCCGTGGCTGCAGAGTCAAGCTTCACCTCTTCGCACCTGAAGCACCCGACATCGGTGGGCATTCGATTGCTCCGCTCCTGGTCACGTGAAGTGACCCAGACTTTGTCCCCTCTGCTTTCAGGTTCTTCTCATCTCCGATCCAGGCTTGGATCACACCGGACACTTTTCTTCTCCACGGCAGCAGTACTTTCTCGCATCACGCCATTGATAACGACGAGGGTTTCCGACACCACTTGACCCCTATGCACCCGGCTCCTCTGGGATAGGTAACACGGGTACCTCGGTACTCTCAAGGGTGCTGGCCTTAGAACCTTCTATGTTTAGCTGGGTTTGCTTGAAGTCCTCTCCGAAGTGTCCTTAATATTTAAAATTCCAACTACGACTTTCCCATAGAGTTGTACGGAGCTCGCGTCTGTGTTCCCACACTGCACCCGTCCTCCGTGGGTCCCCTGTGTCACTACCTTGGGTGGTTCCTTGGGGTCCCAGCGATTCTACATGCTCTAGGCACTGTGTCTAGTCAAGTCGTGGTTGTTATACCACTTTCTTAATATATGGTTTGGTCTCCCCCTGGAGCCCACTGTGTATTGTGCTATTTACTGTCGTTCTAGTACTGTAATATTGTGTGCCTTGTTCTCTAATCTCATAAAGAGGTTAGTAGAGAGTGTAATAAATACATATATTTTATATATACCTTGTGTGGTTCTCCTTTCATTTGGTCATTCAAGAGGTTATATACTGGTAAAACAAGCTGCTTTACATTCCTTCAAGACTTAGCCTGAAGGCTGCTCTCCACAGCTACCACTAGGATAGCTTTCTATAAAGGTTGTCTTTAACCTAATCATCAATAAGGGTCGTTTGGACTGGTGCAAGGTGCCCACTTTAATTAGTGGACAGCATATACCAGGCCAACTTCTCACAAGTATCTATTTCGAAATACTAAGGACCCTCACTTAGTGAGCAACTAGGGGGTCTGCAAGGCTGTAAGATCGCTACTGAGTTAGTGGCATGTGTCCTGGAAGCATGCATGCTGCCACAGTATCGTTCATCGTTGACTTGGCGGGAGTGACTTTGCCAGGTAAGAATGCACACACAACAGTAAGTAATACACATTGAAACACGACTCCAAAGTATAACTACCTGGGGGTTTGGTTTTCTGAGTCCTCCCAGCCCTTGATCTATAAAGGCTCAATAAAAAAAGAAATCCACCGCTATGATTTACGGTCTAGCCCACCTCAACAAGAAATTAAACAGCCCTTCTGCGGTCCCAATTCTTAAAGCCATAAAGGCATCTATTCTCCCACACTACAATACGGTCTCCATGCCTCTCCTGGCACCTGCTCCATCAGCCTAGAGAATGCATAGAGCTGAGGTTGCAAGAAAATACTTCAACTGCCATGGCGCCTTCGCAGATCTAGAATCCAGCTAGAGTTAGGCCTATCAATTCAAAAGCTAACCTGCGAATCAGACATCCTGAAGTATTACTTACGGATACAGAAAGCGCCAAAGAACTCACTTAAGGCCGGTCTGAGAGCATCATCTGAGAGCCTAGGGAGCGCATTGCATAGGCAACTCCAGGAGGCACTTAAATCTTTTCAAATCGAAGCTCCAGCACTGCCACTTGGCTCCATCCCTTACCTGACCTGGAAAAAGTCAATCAACAGACAGTTACGCTCAGTCTCCTTCCAGCAATATTTTGACTCTGTAAAACCATCAGAGATCTTACTCCCCTTAAACTCTTTAGACTTGGTCGGCAGACCTCAGCCTTACATCTCAGAGACTATCAATAGCTGAGTGTTCAAAGACATGATGTACATGAGCCTGCTGGGCCTAACAGTAGCAGACTTCAACCCGGCATGGGCCGATCCGGGTAACGATGGGGCATGCAGATTATGGAACTTCAAGCAGGAATCATGGCTGCACCTTCTTTGCTGATGTCCATCTCTAGATGCCGCAAGGAGGGCCTTACTGCAACCAACTTTCCTGTTGAAGGGGGCGAGTACATGCCTGGAGGGCTCTGCGGTATGTTTCTTCCACTTTGATGCAATATCCCTATCGAGGTGTGGGAATTTCTTTAAAATCCTAACAGCTCAGCTTTAAAGTTTACCTACGAACTCCCATGGGATCAAGCATCTTCAAAAACTCATAACTGACTATTGGACAACGAAATCTGGAAACACCTAGCCATACGGCGTGGACATTAGCCCTTTTGCCAAAATGATAGTCAACTGGCACTGCCGCATTTCACGACTTTGCCATGGGTGATTGTCTGTTTTGGCTCATATAGGACCTTAATATAGCACCTTATAATTAATGTCATTTTGTTGGGTGCCTGCTAACTTTTTTAAAACTCCATAACTGTTGTCTGCACTAAGAAACCTGGAAATATCCAGTGGCATGGCAGGACCAGCCTCCCACCAGGCCAATGCTGCTCTGACTAACTCCTATCCATGCCCAAGATCAGTGATCTGCACCTTTGCACTGTTACCACCCTGCCTTGGGTTATTAAATTTCTTGTTTTAGCTTTCTAGTAGTTTAAATGTATTTATCATAATCAATCTTTCTTATCCCTGGGTGACTGACATGCATCGTGTGTTTTTATAAATTATTTCACTAGTATAATGAATTAAATTCCTCAGTAAAAGTGGTTCCCAATGAGTGCTGTACCGAAAATATAACATGAAATAATCCCTTTGTTATGGTTTTTAATAACTAAACAATAAAATTTGACATGACATGATACATTGAAATGGCATCCCTGACCTTAACCTATTGCTTTTGAGGTTTAGATGGCAGTGCAAATACCTCCCACCCCTGCACTTAATAAACATTTGAACCCAGCAAAGTCAACGCAAAGTAGACAGAATGCAGCCCATCATCAGACAATGCTAGCCCGCTTCACACTTTACACCTGAAAACCTAAAATCAAGAGGGCCACCGTTGTTTGACCCAAAACATGCTGCAAAGTAATAGCAGCCAGTGCCACACACCATAGCTCTTAGAAGTCTGCATACAGAAGAATACCTCTTTCTCATCTCCCCTCGCAAGGATAGAATTGTACAGGAGCAGAATAGGACAGGGATCCCAGTGCATCAGTAACCAATAGATATGTTCATGAGGGTGGTAAAATTACCGAGACATTTCTGATTCCACAACTATTTATTTTTACAGATGCTGCATGAATTTGTGGACAAATATTGATTATGCTGTGCAATATCATGCAACCAAACATGCAAGTGTCAGAAGAATTGTACCTATTTAGCATAACAGAATAAATAAGAGTTTACTTTGTTCTAAAAGAATGTGTAAAACTACTGCATCAGGCTAGATTCGGATTCCTGTCCATGTGAAGTTGTACCATGTCCTGTTATTCAAGTGTCACCCAGTTGCTGCCTCTGTGAGAGGCTTACTGATTAATCTTGAGGCTTCCTCACTTTCAGTTGTGGAAGCCATGGCATCCCTTGTATGGGGGCATTGGCGCTCTGCAACTTTAGCATTCCTGATGTTATCTAGTGCAGATCCCTTGACTTCTAAACTGCCATTTCCACCTGTACATTCAAATCACACAGTGTGGAGGTTAATGTTGCAAGTTTATCTATTGGATGGCTAATGTTAAGTCGAGCATCAGCACACATGCGCTGTCTGCAAAACCGGCTGTAATCACTCTACGGAGTGTAATCCCGCCTGCTGCTTGCAATTGGTTCACTCCTGCCTCACTTTTATTTTCTGGCTCCTTATTGGTCAGCGCTCCGATACATCACTTCCGGTTTTAGGCAAGGAGCACTGGCCAACCACAGTTTCCTTACACTCGTAAGTGTTGTGTTCTTTGGGGACTACTTGTTTACTTAATTTTATACTAGCGTTCCTTGCGCTGTTTGTTCCTTGCCCTGTTTATGTTTTCACCACGGCCACCGCTTTACCAGCCATCACATGCATAACTGGCGCCTCACTTTATATTTAGCGTGGCGCCCACTTTTATTTATTTTTTTAGCCACGCACATAAATAGTTTGTATTCAGGCGCTGCGCTTTATATTTAGCACGGTGCCTGTTATAAGTTATTTGCGCAGGTAAAAAAAAAAAAAATGTATGGGGGGCACCGCACATTATATTTAGCACAGCGCCCTCTTTTATGCCCACTTCACGGGCTGCCAGGTGCATACGTTTTATGTAGACAGGTGCCATGCTTTCTTTCACCATGGTACCCGTTTTCATGTCCAAGTCAGGTCATCTATTAACTGGTTTTCCAAACTCAACTTTTTAAAATTTTATTAAAATGTCCTTCTCCTCTATTACTCCTGTGCCCACTCCCCATTGCTCCGCTCCCCCTCAGTGCTCACTTCCCCAGCCTTTCGTCCGTTGCTCCCTTCTTTCTTCCTCCACTTTCAGGCCTTTATTTAATTATTTTTAAAAAGGGGGATGGTTTACAATTTGTTGGGTTTAACTGGTGGCTGCTGATTACTGCCGGCCCGCTCCGTAGCGCTCTGATAAATTTGGGTCGAGTTTACGCTATATAAAACTGCGGGGGGAAAAAACAAGCATTTGCAATGCAATAGGTCTCACATTACTAAATGTTTGAGCTATTGGTGTTGTATTATTATCAGCAACGCCAATAGTTCTAACTTTTGCTAATGCGAGACCTATTGCACTGCAAATGCTTGTTTTCTTTTGGCATCGGCATGGGTGCTTTGTGTACATTTCCTCTCTCTGCTAGGGACTGCAATGCACATTTAACTGATTTCATGACTTGCCTAACCCTCTGAGGTCTTTCCTGCATAGACTATAATCTTCTTGTTTTTGGCCTGCGCTCATGTTTTCTTAAGGTTCTGCATGGATATTTTTAGGTCCTTGAATTCCTCTGCAGTAGGGGTGCCACTCTTGTCCTCTTTGGCAGCTGTACAATAGATTTCTCCTCTGTGCAGTTGTGTTGTGGGTTGTGGTGACAAATGGGAGTGGCTGCAGAGGTGGAACTATCATAAGTGCCGGTTGAATTTTGAGGGTGCTGGTTCCTGGTTTTCAGTGCCCGGCGTATGTATTGTGTCTTCTGCATGAGATAAGAAATACTAGATAGAGGAAGGTCCGAGCTTGCATCAGTTCATTTAAAAGGGAATGGTCACAGTTAGATTAGTCCTGTTGAGAAATGCGAGCTCCCTCGCAGTCACTCACTAGTGTGAAGCCACACTCATCACATGCCTCTTACATACATATCAGTACCTCTGGTACAGTTGTCTACAATTGGCACTGCAGTGCACGCACAGCTGAGGTCAAAATATGTTTGCCAGAGTACATATAGGACTACATGTTCACCTGTTATTTTCTAAAAAAAAAATGGAACATACTATGTTTATTCAAAAAGCTTCCCTTTATTGTGCATTACTTTGGCAAAGTGATGCATTGGACACTGGGCAGGGGCCATACATGTTGATAAGGCAGATACAGAATGCATTACTTATGTGGCAGTGAGATACTCCTTTGTATTGCGTTGTAGTTGGATTTAGATAGCACTGACAAGCATAGATACACTTTGCGAATGGGCAGTATGCTACTCCAGTGGGTGTGGTTGAGTGGAAGGGTTGTGGTTCCTAGAGTAGTCAAAGAGGAAATAGAGCACTTGTCTTGCACATTGCTACATATTGGTGTGTAATGGAGCGAAACGAGTGGGAGATAGGGTGATTAAGTCATATGTAGTTTAATGTTGGTGAAGAGGTTGTGGGAATCAACTGTGGTTTAGGAGTGGGGATGCCTTATCTTCTACAAGAGTTCAGTGAAATAAAATTGACTGTGAAATAAAACTGTAGACGTTTATAAAGTTTTTGTTCAACAATGGTACATTTATAAGGACACAGCTCAACTAATGGGGTAATGAGGGATGAGAAGAGGAGGGGTGGTTAATGTGGAGTGAGAAGAGTTAGAAGGAAAATTGGTGAAAGTGGCAAATATGAGGTGACAACCAGTGGCGGCTGGTAGGCAATGGTGGCGGGGTCTGGGGGAGGTTAGAAAACAAAAAAAACTGAAAACAGAAAAAGTACCTGCTTTTCGCCGGTCGCCAGACGCCTCTCCTCCGATGCACACAACCTCCCAGGCTCCAAGTTCAGCACAGGTCAACAACCCCACCAAACCCCCCAACAGCCAGGATGACCAGCCAGAGTCCCAGGGGAAGAGGAAATGCAGAATCAGGGCCTCATTTATGAAAAGAGGCGCATAGCTGGGGCAGCACTTTGCATAGCACCATCCTTTCAACACAATGGCAGCCGATGCCTGGAAGCGCGGACAGTTTCCGGGGCCTGGAGGCCTCGCTGGGCCTACATCTGAGACCCGGAGTGGGAGGCGGTGATGCTGTGGAGTCACTGCGGCCTGACGGTGGAGGCGGGCTGCATCAGGCCCAAGCCTGTGGGCTATGGCGATAGACATTGAGGCGTCGGCGATCACCCTTACCTGGTGGCGAAGTCTGGCAGGTCACATGGAGACACATTGCTGACCTGTGTGAGAAGACCGCCTGGCACCTCTTGGAGCTGTGATTGGTAGAGGCGCTCCTGCGCACCGATGTAGGGAGGTTTGCATTGCACGCACCACCACTACACCAGGGTGCACGGAGGAGATTGCCAGTGGTGGGCTGAGCCTCTCTGCATCACAGGCCGGCATGTGTGTTTTATTGCTAGTATGAGTTCAAGCGCAGGGAAAACTATGTTTGCACGCCCCTAATCAAAATTAGCTCTATATCAATGCCTTCAAGACAAAAGTCCTGAACTAGGACCAGGTCAGATAGCCTTGATTTAATTTCACCAATCATTCCCCATGGGCCTCAATCATCCCCTTCTCATAAAGTCTTCTACTTCGGAACCACTCGATACAAAACTGTCATTGATACCACAGGCGAACAATGTCACAAAATGTGTTCTATCCCCTGTGCCCACACTCATATCACTCCTCCCTATACTGTTCTTACGTCAGGCATTTGTTCAAGCAGTGATCATTGGCAGGATAATGCCACAGAAGTTGCCAAAGTCTTCCTGCCCTGATGATGGTCAAGCTTCAAAAACTGCAAATTGTGTCAGCAACTCATCATTCTTTTTTTGACAAATCTTTTTATTAACAAAAAAACAACAAAACAAATACAAATTAAAAACCATAAACAAATTACACACACAAAAAAAAAATACACATTACAAATAATACAATAAATCAAAACAGCTCCTCATCATTCTTGGCCTGAAGTGCAGAGACCACATTTTACCTGCATTGATTTCCATCCATTGTCTCTCAACTGAACCCCTTAACAACTAAAACTATCTATGTTTTGAGTAACACCTGTTCTCCCTGTTATATGCTACCTCCTCTTCTGCTCCAACCAGTGTGCTGACATGTGGAGAGACCATATAGACAAAAGAGGATGGTAGAGCCTGGTACATCTTCTATAGATCAACTGCAATCTGTATCTGCATAAGTCTCAGTATATTTAAAATATTATTCCATAACATAAAGTAGAGCCCATGTTCAGCATGTGATAAATTTTCTAATGGGTGAACTTATATGTATAATGTCTCTGGGCCTGACTTTAAGTTTGGAGGATGGAGTACTGTCTGTCAGGGTGACAGAGTAAATCACTGATTTTCTGGGTCGCCGTGACAAACATGCCGCCCCCCAAATCTAGAGATGTCACCTGGCCCCATAGACATTTCTTAATATTTGCCAGAAACCTCATAACAGGGGTAACTGCCAATGTTGTAAAAGTTAGACATAGGGCTTTGTCAACAAGCATTTGCAATGCAATAGGTCTCGCATTTGTTAAAGTTAGAGCTGTTGGCGTTGAAAATAACAATGTTTTTTACTTTTTGTTATCTTATTTGAGGAGTTATTATATTTGCATGGCACTATTGCCAATGCTATAAAAAAGCAAAAGTAAAAAACACTCATTTTCAACGCCAACAGCTCTAACTTTAACAAATGCAAGATCTATTGCATTGGAAATGCAATCGGTCTCGCATTTGTTGGAGTTATTGGCATTCTAAATGCCAATGTTTTTACCTAGCCATGTTGCAGGGTGCAGTAACATATGTGGCCAAAAGAGGTCCCAGGGACCTCTTTGGCCACATATGGTACTGCACCCTGCAAAGTTGGAGTTATTTGCATTATAAATTGCATTTTTTTTTTACATAGCCATGTTGCAGGGTGCAGTAGCATATGTGGCCAAAAGAGGGCTCATGGGACCACTTTTGGCCACATATAGTACTGCACCTGCAAAGTTGGAGTTATTGGCATTCTAAATGCCAATTTTTTTACCTAGCCATGTTGCAGGGTGCAGTACCATATTTTGGTCACATTTGGTACTGCACCCTGTAGAAGATATGGTAAATCCACCCTACCCATAATGCATTGCATGCAAGACAGTACCACATGTACATTCAAATAGCTATGTCCATATATACAATTAGTAGCTTTGAAATGTGAAAAAAGAATTATTAATTCAGGATTTGGTTGTACGCTGTGTGGAGCTGATGAAGGGAAATTTATAGAAGGTCTCACACAAATGTGAGATGTGCTAGTAAGTAAAGTAACCACTGCCAGTCTTGCTTAGGACCAAGCGTGTCCTGCCTGAAGCCCTTTAAGAAAATAGTGCTCTGAGGCTGTAATTTGAACCTAGGGAGTAACAACCCATGTAACAGGGGGTGTCCTCATGGGAGGTTACAAGAAGAGACAAGGAGGTACGAAAGAGGGACTACTAAACCTATTGACCAATGAAAAGTCACCATTTGCAAAGGACAGGGACAGGAGTCAATTACAAAGATGGGCAGAAAGTGGGCGGAGCTTCATCCCCATATGCTGAATACAGCATGCCTCGAAGAACAAGTTACTTACCTTTGGTAACGATATATCTGTAAGAGACATAGATTAGTTATGGATTCCTCACCTTAGAATTACCCCCAGGCGTCAGACTGGATCCAGAGAAGTTTTCTTCAGCAGTACCCCTGCGCGTCGGTAGGTGGCGTCGGTCAACTCCACGTTCGTCGTTAGCGTCGTGGTCGCCGGAATGACGTCACGGTATCTACTTAGATGCCGCCCCTGCGCGCTGACGTCAGTTGTTTACACGACATTCCACGCCAGAAGCGCAGAGCCATGCAAGACACTGACCACTGGTGCACAAAACTAGGGCCCTGAAGGGAAGTCCCTTACCCTAGAAGTCAGTTCGCAGAACGGGGAGGATGGGTGGGGCCGTGAGGAATCCATAACTAATCTATGTCTCTTACAGATCTATTGTTACTGAAGGTAAGTAACTTGTTCATCTGAAAGAGACAATTAGTTATGGATTCCTCACCTTAGAATAGATACCCCAGCAATACAAACCCCGGAGGTGGGTCTGCGAACCAAGTTCACACCAGAAAATCCTGGAGAACTGAACGGCCAAAGAAGCCGTCTCTCCGGACTTGGCTGTCCAGGCAGTAGTGTTTGGTAAACGTGTGCAATGAAGCCCACGTAGCTGCCTGGCAGATGTCATGAAGTGGGACTCCGCGTCCCAAAGCAGTAGTGGCTGCAGTCCCCTGGTGGAATGGGCAAACAACCCCGCTGGAGGTTCCTTTTTCGCTAAGGAGTAGCAAATTTTGATGCAAAGAACGACCCATCGAGAGATGGTTCGTTTCTGCACGGCGCAACCTTTCATGGCGCCCATATAGCCAACAAAGAGCTGGTCATCCACCCGGAATTGTTTTGTGCGATCCAGATAGAAAGAAAGCGCACGTTTTGGATCCAGACGGTGGAGCCTCTCCTCCTCTTTAGAAGGATGTGGGGGTGGGAAGAAGGTGGGCAAAGTGATGGTCTGTCCTATGTGGAAAGAGGTAACCACTTTGGGAAGGAAAGAAGGCCTAGTGCGAAGGACAACTTTGTCCGGATGAACAGTCAGGCAAGGAGGTTTTGAAGAAAGAGCCTGCAGTTCACTCACCCTGCGAGCAGAGGTGATGGCGACCAGAAAGGCAGTTTTAAGTGTCAGAAGTCTGAGAGGACAGTTGTGTAGCGGCTCGAAGGGAGCGCACATAAGATAGGTCAGAACCAGGTTCAAGTCCCACTGAGGCATTACGAAAGGAATTGGAGATTCCAAGTGAGTAATGCCCTTAAGAAAGCGATTTACAATAGGGGACTTGAAAAGAGAAGGCTGGTCAAGAAGCCGAAGGAAAGCCGAAATGGCCGAAAGAAAGCCTTTTAGAGTGCCCAGAGCAGAGCCCTGCTGGGCCAAAGAAAGAATGAAGGGGGGCAGAAAGGGGATCCACAGCCTTTGCTGCGCACCATGCCACAAACTTGTTCCATCTACAGGCGTATACCGTTTTGGTGGAGGGACGCCTGGCTGCCAAGATAACATTACAGACTTTGGGAGGAAGGTCGAAAGCTGTAAACTGTCGCCACTCAATCTCCACGCAAGGAAGTGGAGGCTGGACAAGTTTGGGTGGAGGACCGTCCCCTGCTGCTGCGGCAGATCCTCCCGAAGAGGCAGTCTGATAGGAGGATCGATGGCCATGTGCAAGAGCTCGGGATACCAGACTCTTCGTGCCCAGTCCGGGGCCACAATAATGACTTGGGCCCGGTCACGCTTGATCTTCTTCAGCACTCTGGGTAGAAGTGGTATAGGCGGAAAGGCGTATAGAAGACCGCAACTCCACTCGTGACGAAATGCATCGTCGAGCGAGTGCCGCCTTGGAAATTCCAATACGCAAAACTGCTGACATTGCGTGTTCTCTTCGGTGGCGAATAGATCTCACCTAGGCTCTCCCCATCGCTGAAAGTGATCTTGCACCACCTCCGAGTGAAGACGCCATTCGTGATCCATCACGCACCGGCAGCTGAGTTTGTCCGCCCTGGCGTTCAGAGAACCTGCCAGGTGTTGAACCACCAGGGACATGCCCTGATGTTCCAGCCACTTCCAGAGATGAAGTGCCTCCTGACATAGGGTCCACGACCCCACCCCGCCCTGTTTGTTGCAGTACCACATGGCGGTGGTGTTGTCCGTGAACACCTGCACTGCTCTCCCTTTGACAGAAGGAAGGAATGCCTTCAGTGCAAGACGGATCCCCCGAAGCTCCAGAAGGTTGATGTGGAGCTCGGACTGCGCTGGAGACCAGAGGCCTCTGATCTCCGCCTCTCCCATGTGGCCGACCCACCCCAGCAGTGATGCATCTGTCACCACTGTGAACTCTGGTTGGGGAAGGGAGAGGGATCTGCCGTTGACCCAATCCTGGTTCGTTAGCCACCACTGCAATTGGTGTGCAGTGCCCTCCGAGATCTGGACGCAATCAGAAAGATTCCGCCGATGCTGTGCCCACTGGAACTTCAGGTCCCACTGCAGAGCCTGCATATGCCACCTGGCATAGTCCAAAATCAGAATGCAAGAGGCCATGAGGCCCAGTAGCCTCAGAGTCATTCTGACCGAAACCTGGGATAGAGGCTGAAAGATCGGAATCATAGCCCGCATATCCCGGACTTGCTGCTCGGAAGGATAAGTCCGAAACTGCACTGTGTCCAGAACCGCTCCGATGAAAAGGAGCTTCTGAGAGGGAATCAAGTGTGACTTCGGCACGTTGATGGTGAACCCCAGCGAATGCAGTAGGTAGGCCGTAGTCTGGAGGTGGGAGACGACAGCCTGGGGCGAGCCCGCCTTCAACAATCAATCGTCGAGCTAGGGGAAGACTGGAACCCCTGATCTGCGCAGATGAGCTGCGACCACCGCCATCACTTTCGTGAACACCCGAGGGGCGCTGGTAAGGCCAAAGGGGAGCACGGTCAACTGAAAGTGCTCGTGACCTACCATGAACCGCAGGTAATGCTGATGGGCCGGCAGGACGGGGATGTGAAAATAGGCGTCCTCCAAGTCCAACGCTACCATCCAGTCTCCAGGGTAGAGGGCAGACAGGACCTGAGCAAGTGTCAACATCTCGAACTTCTCCTTCCAGAGGAAGCGGTTGACGTTCCTGAGTTCCAAGATAGGATGCAGGCCTGTGTCCTTCTTGGGCACCAGAAAGTAGTGTGAATAACAACCACGACCTACTTCTGGGGCAGGAACTCGCTCGATGGCTCCCTTTGCCGAGAGAGCCGTAACTTCCTGTTGCAGAAGGGCCAAGTGATCCTCCGACATGCAATGGAATTGAGGTGGCATGGATGGAGGGGTAGTCTCGAAGTGGAGGGAGCAGCCCCTTCGGACTATCTGCAAAACCCACCTGTCCAACGTGATGGTGCGCCAGTAGGGGAGGTGATGGTGAATCCTGCCGCCCACCAGCGAATGGTGGCCCTGAAAGGTCGGACTAGGAGGACTTGGAGGCTGGTGCAGAGGGGGTGCTGGTGGACTGGTCCACCCGCTGGCCCAAAACCCACGACAGTGGGTCCCACGTCCCCGGCCACGCAGAGGTTGGATAGCTTGTGCAGGCCTGTGGCTCTGGACGGAACGTGGCGGGGCACCCCTTCCATAGCCACGAAAGGGGCGAAAAGCAGACAGCGCGGGGCGAGACGTGGAAGCGAGGCCCTAGGACCTGGCCGTAGCCCTGGAGTCCTTAAAACACTTGAGCGCGTTGTCTGCTGTGTCGCCAAACAAGCGACGGCCATCAAAGGGCATGTCCAAAAGTGTAGCTTGGACATCACCCGAAAAGCCAGTGGACCTCAGCCAGGCGTAGCGTCGTTAGGCTACTGACCTTGAAATCCTCCTGCCTAGCGAGTCGGCGGTGTCCAGCCTACACCGTATGGCGAACTTCACTGCGTCTTTCCCTTTGGCAACTGCACGGGAGAGCACGGCCCGGGCCTCCTCCGGGCACTGTGGCAGCACCTGCATGACCGTGTCCCACACAGCCCAAACGGCCCAAGAGACATGCGGTGTTCGCCGAACGCAGTCCTAAGCTGGAGGAAGAAAACATCTTCTCCCCAAGGTGGTCCAGCTTCTTGGATTCCCTATCAGGTGGTGCGGTAGGGAATGCGCCCTTGGAAGTTGAGGCTTGGACCAACAAGCTCTCAGGGGTGGGGTGTTGGGAGAGGAAAATGGGGTCGCCGGGGCCGGGCGGTGGCGTCGGGCAATCATCCTATCCACAGGAGCCCCTGTGTTGGGCTTGGACCAAGTGCCCAAAAGGATGTCCGTTAGGGCCTCATTAAACGGCAGCAGGTGCTCCGAAGAGGCCGCTGCCGGTTGAAGCACCTCGGTCAGGTTAGTCCTAACCGCCACGGTAGGAAGCTCGAGGTTTAAGGCCTCAGCCGCCCTAGGCAACACCACTGCGTAAGATGCACCCTCCTCCGTAGCCACGGTAGGGGGAGACAGCATGACAAGGTCTGGGGGAATGTCCAGACCACTGGCCTCACCCAACTTCTCTCTCCAGTCCGGTTCCTCTAACTGGTCTGCCAGAGGGTCCACAGACCCCTCCCAGTCCTCCTCACCCTCCTCTGGTAGCCACTCAGGGTGATAGGGAACACAAGGGGAGAACAGGGGTACAAAAGTACCGGTCGGCACCAGTCCTGACGTCGGTCCAGCTCCGTGTCCACGTAGAGGAGGAGGCTAGGGTCGACGTCGGTTGGGGACACAACCGGCGTCGGAGGGGGCGGAGGTGTCGCCAATGGATTCGGCGCCGAAGGAGGTGTCGCGAGGTCGACCGGCGCCGATCCGGATCCAGTCCTGGATCCCTGGGGGCCCTGCGGCACCCGAGCCGAAGCCGCCGGCATCGAAGGCCTAGAGCCCCCAGCCGAGTCCGCGTGGCCCGAAGGCACGCCAGCGGAGTCTGGCTGCCCAAAAATAGAATGGAGAGCTTAGTAAAAACTACGAAGTTGGGCAGGGGTCGCTCCGGCTCCCGGAAAGGGAGGGAGGCTCGGAGTCGACCCAACAGGCTCCGCAGGCGGAGCCGGGTGACTACCTGCCACATCCCGTGTCACGTCGGCCGACGGACGGGGAGAACGCGAAGAGCGACGGTGCTTCTTCGCCTTCTTTTTGTGCTTCGACTTACCCGAAGACGAAGACTTTGATGAGGAATGGTGGTGATGGCTCCGCGACCAGTCCCGCGGCCTCCCTCTCGACCGGGACCCCGAGCAGCGCGAAGCCAACTGCTGGGCCTCCAGAAGCTTTCGGGACCACTCCCGCAAAGACTTCGGAGCCATGGCCCGGCAGTCGGAGCACGACTTTGGGTCGTGGCCGCGCTCCAGGCACCAGAGGCACACAAGATGGGGGTCCATCACCGACATCAGCTTGTGGCAGGAGCCACAAGACTTGAAGCCGGTCCGCCGAGATGACATCCCTGTGCACCAGGAGTTGGAAGACTCAACAAAAGAAATCGACAAAAGTCACAAAAAGAGAGTCAAAAAGTAACTTGAGGTACCGCTCTCTCCGGATCTGCGCTGGCTGGCGCGGAAAAAGAAAGAACTGACGTCAGCGCACAGGGGTGGCGTCTAAGTAGATACCGCAACGTCATTCCGGCGACAACGACGAACACGGAGTCGACCGATGCCACCTACCCACGCGCAGGGGTACTGCTGAAGAAAAATTCTCTGGATCCAGTCTGACACCTGGGGGTAATTCTAAGATGAGGAATCCATAACTAATTGTCTCGTTTAGATGAGACAGCGCAAGCGCTGCCTAGGCGAGACCTAAAAAGGGATGGCAGCCGGTCAAACTGGCATACAGTATTTCATTAAAAAAAAAAAACTCCCTAAGAGGAAGATTGTTTTTGAAATATGAAAGATCAGTGACCGCCACACCATTGGAGTTTTCTCACATGGGGTGTGGGTCATAATCAGAAAAAAAGCCATCCAAATTGTACACTGTAAATTTGATGAGCAGTCAGATGGCTAGCCTGTAACGACCTGTACTCTATCAGGGTGTCGGAATAGTATGTCAGCAACACAGCCACAGTAGTAGTAGTTTTTCCCAGTAGCTGTGACCGAAGAAAGTTATTTGTGGATGTTTATGTACTGTGTAACAATAACATCATACTATACATTACACAATTTGTGCAAGGATATTACCTTATTCTGTTTATGTCTCTCTACTCAGCATCATGGACACAATCGCCCTTTCTGTCAACACTACATACCACTCATCAGATGTCATCAAGAGACATCTTGCAAGAACCAATTAGGCACTCTGGCATCCATTGATGAAGTAAGTCTGCGACCACAAAACAGAACCATTTACATCAATTTCTAACTTATTTTTGCCCTTTGCCAATTCTCACAAATGTCTGTGCTATGAACAATGTCTCTATGTAAAATAAAATGTCAATTATAAATTTCATTTCTTTCAGCCTTGGTACCATTTGTGTTACATATAGTACTTCTCCTAAGTCCAACTGTCACAATTCTAAAGTTTGTTTATTTTTTTCCACCATCTCTGGACCAGGGTGTTGATGTCCACCATCTTCTTCAAGGACTATGGTTCAGCAGCTGACCTCTAGGGGTCCATCCACAAAAGGAAGCATCCCTGGCAGGAACATGTAAGACACTATTTTATATCATCTGTATGGGCATATATTAACCAAGAACAAAGACTGTGTAATATTCTTGTGGCATTTACCTAAGCAAAAGTGTCATATCTGCTTACAGCTATTGTACAACTTCTCGACTTCCGTACACACAATCTTTAATATCAAGCGTATTAATTACATTACTATTTTTGTTTAGCTCAAGAGCCCCACGATGATGCCATACTATTCACAAGAAGAGGACGGCATGCAATTCCAGGAGAAACCCTATCCTTTTACAAGCTTCCTTGTCTGTGGCTCCAACAGCTGAGGAGGAAGAGGAGATGGTTGGTCCCACCCAGGAGAACATCAAAAGAAGGACCATAAGTCTGACGAATAGTCTCCCTCCTAGGGAACTCCTGCAGATTACAGGTCCCCAGGCAACAGCTACAAAGTCACAGATGCTTGATTTAGCGATGCAGCACTCTACATAAGCAGTCCTAAGTCTGCAGCCACTACAGTTAATTCCGCTCCTATACCTTCCAATGCAGTTGCAATTCCATTACATCTTATTCTCTGAGGAAGACGAAACCCCTGATAAGGAAGACTTACCCGCCCCTCAACAATCTCTCCCCAACAACCTCCCAGATGTCACCCCTCAGCGTATTGAATGATTTATCGAAATTTTAAGATAGCCACAGATGTAGGGATGGAGTGGCATGGGAAAATGGTGTCCTCTGGGAGCATCAGTTTTTTTCAACAACAACCCTTTGCATGGGTGGGATATTCATCAAATGTGGTAGACCATGTGCAACATCTCAACCCACCAGGGTTTCCAGGGAGATGTACCTTAAGCAGTGGTGGATCCGCCGCAATGGCGGAGGATGCTCGCCCCACTGCTTGGCTCAGAGCCAGCAAATGTAAAACGATGTTCTTGCATTGTGTTAATTTACATTTGCCGGCTCTCAGCCAGCGCTGTTGGGGGTGGGGCGGGGGGCGGTGGAGCCGAGGAATGGGAGTGGGGAGGAGGAATGCTAGTGCACTCCACTCCCTAAGTCCGCGTATGTGTTTTGGCCGGCTGTCTCAGGCCGACCAAAACACACATGCGCACTTAGGTTTTCTCCAGCCCAGCTGCATTGAGCAGCCGGGCTGGAGAAACCCCACAGACTCCCTGGTCTGATCAGGGCGTCTTTTCTGCCTGCGCAGACCAAACCCGGGGGTTGGACAGGGAGTCTGTTCCAGGGGCTGCTGGGACCAGCAGGCAGGAACAGGAGAGGTGGAACGAGGAGACGTGACGCTGGAGCGGGCGGCGGCAAAAAGGTAAGTTTTATTTTTTTTATATTCAATCCCCCCCCCGCGCGACTCCTCCCGCAGGACCCCACCCGTCTCACCAACCTTCGTTTATGGCAGCCGCCGCTGACCTTAAGGGTATTGTCTTGGACCCAGACTGGTACAGATATTTAGAAAATTAGTCAAGTATAAGCATTTCTCCTCAGCCATTCTCCAAAGGATCGATTAGACACAAGATAAAAAGGAAATGCTTGGCTTGTTAGATACCCGAAAATGCTGGAGATGTTCAGAAACTCAGGCTGACCACTGCCATATGTTACTAAAGTGCCCAGTAATATCAAGATGGTGGAAAAAATTTACAATCCGTTTAAATTTGCTTTTTAAATACACATCTCACATTATACAACAAACGCATTCTCTTAAATGACACATACAAATGGGCACAAGTAGGAAAAGAACACAACCGTGGCTACAACCAGGTCTTATGGTGTCAAAAAATAGCTCTGAGAAATTGAAAATGTAATCAGAAGCCACAAATTGATTCCTTCATTCTTGACATGGTTAATTTAACATAAGAAGAAAGGGTTCATTCTGTCTAAGAGGTAAATTGTAAATAATTATAATTTGGCAAGAGTTCTTATATTTCCATGATTATTAAAGGGTTGGCTCAATAGAATCAATAGGGCTATTGCTAAAAAATTTGAGGTCAATTTATGATTATTCTGCAACTTAATATTCACTTAGGTATAATTAATTTAGGGCCTGATGTACAAAACACATTTTTGGTCGCAAACACTGTGATTACTAAAACTTGTGTGAGTAAAGTGAATAAACACATGTAAGCGCACTGTGAACATTTGTGGAATGATTGACCAGCCAGTGGTAAGGTAAAAAAAACAAATGATCGATGGAAACCAAAATTAAGCAAAACAAAAATGTCTAAGCATTATGGCCTGAACAGTCTATCTGTGACTAGGCAAAGATAACTTGTGACCCTGTTTGAAACTGGAATTTCTTCTCCCCCTCCTAAAATAAAATCATTATGATGAAATCGTCCTCTGCATTAAAAAGTGTGAAATCGATAATGTCACCTAGCGTATTTGTTAACCCATGCATAAGGACTGGAACGAACACATGACTAGACTGTATAGTAGAAGCTGTGAAAAATGACTCCTATGCTATGTTTACATAGTGTTTAAACCTGACTTGTTTTTTCCCAACCTCAGCAATAATAGATTTTAGGCCTATACTTAAGACAATCTTTTTATTGACTCCAGAAAAATAAAAAAAACTAGCCTGGACCCGCTATGATTCTATTATTTGAGCTAGAGGTACTGGTTTACTGGATGGGTGCATTGTACGTCATACAGTACAAGGGAAGACAATCATGTGTCATCGGAACTGCAGGTTTGGAACTCAAGCTCAGAGAAATGTAGAGTTTCTGTCCAACAACAGGCTTTGCTAGTTGTTTACTGAAGGTATTAGTATGACACGGACCTAGTCCCGTCAGCTGCAGAGGACTTCTAGGAAATAAGGAGACACATGGCTAGAGTAAAATCAGTGCTAGGTTGCAGTGAGGAGAACATCATAGTTAGCCCTTTAACTGACTGAGTAGGTGGCTTTTTTTGGCTATGGTAGGATAATGAATTAAGGTTTAATCTGAGTTCCTCACGTAAATTGTTCCACCATCTTGGTGGTAGTCAGGAGAAAGCCTCGCCCTGAGTTTTGTACATTTTTGCTACCAGGAGTTCAAGTGGGAGATAGGTTTTGCCTCTAGTATCTCTTTGACCTCCAGCTATTGGTGGTCATAATGAGCCAGTGAGAGTTACAAGTGACAATAAGTCACTGGAATGCTGCAATGTTCTGTCATGCCTCTGAAAGGAAGGAAAAATGTCACATGACAAAAGTGTGTTAGCTTTATTAGATACGTTCAAGACGGCCATCAGTTAACCGTCTTCCATTTTCTTTCTAGCTAATGAGGGTTCTCTGAAGTTGGTGGAACGTGCAGCCCAATGGTGGTAAGCCGAAGTTTTTTGGTATGCTTTTAAACAAGATTTTTTTTTAATAAACAGATGGTAATACCAGTAGGGTAGGCTTTAGATAAATTAGAGAACTTAAACTTCATAAAGGAACTGACACCTCAGCGGACACAATATAAATTATATGTATGGGTGAGTTGGTATTTGCCGAACACAAACCTAAATGTAGTGCAATGGATGACTGAACAAGTGTTGTTTACAATGAAACTGGATGGAAATTCCGGCCATCCAGAATTACCACATGTATTTCCTTTTCACTCGTTGTTGGAAGAACAGATGATGAAATACCGGGCAGTAACAGACATTCCAGCCACCAAGTATTTCCGCATATATTTCTTCCTCACTTGGAATTGGGGTTATAAAGAAGTAGTCTTAACTGTTCATGAGAGCTACGTACATTTACATTTTTCCTTGGTGCTCTCAATGGCTTAGAAGACCTCCAGGGAATGGCTCTGCTCTATGATCAAGTAACTTCGAAGTCAAAATCAGGGGCCAATGGAGGAAATTTAGACTATTGCCTAGTAATGATCTCATAACTGACTTTGAGGAATCTATTCAAATAATTTTATAGGGGGCTTCCATTTCAATGGCAGATGGTTGAGTATGTGCGGGTCATATAGACAACATAACATAATCGTCCTTTCAATGAAAATGTTGACTATCAGTCCCATAATGTGAAGAAAATCAAGAAGAAGTGTACGAATTATGGCGATTGTTTCAGCACATATTGACTTGTATGATAGAAAAACATCCTATAGTGTTAATGGAAGATCAAGATTATTTTTTGAAGCAGCATTTGTGGGCCCAGAGTACAAGGAGAAGGTGTGTGAGCTCAACTCAGATGAATAGTGAGCTGTGCTACTGAGGAGAGGCAACAAATCTCAAAGAACAAAATATCATCACTGCCAATCTCTGAAAGACAACTTTTTTGTTTTGTGGTCCACAGCATCAGAAGCTGCAGAGAAGTCTAAAAGAATAATTGCAACGAAGCCTCCAAGGTCTAAAATTATTCTAACCTCTTCTATTAGAAAGCTGATTCCATACCTCTGCCGGGGTGGAAACCCAATTGCCAGGCATCAAGACAGTTTGAGTCTTCCAGAAATCCCACCAATTGATTGGCTACCACTTTTTCAGTGAGTTTCGCCAATGTAGGGTGCAGGGTAATAGACATGTAGTTTTCCACAACTTACTCTGTGGGTACCATACTTGGTAAGACACTGTCACTCCACCTGCTGCTGACTGCCTTCTTCCTGTACTTCTCCAACCTCCCTCCCCTACTTTTTTCCTCTCTGAAGGCCCCATGAGCAGAGACATGAAGTAGCCACAGGGCAGCAGGAGTGCTGTACCAAAACAACAAATGTCACTGATGGTCATAAAATCAATAAGGCATGAAATATAATGCACTCCACAAACATTTTCACCAGGTCATGTTTCAGGGAATACAGAGTATCATCTTCTAGTAGTTATGTTATGTGTATTTGTATAGTGCAGGCCTCACCCGGGAGGGTATCCTGGCACTGAAGCAGGAGGTGTATGGGCCGAGTTTCTTGTGGAATTCAAGAAATGAAGGGGTGGCTCTAATGTGCAGTGGCAGGTCATTCTAGGATTTAGGAGCAAGGAAGGATAAGGCATGACCGCCAGATCTGGTTCTGCAAATGCAGGATTATATGAGTGGAGTAGTACGGCTGAGTGAAGGTGTCTCGTAGATTTGTGGAAGTTTACACGATTGTTGAGGTAGGTGGAGCCAGTGCTGTATAAGGCCTTGTATGTGTGTGGATCTGAGTTCTGCAGGCCAGCAGGTGGAGTCTCAGAGCAAGGTGTCTTTGCCCAGGATTACTACTTTCATCTTGCCTGTGTTGAGCTTGAGGCAGTTTGTTTTCATCCATCTGGTGACATCGGTTACGTAGGCAGAGAAATTGGTCCAGGTGTTTGACACTTTGTTGGAGAGGGAGAGCATGAGCTTGGTGTCGCCAGCATAGGAGAGGACGTCCATGTCATGGGAGAGGATGGTGCTGGTGAGTAGGGTCATGTAGACTTTGGGCAGGGTGGGGCTGAGTGAGGATCCTTTTGGAACTCCACAAATGACGTTAACGTCATCCAATGTGAAGGGGGCAGGCTGACTGACTGGATGCAGCCTGTCAGGAAGGACCAAATCCGGCAAAGCTCGGGTCCTTGGATGCTGGTTTTGTGCATTTGTTGGATAAGGATGGGGTGAAAAATGGTGAAGACTGCAGAAAGGTTCACTAGAACGAGGGTCTTGGTGTCACCTCTATCCATGATCATCCGGATGTTGTCCTTGGTGGCGATGAGGACGGTCTTTGCGCTGTGATTAAGTCTGTATCCGGATTGAGTGGTGTTGAGGAGATAGTTGTCATTGAGGTGGGTGGATAGGCATTTGTTTATCATCTTTTCCTTGACTTTTGCTGAGCAGGGTAGCGTGGCGATAGGCTGGTGGTTGGCTAGCATCTTTGGGTCAGGTGACAATTTCATGAGGAGTGGGAAGTATTGTGGCAAGTTTCCAGGCATCCAGGTAGATGGCTGTGTTGGGGAGCCATCCTTACTTTGTCGCTATCTGTGTTCAATTTGCTTGTAGTGGTGTTGGGTGAACCTGAACCCTTCCATCTACCAGCTTGCTTGTGGTCTGGTTCTCGTGGCTTTGTTGGTTTGAGAGGAGCCAGTGTTTATATGCAGGCAGTTATCCAGGCATTGAAGCTGAATAGGGATTGGAGAGGTTGTTGTTGTGTCAAGGCCGGTGGTGTAGGAGTTTGGAAGACCAAGATACTTCTGAGATCTCGCTTCAGTCCCGTCTTGTTCCAGTCCCATCATGAAGAAGTAGTGCTATGCTTCAAAGCACAGTTCAAGTGGAAGAGGTGGCCAGTTGTGAGAGAAATGCTGTAATTTCCACTAAACAGTGACTTGGAAAAACATAACAGCTATTGAACAAATGTTCGTCTTGTCAATTGTAATATAAGAATGATTGTACAACTTGCACATTGTACATTAATGGTAAAATGCTTTGAAAACCAGTGCTAAAGAATTCTAACTTAATAATCAAGTAACACATTTGTAAAAATACTGACTAGTTGCCTAATACATGCCAACATTTGGTAACAGTGAAGTGGGAGATTTAGGGAAAAATATTGGGGACTTCAGTTTCTCTATTGATGTGTAATATAGTGAAGCCAATTTTAAGTGCCAAAAGGTAAAATATTGCTATTTTTGATTTGAAAATAGTGAGCCTTTGTCTAAAGCAGGATTGTTGGCATGTCACTACGACTGAGAGGGTCTCTTGGCATGGAAACATTGCATTAACATGGGTGAACAATATTTATTATTTATTACTTCTTAATATAGCACTACTAAGACCAAACTGGGTGACAGAGCCCTGTGCAACAAAGACAGGTTCCACAAAGAAAAAAACCTTTTCATAGAAAAGTTACTCTCAGGATTTGAACGAACTGTGCAGTGAATGTTGATGCATGTAATTATGTATACAAACTGAGCCAAATCCTTTAAAAAAATGAAGCGTAACTAACAAATGGTGACAGGCAAATGTGCTACATACAAAAGGCCAGTGGTATAAAATAGGTTATATACAATATGCCAGTGATACAAGCAATGACATGGAAAATCATTGGCGTATGTGTTGAAACCAGAGGTGGAAGTGGGACGGATCCATAAGGAATGACATGTCATGATTTTTTCATTTTACAAGAACTGGTCCCATACTTTTTGATAAGTAACAACCATCCTAGAATGGTTAATGCTGACCTTAAAGTGCCTGCGTCTGAAAGCAAGGAAGGGAGCTTTTTTTTTGCGCTGTGAATCCTAGGAAGGAACTGAGAGTTAACGCAGGGCCTGATTCACAGAACTAACTTACGTCAAAAACGTAAAGTTAGTACTTTTTGGTATTCACAGAATACACTTACTCATTTTGGTATTCACAGAATGAACTTACTCATTTCGGTATTCACAGAAGTTAGTAGTCCTAACTTTAGGACTCCTAAATGCCTTCTGTGAATACCGAAAGTCTTAAAGTTAGGATTTTTCTCAGGTTAGGAGTAGTAAAGTTAGGACTCCTGACTTTAGGACTCCTAAATGCCTTCTGTGAATACCGAAAGTCTTAAAGTTAGGATTTTTCTCAGTTTAGGAGTAGTAAGTTAGGACTCCTAACTTTAGGACTCCTAAATACCTTCTGTGAATACCGAAAGTCTTAAAGTTAGGATTTTCTCAGTTTAGGAGTAGTAAAGTTCCTAACTTTACTACTCCTAAACTGAGAAAAATCCTAACTTTAAGACTTTTCGGTATTCACAGAAGGCATTTAGGAGTCCTAAAGTTAGGACTACTAACTTCTGTGAATACCGAAATGAGTAAGTTCATTCTGTGAATACCAAAATGAGTAAGTGTATTCTGTGAATACCAAAAAGTACTAACTTTACGTTTTTGACGTAAGTTAGTTCTGTGAATCAGGCCCACAGTTACAAAGCTTGTTGTTTCTTCTTTATGTGAAAGAAATGTAAATACGTCTATTGTTTATTCAGCAAATATAAAGACTGTTTGGGAGCCAGGCTAGGATTTAATTGATGGAGTCACATGAAGCTTCATTGTGACAAACATTTATTCTTTTTGAGAGGTAATGTAAGGGGAGAGAATGTGGCCTAACGGCTAGGGCGGTCGACCTTGGAGCAGGGGAACCGGTTAGAGTCTCGGCAGGGACGCTCAACATTCTGTGATTCTGGGTAAATCACGTAATCTCCCCGTGCTTAACAAAAATGAATGTGTGCGTCTGTAACATAACTGGTGCTCATGTAAAGCGCTCCGATACCTCCGGGTCTAGTTCGCACTATATAAAACTCCACAAAAAAAAAAAAGTGTAACAAGCTGAATTCTGGAGTGCATCCTTTTAATGAACACTTATGAAGAATGTTTGCATTTAGTACAGGGTGATTGTGTATTACTAAAATATGGATTTTAAAAGCACTTATTTTTTCTTAATTACTAAATATTAATGCAAATTTTGCCGCACCCTTATACTGTGTGGTAAATGTAATACAATTTTAAATACTGATGTACATATTCACAGTGCTTCCTGTGACAGGCTGGGATATCGTAGCTCTTTCAATACACAATTGCGCCAATCAGGATTCAATTCTATGACTAGCGTTCACACTGAGACGTCTATCTGCAGTGATCGCATTAACCAACTGAGGTTTCATAGCATAAACTGTGGGTTTCCCGCCAATTCGTTTTAGCTTGCATCTTTTTTCGTTTAAGGTGAGTGCATTATTTTATATGCAGCTACCTAAAGGTGAGGTGAAAGACAAATAGATACAGAATATTCTGTTCTTTTTAGCCACGTCTTTGACTTCACCCCGCCCCCATTGCTCACAGTTGGCATACTTTATATGTACTTTAACCGCTGGCTGAAACAGGAATGTGTGTTGAAAACGTTTCTTGCAAAGACACCTATACAGCCCGATACAGGAATCCTTGCAGTCTCGGTTCAGCACTGCCCTGCTTCACATTTAGAATAGGCATAGCGCGCCCTCTGGTGGCAACTGACTGACAAACCACATCTGGCTTAAATCGACAACAAGACAGCGATAGAAACAAAGATATATCTTTTGAGAAAGGCTACTGACTCGTATTAAATAAACAGCATTTCACATCAAAGGGATCTGCAGTGATTGTAAAGCAGTGGGGTCAGCGGGTTTTCGTATGAAAAACTGTCCCGTGACATCGAGCTCTCTGCAGCTGCGGTATATTATGCCTATGAAACCAGAATGAACATACATTTTGAAAAAGGCATCTTTGGAAACATCAGAGGGAGGTATAAGCCAACAGCCTTGGTCTGGCAAAGCGCCAATAGAAGCAAACACCCATACAGGAAAACAACGTGCGTGTTCTGCGTCTGCACGACTAGACCTTTGGCACCGTTGCTAATTGGAATAAAACAGTTTGCAGTTGTACAGCATGTAAGCCTCTGGGAAATTACATCATGCCCCACAGGGCTCTCTGCCAGCGTGTTTGCTTCGCATCTCTCCTGTGCCGGATTTATACATATCTTTCGTTTGAAGAAACACGCAGGGAACATTTACATTTATCTTAAACGTCCACAATCTTAGTCAATAAAGAAAATCAATACAAAATGGAATAATTAAAAAAATGTTTTGCCGCATTCTAGTCTTAACATGCTCCTTCCGTAGCCACTGCATGGGTGTTCCAGTACTGTTCTGCCCGAGCATACATAATGAGCAGCAAAGCGAGCCTCTTTGTTTCCAAATGCACACCTGCCACCTAGTGGCAGAAAGTAGAAAATCAACAAAAACATTAAAAAAATAGGTCACAATAAAGAAGCTAGAAGGCCCATTTCTGCGGAGATTACAATGCAGACCCTGGTTTCAGTTTAAGCAAATACTGCTAAGGGAACGCAAGCTGCAGTCCATATGTGTCAACATTTTAGGAGAGGAAAGTGAGATTCATAAAAAAATAATGGAGAGAATGAACAGGTGCCCCGTGCATTTAGAAGTGGGGCGCCCTGAGTCGCTCCACGGGCAGGAGCCAAGGTGGGGTAGTCCCTTATCTGTTTCGCCATGAAGAAGGGTGCATGTGACATCATCTGGGTGCACCCGGGTCGGAACAATGTAAGGCATTGCGAGGCGACGATTGGCCTCTTTCTCTCCACCGCCCACCCAGCCAACATATTGCTTGCACAATCTTTGTGCTGTTTTGCTGCTCTTACGTCCTGTATTCTCTTCACAATAATGGCTTTGGCTGATCTTACAAGTGCATTCTGAAGTGCTGTGCTGTAATGGGTGGAGACAACAGTTTTATTGCTTGCACAATCCTTGAGCTGTTTTGCTGAGCTTACGTCCAGTATTTCATAACAATAATGTCTTTGGCTGATCTTACGTCTTGTAGTCTTATAACAATAATGTATGCTTAACTGTGGTTATCATTACCCAGTGATGTGACTAAAAGGCTGCACCCTTGATTAAACCACACTAATTGCATTTGTCTATCTCCTTGAGAGTCGTTTCAGTGGGGGAGCAGCGAGTTGTACGTTGTGAGCGCACTATGTATTTCTTCCATTGACTTCTATTAAAAGAGAGGCAATTTCAGGCGGGAGACAGCCAAAATTAAGCCATTTATGGCTGAAAAAATAAAAATCGGGAGTCTCCGACCTGATTTGGGTATATTGGCATGTATAGCAGTCTGTCAATTAAACTCACTCATTATTTGAAAAGTGCTAAATGGAGAGGGACTTGACAGTCCTGTGAATGGTTGGTCATCATTGTTGCAGAGATCTCAAATCTCCGCATCTCTGGTGGGAATACAGTTCAACAAGTGCAAACGGTTACTACTAATTTCAGTAACTCCATCTGACATTTTTGCCCCTGAATGTTTATGACCAAGTATGAACAATCATTGGTAAACAATGAGAAATATTATGCTGGTACAAGCATGAAAATTCATCAAGAGATCCAAGCTGAGATGCTTGAGAGCAGATAATCTGAATTTCCAGGGACTGAAGCAGGCTCTCTGGTTCAATACTAATCTCGTTTATAGTCACGAGATCTGGCATTAAATGGACTATCAAGTGATTGCGGTCTCAATAGATTTTACCACCCAACCAGATGTCATCAATCAAAAGTACAATCTGGAACTTAATTTGAAGTAAGACTGAATAAGACAAGCTTTGTACTTTTCACTGGCTCACCCCTTTCATGTTCTTTTGCAAGTAAACACAGTGCATTCCTGTGTTTGCATGTGTTAGTACATTACTCCGAGTCATAGTCATCTTCGCCACAGTCCAAACTGAATGTGCTACTCTGTAGCTCACAGACATAATTTACTGCTTCAGAGAAAAATAAAACAATCAAAATGGCTCCAGGAAGAGATCATCCCTGACGAAATATAGGCGGAGCCCAATCACAGCATTTCCTGTAATACCCAAGCCAAATACATGAATATATAAATTTCCCTCTTGCCTTCCACCAGCGAGGGATGGGAGGGAAGGTAGGAGTGTGGTGAGGAAGACTATGAATTATGGAGTAATGAAGATTACTGGTAAGTAACCAAGTCATTGCCTACCTCATCCGTCTTACTCGGAGCAGTCCTAACTGAATGAGCGTATACTCAAGCTGAGACAAAATAGCAAGGAAGTTTATACATACACTAGTGTTTGATGAAAAACTCAGTGAATTTATTTATCGTGCCACGTGTAATCAATCAAAAGAGAATAACATACAATATTGTACTGCTGATAGGACTGCTGCACTGATAGAGAAAGAAAACAAATCACCCATTCTCAATCGATAATGGTAAATTAAAGTATTAGGGTTAGCCCATGTAGCAGCTGTGCAGATGTCCTTGAGGGAAATCCCTTTGAAATTAGCCCAGGAAGAGGAAACGCCCCCCTTGATGACTGACCCTGTACACCATAGGGAAGGGCAGTGCCCGTTACATGAATGGCCAGGGTGATAACCGGCTTAACCCAGAGGCTTAGCATGGACAATGAAGGACGCTAACTCCTGCTACCAATTCAAAAAGAAAAACAGAATGTCTGATTTCCTGAAAGAATCAGTCCTTTCTAAATAAATAGTCACGGTCATGAATAAATCCAGAGTATGCCATGCCATTGCATGCCCTGAAAAAGGAGTAGGGAAAAAAGCAGGGAGAACCAAATCCACAAAATATGAAAAACCAAGGAAACATTAGGAATGAAAGCAGGATCTGGACAGAGACCCACCTTGTCTTGAAAAAATATTAAGAATGGTTTGTGAAAAAGGAGAGCCCCAATTTCACCCAACGATCATCCTGATGTGATAGCCACCAGGAAGACCACTTTCAATGTTAGGAATGTCAGAGAGACTGAAGAGGGAGGCTCAAAGGAAGGACCCTGAAGGGAGGTCAGAATCAAGGGGAGGTCCCAGGGAGGTACTGGAGAATGAACCACTGGCCTCTTAAGGTGGAAACCCTGCAAAAGACTGGAAACCAAGAGATCCAACTGAAGCAGAGAGGGACCTCTAAATGCTTTAACATCTGCCCATTAGCTAAGGAGGGTGAACACAAAGACCTAACAAAAAAATATCCCACAGGAAACCAAGAATCCTCTCCTCTCACATGTTACTGGACGAAAATCTCTCACCGAACACTTGGAACAAAAGTTTCTCCAATGTCTTTCATATACTCTAAGTGTATTACCCTTCAGGGAATTCTAAATAGGCAGCGATTTTCGGAGCACAACAACATAAGCCACTGTCTTTCAATTTCCATATCCCCAGGCATAGGCGATGGAGAGATGACTCTGTTAGACTGGGGTGTTGAATGGGAGAGTGAACCAGAGGGAAGATCCAAGGGGGCTGGACCACTAGATGGACTATCCAAGCAAACCATGGGTACCTCTCTCAATAGGGACCTATCAGAAGAACTTCAACCCTGTCCAGGGACATCTTCATGAGGACCCTGCCAATCAGAGGAAAAGGAGGTAAGACATACAAGAAACCGGGAGGCCACCGCACACTCATTGCATCTTCTGCCCATGCCTCCAGAGATGGAAGAATGAAGTAGAAATTTGGAAGAAGTGCATTCTGGGGAGATGCAAAAAGGTCAAACAATGGAGCGCCGTACCCCCATGAAAGCACTCGAAAAGTCTGAGGAGAAAGACTCAGGGTGAACGAGGAGGGGAAAGTGTGGCTCAAGAGGTCCGCATGCCCATTCTCCCTCCCTAGAAGATAAATCGCTGCCAGAGATAATAAGTTCTCCTTCGCCCAGGTGCCTATATGTTCCGCCAGAGCAGCCAGCAGAGGAGAGTGAGTACCCTCCAGATGATCGATGTAAGCCCTCAACACCTGGTTGTTCTGTACTGGTCTGCACTGAAGAAAGGTGAATGTGGGGAGCTGCTGCTAGTTCCTTCCAATTAGAAGACATCCTTGACTCTAGAAATGTCCACATCCCAGAGCCGATAGGTGTCCCAGCGTTGCACCCCACTCAAGACTGCTGGCATCCGTTGTAGTTGTCAATGAACAAGGGGCAGTAAGAGGACCATCCTTGGCCAGGTTTGAAGAAGTCAGTCACCACTGTAATTTCTCGGCTATTTTTGGTGTGACCTGTACCAGAAACTTGTAGTTGTGAGAGCTGGGATCCCACTGGGTTAGGAGTTGTTTCACAAGATAAAATAAGTGAAGTCAAGTCCAAGGAACCAGAAATAGTGAGGCTGACATGTCCCCCTCAGCCATTCTCTTGCTGGGGCCTGCTGAAGACTCAGCCGGTTCGGTAGACGGGACATCAGTCTCTGTCAATTATCTGGAGGGAGAAAAGCGTTCCTTACCTTCGAGTCGAAAAGGGCTCCAATTAATTGGATCTCATGTGCAGGCACAAACTTGGACTTCATGGTGTTCATAAGGAACCCGTGTTGGGCTAGACACTCACTGACCAGGTGAACTACTTGCAAGCCCTTGGAAAGAGAATTGGCACAGATTAACTAATTGTGCAAATATGGAAAAACCAATAATCCCAAGGAATGGAGGTTACCCAACAAAGGTGCCAAAGTTTTCGTAAAGGCTCGAGGTGCAGAAGAAAGGCCAAAATGAAGGACACAAAACTGAAAGTAAAATCCCAAGGCAAACAATCCAAGAAATGTTTGAGTGGAGGGGTGCATGGGAATGTGAAAATATGCACCCAGAAGTGCAACAGATGCTAAAAACATGCAGCGGAAGACTCACCACTTTGAATCTCTGATGTGGTGAAAAAGTTCACATTCTTGAGATCCAATACTGGGTGAAAATCTCCAGAAGGATTTTGGACCAAAAACATCAGAAAATAGCAGCCCTGCCCCCACTTGTTTCCCGGAACCAGAATAATGGCTTTCGTGTCGAGAAGGTCTTTTATTCCCTTTTCCAACAATTCTCTTTTCAGGAATTGCGGGGTGTCGGGGTCTGCACGAATGCACGAATATTTCCATAGGAGAGAAGGAGGAACTGATCTTGTAACCTTACTGTACCAGCTGGAGTACCCAAACGCCCATCACGTCTGCTTCCCAAGATGTTAGATGGGAAGATATGCGACCTCCCACTGCCCCTTGATAGCTGTGCTTTAGGATTGGAGTGGGCAGCCTAGATGGGCATAACTGGAGCTTGATGCTGGGATTTGACTTGGAGGGGCACGCCATGGCTACGTCCCCTGCCACGAAAGGGCTGACCCGAACCCCTTCTTGTGGCAGCTCCTCTAACGGCTGTGCAAAATCCAAAACCTCCCCCCCTGTATGAGGACAGCTTATGATCCTCTGCTGGTCTTTTTATCATATCCTCCAGCTGTGAACCAAATATCCTGGAGCCATTGAAAGGGAGGACAGAGAAAAGGGTGCTTTGAGAGAAAGCAGCTTTCTGTGACCTCATTTAAATATGCCGTCGGGCTGTAATTACTGAACCTGCAGAGGACGCTGCTGCTGAAAGAGTTAAACGTAAGGTCCAAAAGGAACCTGACCTCCTGTTCCATTAGAGATAATTTGGGGGAAGAATCTCACCCCTCCTGCAGTTTCTCTGCCAAAGCTTGAAGTCATGTAATAAGGACTGGGCTGTGTATGTCGCATAGGCACCAGCAAGAATAGAAAAGTTAATTGCAGAATAGGCACACTTAACCACTCCCTCCACCTTTTTATCCACCTGATCATGAAGGGAGGCACCCTCCAAAATTATGGAGCCACTGGAAGCCATTCCAGCTATCAAAGAATCAACCTTCACTGCTGTCAGAAATTCATCAGCAAAATATCTTTTCACCAGGAATCTAGGAAAACCAGATTTCCCTATGTCAGCGCTAGATAAAAGTCAATGAATGCCCTTATGAATTGGCAGACTTTCCGGTTACTTCCATCTGTATCGATTAAATAATTCACCATCCTTTTTCACTGCACTGGTGTTGGGGAAGTCTAGGTTCCCCCCTGATATGGGCCAGAACCTCCTTTAAATCTGAATATAGCAGCCTCTGACCTCGTCTCCTGAATCATTGGTATCTGGGTCAGCAAAGGTTGAAGTTTTAGGGAGTTTTGAAGGAGGCTGCCCCTATATTTCTGCAAACGCTTCCTCCACCACCCTAGTAATCATTAGCTGTAGGACTTCCAAATCCTTTGAACTACTGCTACCAGTCTCAGGCTGAACATCTTCAGAAGGAGGGAAACCCTGATGGTTCCTCTTGGAAGCGCACTTTCCCTCCATTGCTGCACTGAGCACAAAATGGAAAGCGTTCCCTTTCAACACCATGCCCACTTCCTGTGTACTGAAAGTTGCCTAGCAACTACAGGCTAAGCCAATCCATAACTAACATAAATAATGGCAAAACCATAAGTGCTGGCTCGATCTACACGATAGTCCGCTAATGCCTCAAAAAACCACAGACCTCAGGTGAATGCAGCCCGTGACATAATAAATGCTGCCTTCCTTAAGCTCAGCAACGGCAACAAACACAACTTCTCCTGAAGGAGCGATCTCGCTGCTTTGGCAATGCCACATCAAACCTCCGACAATGTCAGTCGGGGAGGCAGTCAGTGAAGGGGAGAATAGAATGCTCCAAAGGGAGCAAACCCTTGGAGGATACGCCCCTTGTTTTCCGTATGCTATGCAGGGGAAGCAGCTGTAAACGTAAAATGGGTGAAGATCGGGATACAGAATGCCTCCCTGATGGCTCAGGGGGAAGGTGGCCGTGAAGCACATACAATTCAACCGCTAAAGCAGACTGAAATAACATTAAATACATTTTAAATACACAATATAACTACAAAACAAAACAACAACTTAACTGAAGGAGCAAATATCCGCTATTGAACACAGAAAAAAGAACCGGGAAATACTGTGTTTGGGCTCTACCTATATTTCGTCAGGTATGATCTCTTCCTGGAGGCATTTTGGTAGTTTTTATTTTTTTCTCCGAAGGAGTAAATTCTGTCAGTGAGCCACAGAGTAGCTCATTTAGTTAGGACTGTAGCGAAGAAGATGGACGAGGTAGGTAATGCATCTGTAGAAAGAATTTGGGTTACTGGTTGACTGGGGTTTGAGCCCTTTCAAGCAGCAACCACAATCCTTGTCAGGGTAAGGCACAAGCAAACTCCAAATTAACATGTGCTCAATCTTCTGGTAGCTTGGCTCAGAGCACTCAGGCTTAATTTAGAGGCAATGTAAAATAAAGTGAAAAATAGCACCTAAAAGCAGAAAGCGCCAACTCAAAGGTTTATTTTTCCAGGTCGAAATGCCAGTTCAAAAACTGCACACAGCTGCAATGGCAGCCCTGAGAGATGTTTAAAGGGCTACTTAAGTGGGTGGCACAATCAGTGCTGCAGGCCCACTAGTACAATTTAAGTTACAGGCCCTGGGTATATGGTATACCAATCTACAAGGGATTCACAGGTACATTAAGTATGCAAATTCGGTAAAAAGCCAATTTAACATGTTCAGAGGAGAGAGCACAAGCACTTTAGCACTAGTTAGCAGTAGTAAAGTGTGCAGAGTCAAAGCCAAAGAAAACAAGGTCAGTAAAAATGGAGGAGGAAGGCAAAAAGTTTGGGGGAAGACCAACCTAAGGCTGACAGATCTAATATGTGTCCCCCCAGCTGAAACTGGGGAGAACAACCTAACCCATTGGGAGTTCTCATCATTAAGGTGGATAAACCCAGACAGACCATCAGCACTGGTGAGGTCTGACCTAGGACGGTGTTCCACCTTGAAATCCGTTCCCTATAGGGAGATGGACAGCCTCAACAGCTTGGGATTTTTATCCCTCATCTGCATGAGCCACCCAAGAGGCCAGTGGCCAGTCTGAACCTGGAAGTGAGTCCCACACAGGTATGGTCTCAGCGTCTTCAGTGCCAATACCATAGCAAAGGCCTCCCTTTCAATCAAACTCCACCTCCATTCCTGTTAAAGTAACCTCCTGCTAATGAAGGCTACTGGTTGGTCTAGTCTCTCCTCATTTAACTGTGCTAAGACGCCCCTATGCCATGCTCTGAAGCGTCTGTCTACATTATGAACTCCATAGAGTAGTCAGGCACTTTGAGTACGGGCGCTGTACACATGGCCTCCTTGAGGATATCATAGGCTTTCTGGCAGGCCTCTGTCAAGATCACCTGTCTGGGCTGCTTCTTTGAAGTCAATTCTGTTAAGGGGGCAACAAGGGTGCGATATCCCCTTATAAACCTACCATAGTATCCAGTGAGGACCAACAAGGCCATCACCTTAGTCTGATTTTAGGGGGTTGCCAGGCCAGGAATTGTTTCAATCTTGGCCTGGAGGGGCTGCACCTTGCCCGTGCCCACCATGTGGCCAAAATAAACTACAGAACCCTGCCATATCTGGCACTTACTGGCCATGATAGTCCGGCCTGTCTGCTGCAGGGCCTGAATCAACTCCTAGAGGAGGTACAGGTGTTCCTCCCAGCTGGAGCTGTAGACAGCTATTTCATCCAGGTAGATAGCACAGAATACCTCCTGTTGCAGGGATTCTGCACATACACAGAACTATGCGCAGGAAAACAGGACCTCAGTGAATAGGGGTGTACCAACCTACCACATCAGTACCCAAAATCCCAAACCGACTAGTTATAGTGTCTCATTCGTTCTCCTCCAAATATCACGGAGCTACAAATGATTAGACAACCCAGAACACAACACTCCCGACTCTCTCAGGAATCGCAGGAGCAAGACGTACTCTTTCGCTCACTCACTCGTACTTGTCCACAATGAGAATAGGCAGAGTCACTGAAATAGTTCAAAATGTTTATTTTAACTATCGTGCTCTACAATACAGTATACGTGCCACTACTAGCAGCAAAATGCATAAACTCAGCACAGTTAGCATTGTTACAATTCCATAGAATACAAAGGGAGAAGTCATTCTACAAAGACCGTGGAAATAAGGGCCTACAGGCCCGACCACCCTCCCCTTGACTAGAAGAAGTTTATTTTATAAAAAGGACGATCTCTGGGCTTTGGCAGCAGACCCCATACCTTAAAGCCTGATGTGAGGTTTACATAATTTGAACAGCAGAGCTCTTCTCCATGGAACGGCTTTCTTAAAGTGTGTTAAAACAACATACAACAACGCAATATCAAAGCACGAGTCTTCAGTACTGCAGCTGTGTAGCATGTTATGTCTAGGTGCTAGGGACTGACCAGAACAGAATAACAAGGGGCATTGTATATCGACCTTGCATATCGTGTTTAGACTAAACTCTAGGAAAGGCAGAGAACGCGAAAGGCAACCCGTTCTCATGTGAAGGGCACAAAGTCCTGCAAAAACAAAGTCATATAGTAGCGTGCGCAAAAGCAGCATCATGGCCATCATGGCAGTGAAGCTCATGCCAACTTAGCAATGTCGACAATGTGCCTAAGAACCATATAACACCCTCCCCCTGGTAAGGCCATAGGACATAGACAAAGGACCAAAACAGAGTTCACAAGTCAAGCAGAGTTCAAGGCGGGTAAAAAAAACCAAATTGGAAAAAAATCGAAATTTTTCAAAAAAGAAAATATATATATTTTTTCAAAGTTGTCAATAGGGCTTATGGAAGGGGAGCTGCCTCCGGGATAACAAAGTTATTATGAAGGAGGTGGTAAGTCCATCAAGGTGTATGAACCGAGGAATGCAATTCCCTCCAAAAGATCATCCCTATCGTTGGTAAAAAAGAGAGATGCCATCCAATTAAGTATGTCGAAGGAACAGACGTGCTCCTCGTAATCAGATGCCTCTAAAAGCATGAGTGGCAACTAGCGTGATATTCGATGAAACTTCATTGCAGGATGGTCTGCGCAGCCGCACAGACATCCTATTCCGCCAAAACTCCAAGTGCAGCCGCACGCGCCATACGGCCATCCCCAGAACAAGCCTGGTCATGGGCCTCTAAGGGACCCATCAACTGGTTAAAATCCGGGACTGGACATAATGTATTGGAGAGGCATATATCCAGTGCCCAATAGAAGGGACATCGCTGACAGTAAAAGACTGGTTGCACGCAAGTGAAGTACGCAAAGCGAAAAGTCAATCCATAACTGACTCCAAGCGTGGCTAATGGCAAGCATCCGAAAACCTGTTGCATGCGATCACGGTACTGCTGCAACTGGTCTGGTCTGTGCAGTACCACAAGTTGAGCAGCCATTGCGCAAGAGGAGCAGGAGAAGCAGGATTCCAGAGCCTAACGTCAAAATCAAGGGGAACCCTCTGAAGGCGCTGGAAAAAATAGAATGAATAAAACCCGGTATTACTCCAAATATAGTCTGAAAAGAAGACACAAGGCCAGATCCCACACATTTAAAAAAATGTGCAAGGCCTGCGGTGTCAGAGGCATTAAATATTTGGTGTATCAGTTCTCCAAAATGCAGTGGGAGGTTAGTGTTCAGAAGGGACTGTATCCCTCCAGAAGTCCTAGCCACCTGTAACTGGAAGGTCTCGCGGGCGGAAGTGAGGGCCACCTCTTGTTGGAATAACAGCGCCTTGAGCCTGCTCAACTTGTTGAAATCTGTTTTCAAAGTTGGAATGGAAGGCCAAATTGAGCTATCTAGACTCCCATGCGGGGGCGGAAAAAGCACATTGCTACAACAAGTTACGCGCTGGGAAACAGTTACTAAATACGGGACTCCTTCCCGTAACCCACAGCAGTCTTGGTTGTTCAAAATAAGATAACTGCCATTTGTAAGCAATAAAAAAGCGGGAATTATAGATGGCACTGGAGTCCCTTTTAAAAAACAGGCCAGATTAGGCGTGGAAACGTTAGAAGCGCCGTGCAACCTAACGTGTTTACAAACAAGGGAATGTCCTACTGTGGAATCGCAGTCCTCCCCTGTTAGGAAAACTTCCTTACCCTCCCTCTGACATCTGTAAGTGAAAGGCAGGGACCACAGTTCATGTAGAAAAGCACTACCCAGTGGTTCAAAACGGCCAATCGGAAAATGTTGCATGCATGATTTAAATTGAAATAGCGAAAAAGGTAGAGAGAGAACTCCATGAATTAACCAAACAGCAGAATAAGTTTCCGCTACAGAAAACGGCAAGGGCTCTAATTGTTCAATATGCAATAGTGTGTATGTAGCATCTTTCATGGACATAAACCTTTGTTTATCAGTCAGATTAAATGGCAAGATTAAAGCTGTGGCATTTAAATAATCCCAAGGTACTTTTCCCATTTTAAGAGTTTGCAATGTCCAAGCAAATTGCATAACAGATCGTAACTGATTTTGACCATGATATAACAAAGATACATCACTTTGAACAATATCAATAACAGATGAAACAATATTATCCAGCGTATAAATGCGTGAGGAAAGTGTGTTTATGCTATTGTCTACTACGGCAAGAACCTTTTCTGAATTGGCCTGATCAATTTGGCGCAGACGAAAAGCAGCTTCCATCTGCGAAAGTTTCCAAATTTCATTGTAAGCAGCATACATGAATCTTTTTGCTCTCGGAGCCCTGGGTCCCAAGAGAAAATCAGCCAAATTAATGTCATGCGACAGCAGAGAAAGATGTTGCTTCACTGATGTCAGCGTAGAATGCTCCAACCATTGTTGACATAATTTACCCAACGAGTATGTGGTAACCGAATGGGAACTTGGATAACGTGGGTCCGGTCTAGTCTGTGTGAAACCAGGTGTTACATTATAAAAACGCATTTGACATGCATTTGTATTAGTTTGCCACACCAACCACCCAGAAGAATCAATTTCAGAGACATTGAAGGTGTCATTTCGAAGCAAAGCTTGCAATGCCTCATTGGTATAATTGGTGTGTGTGCGCCAATTAGCATATTCCGCTAAAGACGGAATGGATGGCGTATTTAAATTTTTGACAGTTGCCAGGCCAAAACAAGTTGTTTGGTATACTGTATCATTTAAAAACAGAATTTGAGCTGGGATCAGGCAGGCACGATGTAAAGCTTCAGTTCCCTGAACCTGCCAAGGCTTCGTGCCCCAGATTGATTTTAAATCAACAGTATCTTTCCAATGATCATAACCCTGCATAGCCAGTTTATTTCTAAACAAGTTGGCGTAAATCAATTTTGTGTGGGTTAACTTAAATTTGGATTGTGTAGATGATTGAAGTTTAAAATAATAGGATTCCGGATTAGATATGTCAATCTGTAAAGTAAGTGAACTTATCCCTAAAAGTTTTAGAACTCCCCTCTACAAGAGTAGGACAATGTTCCCATTGTGTATAATTAAAAACAGGTCTTAACATGTTTGTTTTGTGTAAAAAATGATGCCCATAATGCTGATAACAAAAGAAATCCCCATAATTGGCCGAATTTAAATACAAATCTTCAACATCAAAAGCAGCATAATATTTTAAATCTGAAAACAGTGCATGTACTGCTTGCACATCCCAGTCATCAGAATGTATGTCCTCTGTTACCACATCTCCTAGAGAGACGCGAAACACGTATGGTACGCGAAACACGTATGGTACGCGAAGCACCTCGGTCGGGCCTTGGACTTCGTAGGCAACTTTGTCCCAAACAATGCCATCTGGAATCGGGAATGCTGAAATGTTAACATGAGACTGATCACGTTTCATGATATGGGACGATGTGTGAGGGGCCAGAACTCCATCGACCAAGCGCACTGCAGAGCGTTCTGGCAAATAATGACCATTGATGAGCAAAAAGAACACTGTCACAAAACCAATTGACATGAAGAGAAAAATCAGGACAAGCAGCAACCAAATGTAGGTCCAAGGAGGGACCAGGTAAGTCTTTTTGAACCAAGAGAAAAAAATACTTAATTTAGTCGGTGTGTCAGCCAAACGGGATGTCGAGGAAGACGAGCCGGAAGAGAGACTGGCATGATCGTCATGGTAGCTATTCGCAGGTTAATTTATCAGAGGTGGAAGTGTCGGGTCCGCTTGATGTTCTCCAGGACTGTTCGGCACTTCACTGACGGACTCATCTGGATGATATATATACTCGACATCCATGGTAGAAGATAGAGGTCGGACAGGTGAAAGATCAATGATAGTGTCCATCACTTTCTTAGCCCTACGAGGAGCGGTAGAAGATGATGAAGTCAGTGGATCCAATGAAACTGCGTTGCACGAAACTGCAGGTGTGACACTATTCAGAATCGGCCACATGGTGTAGCTTGACATTGTCCACTGAAATATATCTCTTGTCTTTGCGACCAGGTAAAGGAGGTAAAATGACTGTACGAGTACCCTTCAGTCCAAGCACTGGAACCGGTGCACGATAAGAGGGACCAAATAATTTTTTGTTCTCCAGCTTTTCTCGTACCAGATCTCCGACTTTCGGAAGCCAACCGGCAACTGGAATCAGTAGTGCTGCATCAGTGGATGAGGGTAAATGTTCAGTTGCATAGTTGTCACAGGTCTTTTGTAGATCCTGTAACACAGTAGAATGATTATCTACGTCAAAGGTTGCGGCAGCCGCCACAATGTCTAGACCATCAAGGTCTGGCACAAACATTTTAATGCCAAAGAGCATTTCGTATGGGGTCCGCCCACCAAGAGATCGTCTAGGGAGATTATTAAGTGCACGTTGAACCCCATACAAGTGGGCCAGCTAGTTCCTGCCAGTACCTAAGACTCTAGCTGTCAAGGATTGCTTTAAATCACAGTTAATTCGCTCCACAATTGAATTGCCCTCAGGCCTGTATGGAGACGAAAACTGCACCAGCACCCCCATTGACTTCATCACATCCTTTTACGCCTTAGAGGCGAACGCTGGACCTTGGTCGGAATGGAAGGTGCCACAGGCAAACATCCCTACAAAGACACGTAAATCCCTGATGACATATCGAGCGTCAGCACTGCGTTGTTGCCAAACCCAAAGGAATCTAGTGCACGAATCAACTGCAACAAATATATATTTATACGCAGTATCAGAAGAAAGAAGACCGCAGTGATCAAGATAGAAATAGCCAAAAGGTTGATTAGAAATACACAGCTGTGTCTGTGGCGGGTGACCGTAGACGGCTTAATTTGCTGACAAATGTCACAAGAAAGGACATAATTACGAGTCTGTTTATATAAACCACACCACCAGTAACGTTGCTGTAAAATAGAGACTGTCGCCGACACACCGGCATGCGCAGATGCTATGCCTTCGTGTGCGGCTTTGATCAATGTAGGTCTGCGGTCCACGTTGGGAATTATCCGCTCCCCAACAGAAGGAATCAAGGCATAAGGATAAACAGTCCCCTCCCTCGGTGCAGCTACGGCTGCCAGAATATCATTATCTATTTTAGTCTTGGATCTTGTAACTGCTGCTACGGAACACCTGGCTACTGCAGACTTGGCTGCTTCATCAGCCAAAGAATTACCAAGAGCATGTGCTCCCACACGCTGATGGCCAAGAGTATGTATAACATGAATGAAAGGCAGACGTTGTTTAAGATCTACCATTCGAACCCAAAGCGTTTTATGCTTAATTGCGCTGCCTTTGGAATCGCGATAGTCATTCCGAGACCGAAAGAACAAGTTGTCATTAAAAGACTGGACACAGTAGTAAGAATCGCACACAATAAGAGTATTCACATTTGGATCAGCAAACTCGAGAGCAAGTACAAGAGCACGCAGCTCCGCCAATTGTGCTGTACGGTCTCCAAGTGCTTGAGTGTGCACAATGGAAGAATTAAACTCCCAATTAACAAATGAGCCAGCAACAATTGCGCAAGCGGCTGAATAAGCATGTTTGGAACCCCTGGCCGGTTGAGCCGAGTCATCGGTGTAAATGATGCATTTGTACTCATGTAAAGGAAGCAAAGACAAGGGTGGAGGATGAACGTGTTCATACTGTAAAAACTCCTGTGTCTGTAAGAAAGGATCAAAGATAAACGTGACATCAGCCAATGTCAAAGAAGTAGCCCATTGTATCCAACGGGGATGTAATGCTTTCGAGTTAGGTACACTCGCCTTAGTCACGGCTTTCAAAGCAGGGAAGGGCGTGACCATAAGAATGCGTTTGCCTTGTGCCAGTGAGCGTTCTTTTAGAATCGCCATCTGTACTGCCGTCAAGATTTTTTCAACAGTTGAAAAGCGCATTTCAGCAGCAGTGTATAAATGTGATTTGTATGCAATCGGAACTGTGTCTCCCTCATTGAACGCCAAGTAAGTGAAACCCACTGTCCCAGAAACTATACGTATTACTAGGTTTGTGGTGTTGTCACGCGTCAACAAATAGTTAGTTGCAAGCAAATCTGTTTGCAAAGAATTTAGAATAGAAGTGTGTTCCGGAAGCCAGCTGGCAGAAGAAAAAGTCGGTTGTATCAACGCATAAAGAGGTTTGATACGCTGGGCATAATCGGGAATGTATGTCCTCCCGAAATTCAAAAATCCCAGCAAAGACTGAAGTTTCTTCAGTGTAGAAGGAGGTTGCAATTGTGCACATTTCTCTAAGAAGTGAGGGGCCAAGCCCTTTCCTTCATTAGTGAGCTCATAGCCCAAAAAGAGCACCACCAAATGGGCGATGTGCGATTTTGCAAAATTAAATTTGTATCCATAGTCGGCAAATGACAAAATAATATTGTCGACTCGGACTAGATGCGGCATAAGTTCATTGTCCGTCAGATAAATGTCATCAACGTACGAGAACGCATCTGGATCTATGTTGTGCAATAGTGACACGACACGTGCTGCAAATGCCCCGGGGCTATTCTTATACCCCATAGGCAATCGTGTAAATTTTTTCTGATTCCCGACGGCGGTGAATGCTGTCAAGTCACGGCTCTCAGGAGCGAGATTGTGACTATAAAAACCATTGGAAATATCCAAGGTAGTTTTGTATTTTTTACGAACGAGGCTGTTCACCAGCGCTGAGTTGTGAGTGTTTTGCACCGCAAAAGTGCGACAATGACTGTTCAATTCTCGGTAATCCAATACAATCTGATAAGAACCATCAGGTTTTGATACCGTAAAGAGAGGATTATTCATCGGTGATGTACATGATTCAATCACTCCTTGATACTCCAACTGTGTTAGAATATCACAAACGGAAGCTTTTGCTTCACGTCTGATTGGATATTGCGGTTGTGGCTGAGGCATAGAGCGTAAAGGTATTTCATGAGCCGGTGAATCAACATCCCAACCCACCTGATTACGATACACCGCTGGGGCCAGGGCACAAGCCCACCCTGCAGCCAAAGTCTGGGCATGCTCTTGAGGGACGTAACGTGAAAAACCCAGAAGTATCACGTCTTCTCCCCTAGGAGCTGCCAATACAAAGGGGGGAGGCCAATCCGCCTCCGCCAACAGAAGGTCATATGAGGACGTTAAATTCTCCCAGAACACCGCTTTAATTGGACGAGGTATATCACCTTCAATTTGGAAAATTATGTCATAGAGCCTATCCGGGGCGGGGGGGCAACCCGGGTGTCAGCAGTATCTACTGTAACATAGGTATCAGTTGCTGTCGCTTCCAGACAGGGACGCAGAGCCTCCCGCACTATGGTAACCTCCCCTGCGCTGTCGAGCAGAGTCACTGCCCATGTCCAATCCAGGAGTCACGTTCTCACCGTCTGAGGCATACCTCGCTGTTAGAGCAGCAACCTTTTTCTTCTGAAATGGGGGTCGAAAACGAGGTAGATCCTCTTGTTTTCCTTTGATTTCAAACTGTCGAGGCTGTTCTCGTCCCTGTGGCACAGGTTGACTCTTGCCACGATCTTGGCGTTCCCCTCCTCCGACATGAGAGCCAGAAGTGTCCTGTGAAGAACAAGGAGAACGTTGATCAGGGACCTGAAATCTATCCGGAGACTTTATTTTAGCGCGGTCGCGCAAGTCATAAGTACGCTCAGAAGACTCAGGTGTCGGTGAACCAGCACGCGAACCTTGCTTCTGTTGTTGCTGCCCTTGTTTTTTATTTTTCCAGTTCTTTTTAGGAAAGAACGGACGTCCATCTTTATCCGTCTGGACTTTTTGTTGAGTTTGAGATTGAGTTTGCGTTTGAGTAAAAGGCTTAACTCCCAAACTATTGCGGCCTATGGTCTTATAAGCCTTTGCAATAGTTTTTGGTAATTCGCGTGGCTTGTCCACATCAGGGACAGCCTCCAAGCGGTTTGCCACTTGAAAGCTTACTGCATCGCCCTTGACATTGGCAAGGATCATATCAGCAGCCACGTCGAACACCCCCACCAATCTCATCCCCAGCTCCACAGCCGCTTCGGCTCCATGTTCATCTTGAACACGTTTAATCACTGAGGGGAGCACGGTCATGGAGGGAGTGCCGAAACACTTTGAATATACCGCTGCAAACACCTTGCCCCAGGTGTTACAATCAGCCAACTCGGGAAGCAAGTCTTTAGGCAAACTAATAGTCAATATCCTGTGTTTTTCCACAGGAGAGGTATTTGGAAAGACAGCCTCTAGTTGTCCGAATTTTTCAGCAAGCCAATAAGGTAATTCATCCTTATTCTGTGGACTCTTGCCCATTACTGAATTAACCATAAGGGGACTGATGGTCACACCACCAGGTCCCGCAGGGTGCGCAGCAACGCCAGGTGGTCCCACCTGAAAGTTGCGCGACATGAACTGTATAACAGCTCTATGCACGCGCATCAAAGACGTATGTAACATGCGCAGTTCTGCAAGCGTCACTGTTGTCAAACGACGCGGGTGAGGGGCAATGTTCCCTCTAATTTTTTTCTTCTGTGTGCGGCAGTATAAGGTCTCTGTGCGCTGCAGCCAAGGCTATGTGCGCCAAGAACCCAACCGCGTGTGTGGGTGCAGCGACAAATATCAGTGCAAATATCACTCAAACATTTGCTTAATAAAGTGAAAAGACAGTGTATTTCTACACATACAACACCACTTGAAGGGTCTTAAGGCAGGTTTGCAACATACAACACACATAAAAAGGATACAATATTCAAAAGCATATTCTCCATCAAAAGTCTTTTAATGTAACAATGTGTCCCTTACTATCACTTTTGTCAAATGTGAATGCTACATCCCTGAGAGGTGGCGTTGAAATAATTTAAGTACCACTATTTGTTCTTGTATAGCCCTACTCATTCCAATGCAGGGTGTCAAAGTGCTTTACATCAACACGTGCATATTACATGTACAATAAATTATATAAGTTTGTAAATTAATGTACAGGATGTGTAATATAAAACTGGGGGATTGCGAGGTGTAGAAGTCACATATCCTCTTCCATAAATCACTGTGCTATTATCCTCGCAATGCGCTCAAACGTACACATCATAGACCCGCTAAACAAATATGTGAAGGCTTTAGATCTGATGTCACTTCCTGTAAAGTCGTGGCTTGTGATGCCACTTTCTATGATGTCAATTCCTGTGATGCCATGTGTGATGTCAATTCCTGTGATGCCATGTGTGATGTCGCGCGCCGTGATTTCGTGCGCCTTGATGTCACTTGCATACTGCCTAACTAGGTTAGTCCCCCCACTTCTTTTTTTTAGGACTTGTGCCCTGATTGCACTGAAATATTGAAAATGTCACACATAGCAATCTGAAACCTTGGCAGCTATGTGTAGTCCATTTTCTGTTTGTGTGAAATGTCCCGGTTTTTGGCTTTAAAATTCTGGTCGCCCTATCTAACAACAAAAGGCACACAGCAAGCCTAACAGCACTTCACAATCCATAATATATATTAGGGATTGTGAAAGCACACGTTGTGCTCATAGCTGCCAAGGTTTCAGATTGCTATGTGTGACATGTTCATAATTTCAGTGCAATTATGAGTAACATTTCATCGACTATGAGTGACACTTTCTCACGATCAAAATCAAACAATGAAGACGAGGGAAATGTATAAATATCCGAAATTAAACCCATTTGAGCAAGGAGAAACTCTAAGAAGATCTTAAAACTGGTGCAAAGCACCAGAAATGGAAGGTCACTCAGGTGTGACTGCATGAGGAGCTCGGCTTCTAAGCACCTGCACCACTGCCCCCCAGGATCTCCAGCCCTCCCTGTGTTCTGGGGCACTCCCTCCGCCCTATCGTGACTCTCTAACGCACCAGGAGGACACCCAGGCTGCAGACACTTTAGAACGAATGTAGGGTCATGCCACATGTGTGAATGTGCGAGGCGCTCTGCTTCTAAACACACTACTGCCCCCCAGGACCTGTAGCCCTCCCTGGCTTCTGAGGTGCTCCGTCTGCCCTACCATGCCTCTCACACTGGTAAGAGGACGCCCAGGCTGCAGGCACAGGTGCAGCCTTGTGCTAAAGGTGTGAATGCGCAAGGCGCTCTGCTTCTAAGCACCGCATGACACTGACCCCCAGGACCTGTGGCCCTTGCGGAATCGAATCCCGGCTGTGCAAATCAACGTACAACATGCGAAGGTAGATAAAATGAGTATGAAACTATCACCTTTACAATGACTCGAACCTGTGAAACTATAATGGTCCACATTGTTCAAATATAGCATTACTTAGATACCGGGATGCGAATGTCTTTTCATATAACATATTACTTGTATCATCTATACCGCACTCCAAATGTAATATTTTAATATTATTTCACCAAATTGAAAATGTCTGTGTAAACCAGTTAAGTGTAAACAATCAGAGAATGATGTAGAGATGGTCTGTAGAGAAGGGTCAGAGGCTGAGCCTCTCAACAAGTTAAAGTACGGTTTACGTGAGCTGTCCCTCTAGTGCTTACAGGCTGAGGCTAGAACAATCTAGGTGCTCATCAAGCCCGGCCAGAGAGGCACGGACAGAACTCTGCCTAGGAGCACCTAATACTCAATGCATAATGTGCTCGCTGACGTCCTATGCAGGGCTTCTGAGCTACAGTATTGTAACACGCCCGGCACCCACTGACTGCAGACAGCTGCCTGCTCGCGCGCGGCCTTTAAAGGATTATTTAACAACACACACTAGGGTGCACTGCACCCATAAAGCACTGACTAGAGACTCACTTACTTCAACATAGAACTTACGAGGGCAGGCTCACGCAAGACCCCGAATCACGAGAATTCGGGTTTCCCTCGCGGCTCCTTGGTGACTGAGTCCAGGCAGTGACAGAGTCCTGGCGGCCGCTGCAACGTCACTTCGTCTCCCTGACCCTCAGCAATTATTGAATTCGTGGCGTAGGGCTCAATCATGATTTTAAACTTACTGCACCTGAGCAACGTGACGGCCGGTGCGAGCAGACAGCCGCGCTGTGCAGGATTTGAAATTGCCGCAAAACGAGTAGCACTAGCAGCCTACCAAGACAAAATCGGCAGTGGGCGGTGAGCACTAGCAGGACGTGACGCCAGTCCCCGTGGCGCCAGCCTGTATCACACAACAATGCTATTAGGCTTGTTGCATGCCTTTTGTTAATAGAGCGCAGCAAATTGCGTGCCTTTTTGAAAGTTTTCATGTTAATTGCAGCTCCCGACATCCTTACACAAGGGGCTGCAATTAACATGAAAACGTTCAAAAAGGCACATAAACTGCCGCGCTCTGTTAAGAAAAGGCAGGCAGCAAGCCCAACAGCACGACGTGTGCTTTCACAATCACTAATATATGTTAATGATTGTGAACGCACACGTTGTGCTTTTAGGCTTGCTGCATGACTTTTCTTGATAGAGCACGGAGGGGGGCAGATTGTCTGCTTTTCTTCAAGTATTCATGTTAATCGCAGCATCCATCATGCTTCTACAGGGCGCTGCGATTAACATGAATACTTGCCTGTGGTGGTGTGCGCGCTACAAAAAAGTCACTGCGCGCTCAGATTCAACAGGTGCGCGGGCGCGCAGGCGCGCACCTTAAAGGGAACAGTGGTGAGGGGTATACCCAGCCAAAACGGGCCACGTGGCCCCATCTATCGATAAAGGACCTAAACAGACCAGCGTTATTGGGTGAGGAAGGGCGCCATTAAACCAAATTTGGTGTTGCCAATCTGTAAGCGGAATCTCAAGAGCCCGATAGGGCTGATAAGCATTAGGAAGGGCCGTAGGCGTATATTCGTGAAACAAGTTATCAGTCCCATCCACCGCCGGAAAGGTGACCCAAGAATAAAACACTTCGAAGCGGTAAGCCGCATCTGCCTCTACTACAAAAATCAGCGCAACACCAGCATTAGGGACTCCATTCTGAGTCAAATAAGCCGTGAGTGCTGTCCTATTAGTGGCCGGAATCGGGACCGCCATAACTGACAACAAAGAATAACAACCTAGAGCGCGGCAGCGCAATAATGGGTTAAGAATAAAGAGAAACCTTTTTAAACTTCAAGCTTGAAAGAACCTATAAAAACATCAATATAGGAGGTTACACCATCACAGCTGTCTCCGGAAACAGAGGTGAGGGTATTGTGGACAAGCACAAGCACTACTCAAGCATCTCACAGATAAGAACCAAACCAAACGTTGGCGGCGCCATGTTGCAGGGATTCTGCACATACACAGAACTATGCGCAGGAAAACAGGACCTCAGTGAATAGGGGTGTACCAACCTACCACATCAGTACCCAAAATCCCAAACCGACTAGCTATAGTGTCTCATTCGTTCTCCTCCAAATATCACTGAGCTACAAATGATTAGACAACCCAGAACACAACACTCCCGACTCTCTCAGGAATCGGGGGAGCAAGACGTACTCTTTCGCTCACTCACTTGTACTTGTCCACAATGAGAATAGGCAGAGTCACTGAAATAGTTCAAAATTTTTATTTTAACTATCGTGCTCTACAATACAGTATACGTGCCACTACTAGCAGCAAAATGCATAAACTCAGCACAGTTAGCATTGTTACAATTCCATAGAATACAAAGGGAGAAGTCATTCTACAAAGACCGTGGAAATAAGGGCCTACAGGCCCTACCACCCTCCCCTTGACTAGAAGAAGTTTATTTTATAAAAAGGACCATCTCTGGGCTTTGGCAGCAGACCCCATACCTTGAAGGCTGAATGTGAGGTTTACATCATAGGAACAGCAGAGCTCTTCTCCATGGAACGGCTTTCTCCAAGTGTGTTAAAACAACATGCAACAACGCAATATCAAAGCACGAGTCTTCAGTACTGCAGCTGTGTAGCATGTTATGTCTAGGTGCTAGGGACTGACCAGAACAGAATAACAAGGGGCATTGTTTATCGACCTTGCATATCGTGTTCAGACTAAACTCCAGGAAAGGCAGAGAACGCGAAAGGCAACCCGTTCTCATGTGAAGGGCACAAACAAAGTCCTGCAAAAACAAAGTCATATAGTAGCGTGCGCAAAAGCAGCATCATGGCAGCGAAGCTCATGCCAACTTAGCAATGTCGACAATGTGCCTAAGAACCATATAACACTCCTTCCCAGCCAGGACTCTGTTGCCCAAACCTCTGAAAAGTGGCAAGGGCATTCTTTAAGCCAAAGGGCACCCTAAATTGGAAGTGGCCCTTTGGGGGTCAAAAATGCAGACCTCTTTTTTGTCCCCTTAGTCAGCGCAATCTGCCAGTACCCTGATGTGAGTTCAAAGGTACTCTGAAACCTGGCAGAGCCCAGTCGGTCAATGAGCTCATCAACTCGGGGTATGAGGAGTGTGTCAGTCTTCATGACAGAATTGAGACCCCGGAAGTCCAAGCAGAACCTATGTTCTAGATGGCTCCTGGTGTGGCAGCCTTGGGTACCAGCACCACAGGGCTGGACCTTACCACATAAACACCATCACAACCCTTTGAATAAGGGCCTAAAATGACCTAAAATAAGCACAAGGTCAGTAATAATTTATGCTGTGCTATGGAGGGAAAAAGATTTGATGAGGCTTTAAAGCAATAACAAAGGCTCTCTCCTTTCCATTTACAGTGATTGTTACAAACAAATATAGACAGAAAACCATCTCTTTCTCCTTTATTTTTTGTATGTGGAAAAACAGAAAATAATACTCCAGAGTTATTCTCAATGCTGTCAATCAGCAATTGAGTATGGCCTTAACCCTCGGACGTTTTTTCTACTTTGTTAAAGCCATACTTGGCTCCGGGAACTTCCTCCCTTTATTGTGTCCAGTGCCACTAACTGGAGCATCGACCGTACCATATGACTTAGTCTTCACTTCTACACAGCCCTGATGAAGTTCTCTACGAGAGAACGAAACGCGTTGGCTGAGTTTTATGCGTTTATCGAAAGAAAAATTAATAATTGAAAATAAAGCCTTTCCTTGAAAATCCTATATCAATCTCTGGACTTCATTACCTGGCGCACGCCCACCCCTTTCTTTGTTTAGATGCACTAAGCATTTTAAAAGTCGCAAACACTCCAGTATGGTGTTTGCGACCATTAAAATGTTTTTCTTACGTTTAACCCCATTTTAGAAGTCAGAAAAGTTGTTTCTGACTCCTAAACTGAGGTTATTATATATCAATGTTTTGTTCCAAAATCTATTTGTAAAACATTGAAAATTTACCAACACCTTAAAGAAATTTGGAATGTATTCGCAAAAGGAGAGGGGTCCCTTTGAGAACCCTTCCCTTTGGGAATGTAAAAAGAAGTTTGTTGAAGAGTTAGCAGTGGTTCAAGGGACCTCTGCCAACTCAAACTCTCCCCATCAGGTATTAGGAACTTAGGTGAGGTCCTTCATTGGAAAACCAATCTTGAGATCAAAAAGGTGCTGTGACCTATATCTTGGTTAAAATGTAAACAATTTCTTAATTTTAATATGAGTAACATTTCTCTCTATGATGGGATTGACCTGAAACCATACTCTGTCAACTCAAAAGGCTCCAATACGAGTTCTAGGCTACAGGGCGGGCTCATGAACGTACTGTACCTCCCCAAGCATGCTTTGGAAATTACCAATTTACTAGTCGATAAGATCTTGGACTTTGTTTCTTACTGAGACCTGACTAAATGACTCTTCAAACCCAGATATAGACAATACTATTCCAGCCGGGTATTCCATCCATCATCATGAAAGAAATGGAGCCAGAGTAGGTGACCTTGCAATTATCTTTCGTAACTTTCTGCATTGCACCGTGTTCATGTGGATAATTTGAAGGGAGCAGAGAGCCTTGTTTTTTGTCTTAGAATCACTCAACATTGTTCTTTATCTGGTGTTCTAATTTACTGCCCCCAGGACAAATATTTACATTTTTTGATTCATTAGGAGATGCCGTAAATCCTCATTGGTTACAATACTCAAACTTTAGTGTCTTGAGTGATTTTGATGATGGAAATAACTCATCTGCCAAGACTTTATTAGATCATCTACCTACCTTCAGTCGTTCAAAACAGGTTCCTAGTCCCAAGCACTCTGCTGGCCACATCCTAGACCTAATCTTCACTAGTTTTCAGTCACCTCTTGTCAGCCGACCTAAAGTCAAGGTTGGTCTAATCATATGTTTATTCCTCTGCAGCTCGACTGTGATTCCAATAGAACTTGAAGCAGGCGTTCAGCAAATGAGGGTAAAAGTCACCATCATTGGGGTACAGTGCAAGGCATGAGTTTAATCCACCGATTGACCTGCTCCCCCCCTAACTACTGCGGAGAGTTAGAAATGGACCTAGATAATTTTAATAGTTGGCTCCTTGGTGCCTTAGACAATTTAATACCATAGAGCTTCTGTGGATGGAAGAGCCAAGAATCTCCTGTACCTTTGTTCTCTCCTTCCCTGGCCAAAAAAAGATTAGCCTGTAAACAGCTTGAATGGAAATGGAGATCTAGTTGTCTTCCAGGCGACAGGGCTATTTATAAATGAGCAATTAAAGATACCATAAATCCATTAACGAAGCAAAAAAAAAAACTGTATTTCACTGCTAAAATTGAACTGGCAAAAAACTATTCGTGAGCGAGCTTTCAGATTGGGGAAGGCTTGCTTCACCCTAAAGCTTGATCCACAGGTATTGAACCCTCCCAGGAACTTTGCGATAATCTGTCACAATTCTTTGAACAGAATGTTGAAGCTATCCAAGCATGGTACAACATGAGCAGGCCAACCCTTGAGAAGCGGTTGGAATTCTCAGCTGGGATTCTATTTTTTAGTAAAGCCATTGAGGTCATTAATTCCACTTTGAATTTTATTTTAAACCTGTCATTAACCCTGGCCTCAGTGACCAATAGGTGGAAGTTAGTTTTAGTGAAACCTCTGTTGAATAAATCAACTGTGTACCCTAGGTTTTTGACAAATTTTACACCTATGGCTCTGCTCCCTGCCCCAGCTAAAATACTGGAAAAGCTAGTTAGCTCACAACTTCTGGATTGAAGAGATTTAAGCTTTTACGCCCTGTCCAATCGGCTTTTATACCACGGCATTTCACAGAGTCTTCTCTCCTTGAAGTCTGAGTCTATAAAGATTATGCTTGACAATGGTAATAATGTTGTCCTAATTCTTTTAGATTCATCAGCGGCATTTGATATGGTGTCTCATGACATTCTGCTACAGCATCTTGTCGACATCAGAATCTGTTGCCTTACCTTGGTCATGGTTTCAATCTTTCTAAAGGACAGGAAGCAGGTTGTCAAAATGGACCATTTTATGTCAAGGGGAAAAGTATTGAAGCAGGGGGGTCCTCCAAGGCTCATCCCTCAGCCATACCTTGTTTGGTGGCTGAATGGACTTATTCGCCCGCTCTCTCCCACAGATGCTGCAAAGGAAACTAGGTGTTAAAGTCAACAGTGACCTATCTTTACATCATCAAGTCGCTGCAGTGTCGGGAACCAGCTTCTCACTGATTAAATCCCTTAAAACATTTTTGGAGTTTCTCCCTTTATTGGCCATTAGGATAGAAGTATCTGCCTTGATCTCTTCCAGGATTGGTTATTGCAACAGTCTTTATCTGGGTATCTCCAGATACTCATTAATAAACTATAAATGCTGGTGCTTTGACTGGTGCTTAAACTTCCTTGCAGGAGTTCCAAATCTAAATGGTAAGGGGAACTTCACTGGCTCCTGGTGGTAATCACTATAGTTTTCAGAACGTTCTACTAAAGTGGTCTGAAATTCCTCTCTGATCGTTTCACACATTATGATATTCACAAAATTATAAGATCTATCAATGCTAAATTCTTACTGATTCCCATCTTTAGGTTGAAGACAAGAGGGGGTAGATCTTTTTCTGTTCTAGGTGCAAAACTTTGGAATCAGCATCCTCTCCCCTTAAGACAAGTCAATGATGCCACCATCAGAAAGCTTCACAAGACTTGACTTTTCTCCCAATCTTAGTGTTTGATTCTTTAGCAGTGTGGTGTTACAGTACATGCATTGGGGTAACAGTGCGCTTTACAAATAACCCCTTTCATTGCATTAATTTAATTTTAGCTTAAAAAACAACTTTTGTATTTAAACGCAGTCCTGTTTACTTGAAGGAATAAGACTGTTTAAAAAAAAATGTTTTTTTATTTAAAAGTAATCATAGGCATGGTTGGCTGCTGATGTCAGCAGACCACTATGCTTGTGATGGCCTCCAATCATAGTGAGTCGCAATTTTCAACCTACCTCATTAATATTCATATGGTATGTCAGACTGCGACCCATTAAGAGTCCAATTTTTAAGAACTGACCTATTAGTACATAGTTTGGTTCTTAACATTTACTGGTAACAAAAATAGTGGTCAGACATTGCAAAAATATTTGGACACAGCCAGAATTTATTGCTGGCTTCTTGTTTGTGGGTTCAACAAAATCTGGACCAGAACAGAACGACTACATGCTTTAAAGCCTTTTCAATTTGCCACTGCCTATTATCTACTCACAGTAATACTCTGCATTGCTAAGCAGACTTCAATAGCTCTTTCCTTTAACGTAAATTTGTGCTTTGATCTTATGTATGGGGCTCTAAGAATTAGATATTTAGAAAAAATATTTTTAATTATTGGTATTGTATATAGACTTAAGTGTGTGGAGGCAATTGCTGGCTGTTGTTTTGGTGTTGCAAGAGGGGATGCCTGCCACTTGAGCGGTGCCAGATCAGCAGCGTGTGGGGAGTCTCACGCTTGGACAGAAGCATCTGGAGGAAAGTAAAATTCCCTCTGCACCTTAAAACATGAAAGGAAGCTTCCACTAGGCCCCTTGTAGAAATCCAACTTTACCTGAAGGGTGGTATGAGGCAAAGAGCAGAGGCAACTGAGTCTTTCACAGGTTACAATGCACTTCATAAAGTCAGGCAACAAGATCCTGCAAGAAGGAAACAGAAGCCCTCTAGGTTTCCGCAACATGTAATGAACATTTATGGGAACAGAAGGATGACATTTTGAATGCGGGCTTGGCAGTACGTGCGCACTTCGTGTTTCTACCTGGCACCGAGCAGAGGCTTCTAAATCCTGGAGGCTGGCTTTTCTCTGTGTGAGAACCATGAATGGCTGCAGGAAGATTTTGTATTTAACATCAGGATAGCCTCACCCAAATATGGAGATCCCTATGTGAAAGAGAAACACAAAAAGGTGCCATGTTATGGTCAGACTTGCCAAAGGCAAGTCTGTCTGCGTCCATCCGCAGATGGATTACACCCAAGAGCCAGTCATGCTGTCAGTTTTGCCCATGGTATCAGGTAGGATGCTGTGCCCCTTTGCCAATAAGCATGTCTCTTTATTGAATGTGTTTTCTCCCTGCCAGATTCTTGACAGCAAATCCTTAGAAAATCCAAGAGTGTAATTTATTTGTAGAAATCCTGTAGCCCTTCACCTCTCCCACTACCCGGGGTTGCATCTAAAGAAATGATTTCTAGTCTTCTGAATAACTCTCGTTCAGCTGCAAAGTCTGCTAAAGATACAAAAGACCTCACCATTGACCTTTTACCCTGACCTAGTTGCCATTACTGAAACCTAGTTCACTGACTACACACTATTATTAATGATATTGTGTTTTGTTGGACATTCACGCCCCCAAAAGAGAGGCTGTGATTTTAGTTTAAAATACTCTTTAAAAATTGGCCCTATCTCTTTGTCCCGCCCTAGTGACTCGTGATCAAATTGAAACACATTTGGCCAATTTTGGTGTTTTATTTTATTATAAATACCCTTGTGAGCTGGCTAAGAGGTGAATGACATCTTGGAATCAACTCTGGTACAGGGAACACATAAGAACTCACAGGTGATTGTTTTAAAAGATCTGAACATATTTTAAACTCCCTGCGGCACCTCCGTATGCAACATTTCTTAACCTGTTTTCCCTTTTCAATTTGAGATCCAGCCAGTAGCACTGCGCGGCCTAGGGACAGCAGACGCCTAGCATGGCGCTAATAACAGACACACCACTCTGCTTCGCTGGTATGACGTGAAGACCCCGAGCGGTCTCCCGTCGTTTATTTAATACCCCGAGGAGTGCATGCTTAGCAACAAAGTATGGGAGAGCCCAGATGGCTCTCTACATCCCTCCTTTTCTTTAGCACATATCTATTACAGGTTACATGCTCAAGGCGATGTGCATACAAAGTCTCTGAGTCGTTGGCTTGGTGCTGGGTTCGGCTGGATACCATACTTCCGACTCCGGGAGTTGGAACTGATTCCTGCTTCGGCCTGGCTGCATGGTGTCAGCATAAGCGAGGTGCCTTGGTTGGAGATCTCGGGGCCCGGCACAGCCGCGCTAGCCCTGGACTTTTCAGAGTCTCGATCAGAGTTGGTAACCCCAGTGGACTGTTGGAGATGTAGCTTCCAGCTCCTTCCAGTTTGGCGAGCTCTTCTTGGTCTGCGCAGTACTCATGTGTTTTCTTGAACCATGCCACATTCCTGGTGACCACCTGTTGCCCCTTTTCGCGGAGACCATCGTCCCTTGGACGCGAATTACTTACCACACCTCCGGTTCATACGGGGTTCGAAACTTCCAGCCGGGGTGTCTGTCCTTGACCACAACACGGTCTCCCACTTTCACCGCCGGTGTCTTGGCACCCCTGGCGAGGCTTGCCTTTTGGTTAGTCACTTCCCTCCGGGCTTGTACTGCAGTCTCATCCTTCTCTGGAGGCCTCCAGGCAGGATCGGTCGGGATGCTGTCTCGCGGGGCTCGCTTGAAGAGTAGATGGGAGGGAGCACAGCGAGTGGTGCTGTGAGGGGTCTGTCTATAGGCATCTAAGAATTGATGTAAGGCCCTTTCCACGTCTTCTCCTTGCTCCTCCGCGATACGCAGCGCCCGGTTGAGTGTTCTCATGAAGCGCTCAACCTCACCATTTGCTTGCGGCCACTGCGGGGTGATTTTCCTTTGTCGAATGGCCTTCTTCTCCAGGTACTCTTGGAACTCTCGGCCTTGAAAGGGAGGTCCGCTGTCGGACCTGATTCCTTCGGGGAGACCCATGAATGTGAAGGTTTTGTCCAAGGCCTTCTGTACCTGCGTGAATGCTGTGGATGCAACTATCTCCATTATCTGGAACTTTGAGTATGAGTCCATTAGTACCAAAGTGCTGCGGCAGTCGGGGAAGCTGCTGAAGTCAATGCTGACTTTGGACCAAGGTATGTCACTCGGCTCCTCTGCGATGACTGGTGCAGCTGCAGGGTCACCCCCTGTTATGGTGCACAAGTGGCAGTGTCTGATTTTCTCTTCTACCATGGTGTCCATACTGGGAATCCAGACCTTGCCTCGTAGGCGTGCCTTTGTTTTTGCCATCCCCTGATGCCCAACGTGTGCTAGACCCACGATTCGATCTTGCAACTTTCTTGGGACTACAATGACGTGGCCTCTCAGTACGATTCCGTGTTCTCCTTCGCTCAGTTCACTGCGGATTCTCCACAGGATGCGCATGTTTGTCCTCGGCAGTGAGTGCTTGTGCACTATCCAGGAAATGGGCCCAACCGTTGGTCTGTAATGCTTCCTTGACTCTTGCCAGTGTCTCATCCGTGGTCATGGCTAACCCAATCTCCTTGAGTGTCACAGCTTTGGGGCAGGCTTCCTGAGCGATCATTCAGACGAATGCTTTGGTGTGTTCTTCATCTTGGGGAATGTGCTGTGCATCTCCCACTTCTGGTTTCCTTGAGAGGTAATCTGCTGGGTTGTGTGCTCCAGGGCGAAAGATGACTTTGAATCTGTATGCTTGCAATTGTACCGCTCATCTTTCTATTCTGGGGGGTGCCAGTCTCGATGTTCCTGCGAATAAGGGAATTAGCGGCTTGTGATCCGTTACCACTTGGAACTCTTGCCCGTAGAGGTATAGATGGAAGTGCTGGCACGCCCACTTAATGGCCAGGGCCTCTCTTTCGATCTGGGCATACCTTGTTTCTGCATCCGACAGGGCTCGACTGGCATATGCAACTGGTGCCCCAGTGTCACGGTTGCTTTCTTGGAGAAGGACTGCCCCAAGGCCAACGGGGCTGGCATCGACTACCAGTTTGGTACGCCGCCCTTGGGTGAAAGTAAGCCATGACTGTCTTGTCCACTAATGCTGTTTTAATGCCATGGAACGCAGTGTTGGCTGCAGTGGTCCAGTCCCAGGTGCTTCCACTGCGTGTGAGGGCTCGTAGTGGCTCGGACAGTGAGGCCAGATTCAGGATGAATCTGCCACAATAGGTGGCCATACCCAAAAAGCTGCGGACTTCCGATGGCGCAGTGGGAGTTCTGGCCGACCGGATGGCTGTTGCTTTCTTGGGATCCACTCTCAGCCCTTCTCTCGAAAAGATGTACCCAAAAAAGTCTATGGATTCCTCATTTGGCTCTGTGAAGGGTTAGGCTGCAATCTTCCAGGCATTGGAGCATGGCTCGCAGGTGTGTGTGATGGTCTTCCAGGGTGTTTGAGAGCACCAGAATGTCATCACTGAGATTAATGACACCTTGCAAACCGGACAGAGTTTCTTTGATGGCGTTCTGGAAAACTTTAGTGCCCGAGGACACCTGGAAACTCAGCCTCTTGTATCTCCGGAGACCCATGTGGGTGGAGAACGTGGTGATGTAACAGCTCTCCTGCTCTAGCTGATGGTATCCCGCCTTTAAATCGAGCTTCGAGAACAATTTGGCTCCCTTGAGATCCGCCACTATGTCGTCCATCGTGGGCGTTAGATGTCGTTCTCTCTTGACTGCTTGATTTGGGAGGCGCATGTCTACGCACAGTCAGATAGCTCCAGGTTGTTTGGGCTTCGGTGCAATAACTAACGGTGACACCCAAGGAGTCGGTCCGGATACTTTCTCGATGATATTGAGGTCTTACAATTTCTTTGGTTCTGCTTCGACTTGTGGGCGCAGATGGAATGGCACTCTCCTGTGCCTCAGGGCTGTTGGCCTGACAGTCGGGTCGATATGTAGTCTGAACTGTTTTCCCTTGAGTTTTCCTAGTCCCTCAAACATTTTTGGGAATTCCTGCAGAATAGCTTCAGCATGGGAGTCATGTACTTGATTAACAAAAAAGACAAGGCCCAGGTCTTCTGCTGTGTGACAGCTGAGTAAGGTCCCTTTTTTTCCCTCGGTGGTGTGGAACCTTGCTTTTGCGGTGTGCTTGTCACTGGTGACTTCCGTCTCGATTACACCGCTTAGGGGAAGCAGCTGAGACCCTCCATATGTGTAGATTATAGCTTTTGTGGGGGCGAGGGGGGGGGGCGTGGAGACATTCGCTCATATTGTTCGTAATCCATGACGTTGACGGACGCCCCAGTGTCAATCAGCGTTTGGACGGTAGATCCGGCCACCTTGACGGAGCACATGGGAGGAGGTCTCTTCTGTTTGTCTGACCGGCTTGCAAATGATATGACTAACACATAATCATCGTCGTCTTCCATATTGAAACTGCGCCCTTGTGCCATACCCTTCTCTTGGGCCTGGGGGTTATTGAGTGACATTTGTCGAAGTTGTTGCGTTGTTCCCTGCAATTCCGTGTAGGCCGGTCGAAACCTGCTGCTTCTGCAAACTTTTGCAAAGTGGTTCGGTTTTCCGCATCGGGAACACGTTTCACCTTTCGCAAAGCACGGGCCAGCTGGAGGGTGTTCTGCTCCGCAGTTGTCGCATGCTCTGCCCATCTGTGTCCTTGTGGTCGAGCATGTGGCGTTTGGGCGTCGCTGGATAGCATCGACCCTCTCTTCCTTGATCTGGGTGTACCTGGGGGTGTGCGACGTCGTGGCGCCTCTGTTGAGAGTGGTCTCCATTTTGTCCGCTCGCACGTCTGATAGTTCGTGAGACCTGGCGAGAACGAGTATTTCGTCTAACGATATCCCCGGTTGTCAGAGGATCAATTTCCGTAGGAGGACTGAGCGACACCCCTGGATCACCTGGACTCGTATTTCTTCTCTCTGATCAGCGCATGTGCTTGCCAGCCACCTTAGTGGTGCGTAAAACATGTCCACTGACTCAGTGTCGGACTGCTTTGCTTGCCGTAGTTTAAACCGCTTGAAATCGGGGTTGAGCTGGGGGTCAAAGTGCCGATAGAGTGCGGCGACCGCGGCCTCAGTCATCATCGTCTCCTACGTTTGGGAGTGTCTCAAATAGATCGTAGATCGCTCCGCCTCCATAGTATATTAGCAGCGACCTCTTTACTGTTCCATCCGTCTCCCGCGTGCCTTAAAAATAGTGATTGAGGCGCCCTATCCAGGCTTTCCAGCACGGGGCTGCCGTTGCCGAGTCCGCTGTTTCACTAAATGGGGGTAGTGGAGACACTGCTGCATGGTTGTGCACTTGGGGTGGCGCTGCAGCGCCTGCTGGCGGCTCGCCGGCATCTGCTTGCGGGCCCACTGCACCTGCCTGTTGCTGTTGTTGGCTCATGGTTGCCCACGCTGATGTTGCCTGGCACTATTCTGTGAGTGTCTCTTGCAGAGATCTCTTCCTGGCAGTTTACAGTCTTTATGCCTGCCTCTTAAATCTTGTGTAGTTTTTTCTATCTTTGTGGGCGCCCTTTTCTTTTCTTTGGTATTACTTGTGGTTCCTTTTATATCCCCCTTTTCTTGTTTTATTTTCTTTATGTTTTTGTTATCCTCTGTGTATTCACAGCTGAGCCGGTCTAACAGTCTATTGGGGGCGCTGTTGGCGTGTTGTGCGCAGTCTTCGTTGGGCCTCAGCACGCTTACCTGGATATTGCTGCGCGCTGCGGGGCTCACTTCCTCCCTCGCGGCCGTAGGCCTCTCCCCGGCCGTCACGATCCTCGTTGCTGGGCGTGGCTTATTGCAGGTCTTGAAGCCTGCGGCGTCTTCGGGTCAATCCTCCGGGTTGCACTACCACAGCCCTCCAGCGACGTGCGGGTGGAGGTGCCGGGCCAGCATGCGTTGCAGTCACGCAGGAGGCTGGTGAGGGGCGTGTGTCAGCCGGATCAACGGGGCAAAGAAGTTGGTGGCCAATTGAGGTTGCCGCTGCCGTGGTGCGCCGGAGTGGCGCGGAAGGTATGTCAGTGAGGCACAGGGTCCTGTACCGGCTTCGTCGCCAGGGTAGCACTGCGTGGCCTAGGGACAGCAGAGGACTAGAGTGGCGCTAATAATAGACACACCACTCTGCTTCGCTGGTATGGCGGGAAGACCCTGAGAGGTCTCCCGTTGTTTATTTAATACTTTGGGACAAGCCCGCCCAAAGGAGTGCATGCGTAGCAACAAAATATGGGAGAGCCTGGATGGCTCTCTACACAGCCTTCCACTTTCTACTCATATGAAATGACATTCCTTAGATGTTATATGCACCAATTTCCTAGAACTTGTTCCCAAAACCCTGGTCTGAGTACTTTGGCCTTACTTTCTGTTGTGAATTCAGAAAACAGTTGTTCTTCGTCGCTTGGCAACTAAATTTATAAGAGAGAATACTATCTCTGGGGATACTATAGCTATTTAGATGTGAAAATTGTTTATTTACTGTGACAGACCAGATTTTTTTAATTGTCAAATCTTTTTTCAACTCCCTTCCCCAAAGTGTATCCTTCATCTTTTCTCCATCGCTCACAACGTCCAGTTTGTGAATGTTTTTGTGTCAGCGTGATTGGACTATTGTAACTACCTCTTATTTTGATCTTCCAAAATTTCTGGTCCAGAAGGTGCAGTAAAGTTATGCTGAGAGACTGGCAGCAGGAGTGAGCCACAGGGACGAGTTTATTCCAGCCCTTTACATCGGTTGCCAGTCAAAAGTTAATCTTTTTCAAATCTTTGTGTTTGGTACATTAAGCCTCCCCACCACCCCCCATCCCCATGAATCTCCTTTGCAACAGTGGTTTCAGTGGTATTCCCCCATCGGTCACTACAGTCCAAAAGATATTTTCGTCATGAATACAAGTCTGTAAATTCAGGACACTTCTTAAGACTTGGCTGTTTCCAGCTTCCTGTTAAGTGGGGGTGCTTTATTGCTAGCTATGTCTCTGGGGAGATGTTAGCTGGTTTTAAGCTTGTTTTTTTTAGCATCAAAATACCCTAGGTAAGGAGTACGCTTCACTTCACAAATGCTTAAAGTCACCTAAACTAAACCCCCGTTCCTACAAATTCTTTAAAAAACATGTCCGCTGCAGTCAAATGAGCGTTGGTTTTCTATTCCGAATCCAAGTATGAAATAAAGGACAGTATATGAGAAAAATAGTGATGATTGTACTTTAAAATATAAAATAGTCCATCATGCATTGCAATAAGCCTCCATAGGAAGTGGAGAGATACACTACACAGCCATTGGCATGGCAGTGAGGCAAAAATACTCCTTTGGGCTAATCCAATTAAGATTGATGTCTCAATGCAGTGGTTGAAGGGCGCTTATAGAAAGCCCACTCTGCGTATTTTAAACAGGCCTTGCAGGCAGTTCCACTGTTAAGCCATATTTTTAAATAAAGCCTGCTGGTTTTTTTTATTTTTCAAAAATAAACATCTGCCCACCAATAAAAGATCCCTTTAGGGTTCATTGAGACGCAGCCATTTTTTCTTCTCAGAGCTTCGAATCTCAAAAAACAACTCTTCCTCGGTTCTCAGACATTACTTGGGAACTTTTGATAAACGGAAAATTATCTGTGTGTCATTGCTAAAATTATGAAAAAATCCACTTCCGCATTAGCAATCTTAATGAACTCCATTAGGAACTAGGTTATATTGATCACATTGGCCACTAGAGGGCAGGCGAACCTTGCGTTTCTGTTCAGATTACTATATGGGAAGAAGTTGTGCTCGTACGCAATAACAATTCTAAGTTTACTTCGAAAACCTTATGAATATTGAATCGGATTGGAGGCAAAGCAAGACTCATTACATAAATAATGTAATCTAACTAAATACATCTAATGCTCTGAAGTCAAACATTGAATAACTAGGAGAAGGCAGAAAAATCTACAGTCAATTAAAATTATGAGATTCGGAAAGTTATCTGATAAATGTACAGACATTTCGACAGAGCATGCAAAAAAAAGAATCTCGGCAGGGACCTGAAGAAAGACATTTCCCTAAGGAAGGCCAAGATGGCGACTATACCAATTAAGCGTGCAACATTACTAGTAAGTCATAAAAGGACTGCTTTGCACAACGGTGAGAGCAGGTGGAACTGCTGGATTTGCATTGCACAACATTAACTACCTCTGGGCAGCATGATGATACCTTTTCAGAGGAAACGAAGAGGATGTCAACAGCACTTTTGTTTTAATTACAATGATTATTAACAAAGCCAGTTGTAAGGTTGAGGGGAAGACCACGCCTGTGTTTTTACATTTAAAGCAGTTTTCTCAGCTCGAAGGGGAATGTCAGCTGTACGAAAAGAATAAAATATAGAATATATATAAGCACACGCGCTATGTAGAGCAACTGTTACTGATAAACTCACGTTTATTACTGTATTGCAAAAGTGAAATTCCATATTAATAATACAATATGTATACACATATAAGAAAATTGGGTTTTCTGCCTCAAAGATAGCAGGTTACACTAACGTCGCACAAATCAACAGCTCGGCTAATAGTCACAAGGCTTCTTCAGTGTAATGTTACCCTTTCCACGAACTTAACTCCTTGCAACCTGCTTTTGCTTAAATACCTTTTTGGGGCAAAAACATAGGACAGGAGAAGAGGTGGGGAGGAGAAAGGAAGAGAGTAGAAGGGTTCACCTATCATGAGTCATGGCCCATCTGCACACTCAATGATAATAAGCAGCATATTATGCTCACTCTTCACATATGCATGAGGGTGTGTGTATATATATATATATATATTTATATATATATATATAGTTAGATAGATAGATAGATAGGTAGATAGATAGATAGATAGATAGAACCCCCATCATGCACTGCTTTTGACTACATATATTGCATGGCTCATGACATGTTAAATGATATCACGGATTACATCACTCTAGATTTAAAGAACAACATTGCTCAAATTACTAAGTACCACAAACCCTCAAAAAAATTTAAAGAGAAAAAAGCAATGTGGTGGAGGTAATGAGTGCACAAAGAAGATTGGGTAAATAAGTTATGAGTGATGTAACATGTGAGGTCATATTCAGTGCATATGTAGGTGCAAGGTATAGTTAGTTGACTAAACTAGAACTGACATGTTTGTGTTTTTTGTGTTTTTTAATGTTAGTTATCTCATTTCAACACCTAATTATAAAGTCATTTTAAACTTTCCTCATGGTTTTTTTAAAATGTAAGTTAAGGTCTTAGCACCTAACCTAACTGTAACATCACTTTAACCGTGTGTGAGTATGAGAGAGTGTGTGTGTGTGTGTATGAAAAAAACCCAAAGATTAAACCTTTGTTAGGAAAATTTTATTTCATCTTTCAATACAAACCAAGCTTTAAGAACCCAAAAATTACAAACTCTAAAATTATAGTTATACCTTACATTTTCTAATTTATGCACCACCTTTACATTACTATAACTTTATTTATTCTTTCTATGCAAACCAAACTTAAACTACACAAAGATTAGAAATTCTAAAGTTATAGTTATACCATAAATTTTAAATTCACACACCACCTTCAAAATATTACAACTGATGCACCGCCATACACACTGTGGTGAGGCCACATTAACTATAACTCGCAACTCGACTATGCACTGTGCTCTACAAAATGACAGGATTTGCGAAGTCTTGTTATAAATGCTATAATTTCAGATGATAATAGTGATGTAATATGAAAGGGTATAAGCAGTGCATGGAGAAGGTTTTAGTTAATGTGTTATAAAGTACGGAAGAGAACAGTGTCGTACAAGGTAATGTCATACCGTAGAGCAGTGGTTCCCAAACTTTTTCAACCCATGGCTCCCTTGGCTTATTGGCCGTTGGCCGTGGCTCCCTATTATGCTAATTTTTTTTGCGGGTGGATGGCCTCGGGAGTACTTACACTTTTCTCCATGAAAATAATTGGGATAAAGTTGGGTCATGTACCCCATGACATGCCTAACAGTCATAGGGTACTCCTGTAGTGTAGAATGGGAGGGAACACCTAGTTCAGTTGGGACATTTAACACACACAATAAATGTCAATTCTTTTATAAGAAGAAAAATTACTTAATTTACTTTAGGAAGATGTACTTTATAACTTCAGGAAGCCAAATATGCGCCACAGGTCACCACAAACATTGTGTGGGTGTTGGAAGAAATGAAGCCACACAAATGAGGTAACATTGAATTCAAGCATTTAAACCGGTCCGCCAAACTGAATATGCCTTCTAAAACAACCAGCTCCACCAACTGTATGAGAAGGCGGCAATTCCCACCTCCTCCTTTGTGTAAAAATGAAAGGAAATTGAAGATGGAGGTGTTCCCAAAAACAGACCAACCAGAGAAGCTTTTGCATGGTACATAAGAGGAACCACAATCCAGACCCTCATCCCGAAACAGCACACACCTTTGCGTTATAAAATACTCAAGCGTTATGGTGCTAAAGTAAATAATATATTTATTCGAATTAACACCCAACAACTGATAGATAATCCAGCAAAAGAAATATTAGAAGGAATAGCGCATATACCCTAAGCATTGTTTATCACACACCCTGGAAACATTTGTCTAATTCTCCCTATGCTGCCCTTGGACTTGACTATCCGCCTATAACGCTGCCTGCTTGCCAATGCATGCAGTACCTTTCCACAGACCTGTCACAGACTTTACGGTCTTCAGTATAATGTCCCTTTGAGCAGCCTGCCTCCCAGCACTCCTCCTATCACTCCCATTCCTCTAATTAAGGGCGCCTATATACACTGTGTACCGTTGCATTTTTGTGCAACTTAGTCTTGGCACTTTGCTCCTAGAATCCAGTAGCAAAAGCCACCTCGCACAGGAATATTAGTATGTTGCAACTAATAGGGAGCACGGAGACTAGAGACCTGACACATTACGTGGAATATTTTATTTCCAAACGTAGATTAATACTAATCAAGAAGCCATACAATGTAAACTAAATTTGTCAGAAACAAGTACACCGTGATAATTTTCTGCCTCGAGGCAGCAGCTAGTCAATTTCCAGCTTGTTAATTCCTGTAGGTCCCACGATGTAGCTTTTGAGAAAGTCAAAGTATTCAGTTATGCGCTCTTAATAAAGAGTGCTCTGCTGCCATCTGGTGGATAAAGAGGTTTCATGCTTTTGCCAAATAACTCACATTTCTGTGATGTTATCGGCAATTTATTTATAGCTTGAAATCGAAATTCTGAAACCTTTGGAGCGCGGCGCCCCTGGCTAGTCTGGAGGGCGCACCAAGGAGCCGCGGCACACAGATTGGGAACCACTGCCGTAGAGTGTCGTAGAGCGCAGTAGAGTGGAGTGGCAGAGAGTGCAGTGGTTTTGAGTAGAGTGACTTAGAGTGGAGTGTCAGAGTGAAGTGGTGTGGAGTGGAATAGCTTAGACTAGAGTGGCATAGAGTGGAGTGGCATAGAGGGGAATAGTGTAGAGTGGATCGGGGTAGAGTGGAGTGGCATAGAGCTGAGTGGCGTACAGTGGAGTGCTGTAGAGAGGAGTGCTGAAGAGTGAAGTGTCCTAGCGTAGAACAGGGTAGAGTGTAGTGGCATATTGTGAAGAGGCGTAGAGTGGAATATAATAGAGTGCAGTGGTGAAGAGTGGAATAGCATATAGTGGAAGATCGTACAGTGACAGAGTCAAGTGGCATACAGTAGACTAGCAAAGAGTGGAGTGGTGCAGAGTAGAATAGCATACAGTGGAGTGGCGTGGAGTTGTGAACACCTGAGTGGCGTACAGTTCAATAGCATACAGTGGTGTGGCATAGAGTAAAGTGGCATAGAGGGAAATAGCCTGGAGTAGTGTAGAGTGGAGTGGCATACTGTGGAGTAGTGTAGAGGGGAGTAGCATAGATCGGACTGGCATAAAGTTAAATAATGTAGAGTGGAGTGGCATACAGGTGAGTGGTGTAAATTTGAGGGTAGTGGTGTAGAGTGTAGTGGCGTACAGTGCAATGGCGTAGAGTGAAGCGGTATATAGTCGAGTGGCATAGAGTGGAATCCTGCACAGTGGTATACAGTGGCGGAGAAGGGAGTGGGGTAGTGTGAAGTGGTGGAAAGTGGAGTTGGGTAGAGTGAAGTGGCAAAGAGTCCAGTGGTGTACAGTAGAGTGGCATGAAATGGAGTGGCGTAGAGTACAATAGCGTAGAGCGAAGTGGCACAGAGGGAAGTGGAGAAGAGTGGAATTGCATAGACTGGAGTGGTGTAGAGTGGAGTGACATGGAATCCAGTGGCATTGAGTGGAGAGGGTTACAGTGAAGTAACAAAGAGTGGAATAAGGTAGAGTGGAGGGGCGTAGAGTGGCTTAGAGTCAAGTGGCGTACAGTGGAATAGCGTAGAGTAGAGTGGCATTGAGTGGAGTGGTGTACTGTGTAGTGGCAGTAACTGGAGTGGCATAGAGTAGAACATTGGAGAGGAGTAGGGTAGAGTGGAGTGGTGTACAGTGGAATAGCATACATTGGAGTGGCGTATAGGGGAGTGGCAGAGTGGAGTGGTATACAGTGGAATAGCATGCAGTAGAGTGGTGCACAGTGAAAGAGTAGAGTGGAGTATCGTAAAGTGGAGTGGCATACAGTGGAGTGGTGTAGAATGGAGAGCATGGAGTGACGTATAGTGGAACAGTGTAGAGTGGAGTGGTGTAGAGTGGAGCGGCATACAGTGGAGTGGTGTAGAGTGAAGTGGCGTACAGGGGAATAGCATACAGTGGAGTGGGACAGAGTGGAGTGGCGTAGAGTGGAATAGCATAGAGTACAGTGGTGTAGAGTGTAGTTGTGTACAGTGGAATAGAGTATACTGGAGTGGCATTGAGTGGAGTGGGGTACAGTGGAGTTGCGTACACTGAAGTGGCGTACAGTGGAATAGCATAGATTGGAGTGGCGTAGACTGGAGTGGTGTATAATGGAGGGGTGCACTATGGAATAGCATAGAGTAAAGTGGTGTACAGTGGAGTGGGGTGGAGTGTGGTAGAGTGGAGTAGAATAGAGTAGAGTGGAGTGGCGTAGAGTGGAGTGGCATAGAGTGGAGTGGCATAGAGTGGAGTGGCATAGAGTGGAGTGGTATAGAGTGGAGTGGTATAGAGTGGAGTGGTATAGAGTGGAGTGGTATAGAGTGGTGTGGCATAGAGTTGAATAGTGTAATAGTAGAGTGGCCTACAGTTGAGAGGCATATAGCTGAGTTGTGTAGAGTGTAGTTACATACAGTGTAGTAAAAGGCAGACATGTAGGTTTCAGTATGGGGTGAGTGGAGTTGCACTACGAGGAATTCTGCGGAGTTGTATGAAACTCAGTGGAATTCCGCTGAGTTCCACTCTGCCCTATGGCAGCACGCAGAGTTGCAGACCTGCCTGGAAGCACACAGCGCATTTGTTAGGGAGGGTTCCCCCTTCCCCTGTTCCCAGACTACTTCCAGCTCTCACCAGCTTACCTCCTGTTCTTCACCCAGCCTCTTGGCCGGTCTAGGTGCTGCTCTGCACCGGGCACGGTGCTGCCACCCCTCCTACCGTCGTGGCGGTAATTCACGGTGGTTCTCCTGTAATTTAACCCCTTCGCTGCAGGACTCACTAGGACTGCGCATGCGCGCAAATGGAAGGTGGAGACCGGGTTAAGGTCTCCCCTTTCCATGCATGCACATGTGCAGTCCTCGTGCTTCCTGCAGCGAAGGGGTTTGATTACAGAATAAACACCGCAGGTCATCGCCACAGTGGCAGGAGGAGTGGCAGCACTGTGCCCGGCGTGCACACAGAGGAGCACCTAGACCGGCCGAGAGGATGGGTGAAGGTAAGGGGGCTTTGTCTTTGTACTGCCTGCCCTGAGGGAATGTGCTGCTCCTATGCTGCATCAGGGGTCTACCTCCTGTCAATGCTGCTGCATGAGGCTGTAAGAGGGGGCCCTGTCCCTGTACTGCCTGAGGGCATGTACTGTAGGGGTGGGCGGCAGGGGCAAACTCCACCACATGGTGGAATCAGAGTGCTTTGCCGAACTCTAGAGTGCGGAATTGGGAAAACTCTGCAACTCCACTGGCAGAGCGGAGTTCGCCGCCCACCCTTAGTTTTCAGTACACATTGGTTGTGTTTTGGGTTAGGGCTTTAGATATAGGTAAGGAGTAGGTTTTATTGTTGTTCCTTACGTATTACCACTTTTTAAAAGCATTAATAGGTAGAGAAATGTATTAATATTTTTCTATATAGTTTGAAAACACTTTACGGAGAACCATTCTTGTACCTCCATAGTATTGTGGAAGTTATGCGAAAAATAAAAAAGTAAATAGAAAAAATAGACTGTAGCACACTATATTGGTGGAATACAGTGTGTTATAGTGTATTTATACATTATAAAATAAATGGGAAAAAAAATGGTCATTTATTTAAGTGGCGCGTTAATTTGTAGGTACTCCCTATACTTTTTTGTAAACAATTAAATAAGTTAAAAAAATTAAAATATACTGTAGTACATACATTTGTGAAAAATATTGTAGTAGAGTGTATTCTTAACTTTTTTTTACATATCTAATTCTTTTAAAATGTTCTTTAAGTACGGCAGTACTTCCTAGATATTGCTGCGGTGCTCCGCAATTGTTTTTTTAAATATAGAAAGTTATTAATATAGAAACATATTAATAATTTTCCCTACCCATTACCACTTTTTAAAGTGGTAATGGAGTAGAGAAAAATATAATACCTAATACTTACCTGTAACTAAGGCCCTAACCCAGAACACAGTCAAAGTGTACTTAAAACAACATAGCAGCCTTAAACTTTTGCAAAGGCAGTCACTAGCCAATCACATAATGCCTTGTCATTGGCATGTACCGTGGTACTTTTGTGAAGTCTCATGAAACTTCCCAAGCCACAGATATCGTGAAGTTAAAACACCTTATAACTTTAAAAATACTTACCTATGCTGCCAAAAAGGATCATCGGCACACCATAATCTATAATCCTGCAAAATTTCATGGAAAACCAACTGTCCGTTATGGCGCTAAGTGCAATTAAAAAATCTATGGAAAATGCACTTGTTTCTGTGAACTGCAGGTGACCAGAAATCAAGGGTGAGCACTTAGGTATTTCAGGTACCTCACTGCCATTAAACTCCTTTTACTTTTACTGGTTTGCCGCCATTATACGAGGTGCAAATTATTAACTGTTTGGAGACATCAATGTTTTCATTGCATTTACCAATAATCGAGATGGATGTGACAGAACTAACACATACGCTGGATAGTCTAGTGGGAAATTATGGTAGCACATTGCATGCCATATCCAGCTCCCCCTTGATGCTTTTACAAAGACCTATGCAATGCGGTCTTAGTGAAACCCTTTGTTTAAGATGTAGCACAGAAACTTGTTCTTCCTAATCTGTACTGTTGAAAAATCTTGCGATAAAACTGCTACATGCTTAATCATCTATAGGTGCATTCATTGTGTAGGCCCGTGGAGCAGCAGACAAAGTAGTTATTTTATAAACTGAACAAATCCATGTTACTTTACCGCCTCTCTGCTCTTAACTTTACTCAGTCAGTACGTCTGGGGTCTCGCCCCTCTTTTTTACAGTAAATCTCTTTGTTCTCTTCTGGCCCAGGGCTCCGAGCCCAGTCCAAACAAGTTCTGGGGGGCACTTTGCAAGTGCACAACAACCTCCATTGTCAGTGTGAGCCCTGGCTCCAGACACACCACAGAGGGGTGGAGCCATCATTGTAAAAGGCAGGCACAGCCCTATTCAGGTGCAGGTGCTACTCTTCCCACCACTCCAAATGCAGACCAGGCCTATTCAGCCTAGCACTGACTTATCCAGACTCTCTGGAGCCACTGCACATCCCCAGCCCCTGTCACTCCAAAGCCAGACAGTCAATGCACATCCTAGCAGAGGCACACTGGATGGCTAAGCAAAAAAATACCTACTTTCTAAAAGTGGCATTTTCAAACACAGAATGTAAAAATCACCCTCACTAAAAGATGCATTTTAACATTCTGAGTTCGAGCATACTAAACTTTATTTTCTTATCTGGTTCCCAGGGGCAGTTATGCTTATAAGATGTTATAAGCAAACTCCCCATTCTATCCTATGGGAACAGATAGCCTTACAATAGTGAAAAACGAAATTGGCAGTATTTCACTATCTGGACATGCTACACACATCAGAGCATGTCCTACATTTCACATACATTGCACCCTGCCCACAGGCGTACCTTGGGCCTACCTTAGGGGTGACTAACATGCAAGAAAATGGAAGGTTAAGGCCTGGCAAGTGGGTGCACTTGCCAAGTCGACATAGCAGTACTAGACTACACACAGGCTCTGCAATGGCAGTTACATTTACAGGCTGCTTAAGGGACGCTGTGTATGAATAGTAGTACTTGGTTCCTGCTCTCAGGGAGGGCTAAAGCCAGGAAGAGGCATGTATGCCATGGACAAATGCGGAGAGGGAAAAATGGAGCGACGTGGGAGCTGTCAAATAGTCTCTTTCCCAAACAGCGCATGCGCACCGTCTAGAGCCGAGACCTAAAAAAGTAGCACAACAGCAACTTTGCGCGGTCGAGGAATGGGTGAAGAACGTGTTTCACTGCAGGTTTTGGGGTTCACACCTTGTTGGTGCCCACCTGGAGTCACTGATTTGCCTGCCAATATATTAAAGAGCCCTTAGTCGCCGAGAATAAAACCCTGCAGTAAAAGTCCAATCCCTCGGAGGATTAATTATGTACGAGCTGATAATGGATTCATCTGCCAGTAGTGTAAAGTGGACTTTTCAGGGAGTAAGGATTCATCTTCTGGTACTTTAAATGCTATATCAGGTGCTCTTCAACCAAATGCAGTCTTCCTGAACCAGGGGGTTTGCAATCAGTCAGGGGAGTAGCTTGGTTAGTAAGATTGGGTGGGGTGTAAGCTTCAAATTTTCCGATCAATCACCCTGGCATATCTTGTCAAAATACGCTATCCGAAGCAGGACATGAGGGAGTTTAAGCAGCACTGTAAAGAGAGAGGAGTGCGGAATGTACAGATGTAGGGGGTACTTAAATACAATCTTTTTCAAACTAACCAATTTTCAAGGCAGAGATGAGAGAGAGAGTGTGTGTGTGTGTTTTTGTCAGTGTGGGCATGCAAAAATACAGGGTAAAATCTGACAGACACCTCAAAATACCGACTGAAAGCACCTGTACCCAACTGTTTACTACAGAATACATTTGTTAGGGGGGTGTAATACCTCAAACACCGCTCCGCCCCTGCAAACAGTACAGCCAGGGACGCTGGGATTTCAGGTTCAATAGACTATGTCATCTCTGGGGGCAGCCCATTGTTCTCCAAAGGAAGGATGTAGAAGTAACGGGCTATGGTTTGGCGAGGCGCATCACGAGGTTTCACTGGCCAATGCTATGTTCTAATTTTGAGCCTATGCATTCCTATCACTGCAATTTCAAAGTTTGTGGTTTCTTCACTGCTAACACCCACCCTATGCCATGTGCTCTCCTTCAGTGCAGCCCCTACTGTTCAATGATTCAAAAGCAAGGTTATGTGAGTTATAAAGTACTAGCCGCTAGTGACTGCTACTTAGCTTCCATTAAAAACAAAATTATGGAATAATAAAAGATAGTTATTTGTAAAATATAATACTTTTATTATTGTTTCTTTGAAATGTCTGTAGACCAACCACTATAACACTGGAAAGCTTGATTTGTATGTAATTTTGCATATTCTTTGAATGTAGCGCCCAATGTTGGTGTTTTAAAGCACACCCAACTTGGTAGTTAATAAAATTGGGACACTGAGTTACCAAGTGGTTAGTGCTCAATCCCGCAAATTGGATAAAAAAAGCTAAGATTAGAATTCAAAGTTCATGGGTTCACAGGCCACACCACCTTCTCCATCTTTGCAATGCACTATGCACCTGTGTCACATTGGGCCTTTACAGCGCTATGTAACTTGTAATCCACTCCTCTGTGTTTATATTACAACAGGCTCCCCCGTTTGAAAATCTGTAATCACTTACCCTCCTCCTCCTCCAGCCAGAAGTGTCTGCTAGTACATGATCAATTGCCTGATATTAAACAGGGACGGTGCTTGTCTCCCAAAAGGAACAATAGTTCAGGGAAACACTGGCTTAATCTGGTAAACTCCATGAAAATGGGATTAAGCTGCCAAGGCTCTGCCCTCCCTTGCACCTTCTCTTCAGGCTCTCTCCAAGGCCTTACTTTCCCTCTCAGTTTAGTTTCCCATTCTCTCTCCCCTGCAGATGAATCTGGTTATCCAGGGTGTTTCTAGTTAAAAGAAAAAGTAGAAACCTGATCTAGGCCAAACCTCGAGGCCGCCATAGGACGCCACTAACAGGCGGCGCAAGAGTGGCCCTACCAACAGCAAGTGCACTTCTAATGTTTTGGGTGGCAAATATCAGTTCTAGATTGGGAGAAATCCTTGCACCTCGTGTGTTCTCCCAGTGCTCTTCTGCTAGACAGTCAGGCTGTTTCACCCTTCAGGCCCATGTCTTGTGTGACACTTTCAGAAAGCCCTGACCTTTTAGACAGAGCGTTGCGTTCTATTTTGGGGCAAATTTTGAAATGTTAAAAACGAAACTACAAGTCCCAGAATGCAATGGTCTGGTGGCTTAAAATGCACGACCTTCAGAAAGAGTCACATGGCATGGCCACTTAGCAGCACTGCTAATAAAGCGTGTCGATTGTTTCCCAGCACTAACAGGACTGCTCAAGAGTGTAGCCTCGTACCACAAGAAGTACTTAAGTAAAAGAAAGTGTATGATGAAATGTGGTGCCAAACTGCATCTCATCCATGGATCAAAAAGTGCTCTGTATGGCGACTTTTGAGGTAACGAGATCAGTGTCCTTTTTGTACATTTCTGGCTAGACTTTTGGGGTAACCATTCACACCCGCCATGTTACGCGCAGTGTATGCAAACCTGAAACAAAATTGAGGCACAGCAAAATATGTATTCATGACATTGTACAGCAGTGCACAGTGCGACCAGCAAAATCAGGCCCAGCGGTACAAAAGACAGCAAGCTGAACATTTTACTACTTCCACAATTAGGAATTAGGCTTCCACATCCTCCGCCTCCTACGTAAGACCTTCAAATGGATCCCCCTCGAGCACAGAAAAACCGTCACCCACGCCCTCGTCACCAGCAGACTCGACTACGGCAACGCACTCTACGCTGGAATAAACAAAAACCTCCCCCGCAATCTACAAAACATCCAGAACGCCGCCGCAAGACTGGTCCTCAACCTACCACGACACTGCCACATCTCCCAACACCTGCGCACACTCCACTGGCTCCCCATCGAGGCTAGAATCACCTTCAAGATCCTCACCCACGCACACAAGGCCCTCCACAACACCGGACCAGCATACCTCAACAGCCGAATCAACTTCCACGCACCCCAAAGAACCCTACGATCAGCCCAGCTCTCTTACGCCGTGGTCCCCCACGCCAGAAAGACCAGATCAGGAGGCCGCTCCTTCTCCTTCCTCGCGGCCAGAGCATGGAACGCCCTCCCGCTCCACCTCAGGCAGACATCACTCCCCATCTTCACGAGAAACCTCAAAACCTGGCTCTTCGACAGACCCCTGTTGTAACGACAACATGACACGGAGACAAGAAGCAGGTTCAAAGGTTTATTACCAAGGCAAACACAGAATCAGCGCACCATCTCCTTCAGCCAGCAGCCGCTCAACTGACAGGTTGCGGCGCTCCAACCGAAATCGAACCTTCGCATACCAACATTCCACCGTGGCGCGAGGAGCGGAGCCACGGTGTAAACAAGATTATAACATACCCCCTTTCCTCTACACGCAGGTAGAGCAGATGAATAGACTGTAAAATGAAGGAGGATGGGAGGGCGAAAGGAAAGGCCAGGACGGGGAGAGACAGGGGAAGCAAGACGGAAGGCGGTGAGTTAACCCACCATGTACTCATGCAAATGTTGAGGAAGTCTCCTGACCCGCAAGGGTCTCTGACACGGTAGAGTGCCTTGAGGGCCATGAGACTCCTGGTTTTCAGTATTAGATCTTTGGCTAGTGCTCAAGTTATCGCCACCGGGGCCTGGCGCTCTTGTTTCAGCACCGGAGCGAGCACTGTTGAGTAATTGATGATCATGAGCCAACATGTAGCCTGAACATGAATTCTTTCTGACAAAGGCTTTGGGAGAATGGTCTCGTGAGCAATACTTAGCTACTCTACGTAAGTTCCATTTTTCTCCATTTGCCAGCACAACATAAAGAGATGCACCTCCTGAACTTTGTAAGGACCACGAAACTTGCATAGGCCTTTGACCCAACGACCAGATCTGACTTTGACCCAGTCGCCCACTTGAATGTTAGTTAAGGTCTTCTCCTGGGTGTGTCCTTGAAAGGATGCGTGCATGGAGGTACTCTTGCCACTACTACTCACATTCTTCCCTTCTACCAATTCTCTGACCCATGGAGGCACTAATTTAGAAGATGGTTTTCTGCCTCGCATGGCAATGAAGGGAACTACCCCAGTAGTGGAATTCTCAGTTGTGCGGTAGGCCCATACTAATTCGTTTAAAGTTTCATCAATGTCAAGATTATTAGTGAGAGCCAAACTTATAGCTCCTTTAATCATACGGTTGGCCCTTTCTACAATACCATTGGCTTGAGGGTTGTACAAAGTGGTGAGTGAGTGTTTAATACCACACTCACGAAGAAACTCCCTCATTTCATTAGAAGTCAATTGGGTGCCATTGTCCGTAATAAGGACAGTGGGAAAACCTTCCTCTTTGAAAATGGTGCGTAGCACTCTAATGGTAACTCTAGTGGTTATTTCAGGGAGAAGGTACACAATAAGCCATCTGGAGTGCACATCCATTATGACCATGCCAAATCTCTTACTGGGGTGAACACCTGGCATAGGTCCGATAAAATCAAGGCAAATGCTGTGCCAAACCACCCCAGGATCATGGATAGAACTCGGAACAACTTGGGGTCCCACCTTAAGCCTTTTCTCACTCTCACAACATTCACTGCATCTCTCTACCCAATCAACCACTTCGCTATCCATACCTGGCCACCAGAATTCATTCCTCAAGCGTTTTTGTAATGGTCTGGCCTAAGTGTCCTTCATGGGCTAAGTTGAAAAGTCTCTTGCGAATTCCGAATGGGGGAATTATCTTATCACCGCGCATGATAACTTGTTCTGCGACAGTGGATAATTCGTCAATGACCGCATTGAAGGGTCTAACGCTAATAGGCAAAGTGCTTTCCCTACGTCTGCCCTTCAAAATGAGGTTGAGGACTCCTTTCAGGACCTCATCTTGAGACATTGCCTCTGCCCATTCCTCTTTACTGACTACACCGCAACTCCACTGAACCACATCATCAATACTGGAGATAGCTCCTTCTCTCTCACTCTTAGCCACGCCACTCTTGTCTACTTCTTCCCAGTCTAAGGGCAGACGCGACATACAATCAGCTTGGACATTGCGCCAGCCTGAAATGTATTCAATGTTAAAGTTATATTCCTGTAGCCTGGAGGCTAACCGAGCAAGTCTGGCTGACCCTTTCCCTGTTCCACCTGGTGACAGTATTTTTAGCAATGGTTTGTGGTCGGTGCGCAGCAGAAATCTGCGCCCCCATACATACGTCCTGAAATATTCAACACCCCAAGTGGCTGCTAGGGTTTCTTTCTCTATGACAGAGTAATGTCGCTCAGTGGAAGTCAAAGTGCGTGAAGCGAACGCCACAGTTTTTTCCGAAGTGCCATCTTTCTGCGATAATACAGCACCTATGCCAGTATCACTGGCATCCACAGTGACAACAGTCTTTGCATTTACATCAAATGGTACCAAAATGCCTGCATTACATATTTCGAGTTTGATGTTATCAAAACAGTTTTGCTGATCATCTCCCCACCAAAAGTTGACACCTTTCCTCATGAGTACCTTAAGGGGTTCAGTTTTACTTGCAAAGTTCTTCACAAACTTGGAATAATACTCAATTAATCCAATGAATGAACGTAGTTGGTCTTTGTTAATGCAAATGGGAGCCAATTTTATAGATGCCAGTAAGTCTCTCTTTGGTTTTACACCATCAGACGAGATGGAGTGTCCTAGGTACTCCACCTCAGTTGCAAGAAAGGAACACTTTTCTCTGCGTAATGTTAAACCTGATTCCAAAATCCTGGCAAGAGCATCTTTCAAAGCTATGTTGTGACTGCTCACACTATCACCAAAGACCAGGATGTCATCTTGGAAGTAGATGATATTTTTCAGATCTTTGAAGATTTCAGTGACCATCCTCTGAAAAACACTTGCAGCCGAACATAACCCGAAGGGCATCCTGGTAAACTGAAATATGCCTTCCGAGGTGATAAAGGCTGTCAAGTGCTTTGAGGAGTCATGTAAGCGTATCTGATGATAAGCATGACGAAGGTCAAGCTTGGAAAAGTATTTGGCTCCTTTAAGCAACGCCATCAGCTCATTTATGTTTGGAAGGGGAAAGGTGTCGGGAATGATATTTTGATTCAAACTTCTCAAATCAACACAGAAGCGCAAATTTCCATCAGCCTTCTCTGAAATTACAACGGGAGAAACCCAAGCTGAGCACTCAACCGGCTCTATGACTCCACTAGATAACATTTCGTCTAACATTTTCTTGACCTCCCCTCTTACCATGATGGGAACTTTCCTCAGCTTGTGTTGCACAGGGATTGCACCATGTTTGAGTTTTATTTCGTGAACATATCCCTCCAAATTACCTAGCTGGTCTCTGAAAACACCTTTACCTCCCTCCAAAATGTCTTCTACAGAAAGATCGTCCACCACCATAACTTGTTCAACAGCGTGTGGGTCAATTCTAATATGGAGGTCATATTGGTGATACCAACCCAAAATAGGGGGCCCGGTTTCAGCTATATAAACTTTACCTTTTACGGACCTGTTTTTGAAAAAGATATCTGTAAGTAAGTAACCCAGTATGTCTATCTGCTCGCCTTGATACCCACCGGGGTTGATGTCTTTGGGTAATAAGTTCATGTTGGGCCATTCCTGCTGGTAAATTCTTTTAGGTATGATGGTATATAAGGACCCTGAATCAACCATCAGATCAATTTTCCTCTTTGCAATAACAAACTCAGCTTTGGGTCTGCGTCTCCTCCTATCATCTAAATTGTGAGGGTCGGTGAGAAGGATTTCCCCATTGTCAACAACATCATGTAGGGAAGGTTCCACACACAGAATTCTATCTGGTCTGTAAGAACATTCATTAACATTTGTCTCTTCCGACAACATTGCTACCTTTCCCTTGTTTGCATCTCTACACACTCTTGCAAAATGGCCTTTACGGCCGCACTTTCTGCATTCTTTGCCAATGGCCCAGCAATGTTTGGAGTCTGACGTGTGATAAGTACTACCGCACTTCCCACATGTCTTACTGCCAAACTTGTTGGGATACAACCTACCACCCCACGTACTCTTACCACCTTTAAATCTTGTAGAGGCAGCTACCTCCCCTTCACAGCCCTCTACAACAGAAGTTTCACTCTCATTAGTAATGTTAAGTTTTGAATCTCTACGATCCATTTCTTTCATACAAAATTCCGACTCTTCAACTATTTTAGCAATGTCAATTGCATCCTTAAGAGAGGATCTTTGGCAGCCCATAAGCGTTCCTGTGTCTTTCTGCTCCTACATTGAACAATGAGTTGGTCCCGAATCATTTCCTCAGTCATTGGACCAAATTTACATTTTATAGAAAGCTCACGAAGTCTAGTAACAAAGTCATCAATGGACTCCCCTACTCTCTGGGGCTGTGTATAAAATTTGTATCTCCTCATCACTATATTTGTCTCTTTGGCAAATCTGCTTTCCAACCTTTTGCGTGCTTCTTCATAAACATCCTCAATGGGTTGACCCCGTTCATTGTTGGCAACAGGTAAGTACTTGAAAATATGTTGTCCTTCTTTTCCTAAATTAGTGAGCAAGATTGCTCTTTTCCTGTTGCTACTGTAATCTTGCGCATCCAAAGCTTCCAAATAATTTTCGAACATTTCAAGCCACTCATCCCATTCTATGCTGGGACTGCCTGGTTGGTTAAGGAAGTGAGGAGGAGTAGATACCGCTGAAACATCAAGGGCTGTGACATCCATAATGAATCACCAAAAGATGGTACAATGGTATTTGGGTTATGGTAAAAAAAAAATGGTGTGTATATTTGCTTTCTCCTCCGAATAATGAAGTCTTTCTTGCCAATTATAAGTATTGCCTCCAGAAAATGAAAGAGAACTCTCTAGACAATTCTCTGCTTTGGAGCGGTGACAGCTCACTGCACTCACGCTTGTACACACAGCTGGTTTTATTATAAACAGTCTGAACAGTTCGGTGAAGAAACGTGCTTTTCCAATCTATGTCCACTAGATGGCAGTGTTCTCCACTAACTTTCTCGGCAAGACTGTGATTCTGACAGAAATATTATTACACGCGTCAGTTCTTGTCAGCTGGCACACGCGTTATCTCCCGCCGGACAGCAATGTCGCTCCTCTCCCCATGCTCACAGCAGGACAACAACTCTAGTTCATGCGACCTGCCTCGCTACTGGCCAACAGGCTCAAGATACATAGGGGCCTCCTGTCACACACGTCAGTTCCACACAGCTGACGCTCTACTCGCTTCTCGCTGGTCTGTGACTCTGCTTGTCACACCACTCTTCCACAAATGATTCCTCGCTGCTGCGCTCAGTCTACCTCTGCGATCACGACGCTGTAAGTTAAATTCTTTTCTCTCCTTTCATTCCCTTGATATTTTTACTTCCTATGCTTGACTGTATCCGTTTTCTCTCCCCTGTCTGTCCAAATCTCCCTGATGAGCATACGCTCCTTTACTCACTGTTGCAGTCTCAAAATGCCTCTTTTTGCTTGCGCTGTGCTTGCGCCACGTTGGCTGTCACTTCAGATGTTAACTCGCCTCACTGGAGATCCTTTTTCCCTTCAAGGACTCTTCGCCGTTACCACCTCTTATAAACTGCACACGTGGATTCTCCGCTGTATACTGTGTTGCCTGCTGACTGAAGAACCCTCGTCGCCAAGAACATGTTGTAACGACAACATGACACGGAGACAAGAAGCAGGTTCAAAGGTTTATTACCAAGGCAAACACAGAATCAGCGCACCATCTCCTTCAGCCAGCAGCCGCTCAACTGACAGGTTGCGAGCGCTCCAACCGAAATCGAACCTTCGCATACCAACATTCCACCGTGGCGCGAGGAGCGGAGCCACGGTGTAAACAAGATTATAACAACCCCCTCCTTGATGGACTGAAACCTGCACCTCCCCTCCTCCCCAGCGCCTTGAGACCCTTACGGGTGAGTAGTCGCGCTTTAACAAACCCGTGATTGATTGATATATAGGCTATTCCATCCAGTCATATGCTGCAAGACTGGTCAATGATACAAAGCGCCGCAAGGCAACACGTTAGTACTTTTTTAAATTAACAATGCTTGTAAGGAAACAGATATTAACCTTTGGGAAACGACCAACAGAGAGCGCAATAATATCTGGAGATGGGAATCAGGAGCTGAGAAAGGAATTAAAATATATGTAGTCATATAACTAGGATTCAGGGCGCTATAGGAACGAATAAAGCTTGTCAGCAATTGGCCATAGCTGCCAAGGTTTCAGATTGCCTATGTGTGTCATTTTTATAATTTCAGTGTATTTGAGTGATATTCAGTGATTATGAGTGACACTTCCCCGCTAACAAAATCAAGCAACTGAAGACGAGGGAAACATAGAAATATCAGGAATTACACCCATTTGAGCAACAAGAAACTCTAGAGATCTTGAAACTGCTGCAAAGCACCAGGAATGGAAGGGCACTAACTTCGCAGGAGGGCCTCATAGTCATAAATGAATGCCGAACTGCTGGTAAAATTTAGCACGATTATTGAAGTAAAAGAGCTTGTGAAGACGTGCACCACAGCTGCAGACCCTGAACAATGCTGAGCACAGTCAAGTACAGAAGAAACTACAGTGATATTTAAGTTAGGCCTTTTTGCAGACAGGCATGGCTGTATAATACATAGGTATATCAGCATAGATTAACTTGTACCAAAAGCTGGCTTTTGACTTTGGTTGTAACACTTACATCTTAAGACATGAGCATTGAGGCTATAACTAGAATGGAGCAACGGAAAAGAAAACTGGAGGTGATGAGGCGTACCGGGGGACTTAGTTTCTTACCAACGCTGAGAGATGCACATAGGCAATCAGAAAAAAAAAATCTGATATACCACATGACACGGACTAGGATCGCCTTTTTGGCGAAATTTCCCTGAAAATAGCCCATCTCGACTTCACCACACCCAGAGATCGGTTGGCTGCAACACCGCGATTCTCCAGTGCCACCTAGCTGCCGTCCCCGCCGGTGATGAAGAAGAGCCGCAGATAGCATCAGCGGAGCGCCGCCATCACTGCTGCCAAAACTAATCCACTGCCCGCAGCATGTATTATTACGGTGAGCGCGCGCGGTCTCAGAAACCCCCAGCACTCCAGCGAGCCTCGCCTAGCCACTCACGGTTCAGGAGATCAGAGCGGAGTTGGCGGCTGGTGATGTGCTTCTTGAGGGGAGAACGCAGCGCTGAATACATGAGGGCTCCACTGTTTGCAGTCACGCACCGCGGGATGATAGACGGTGAGCGGGGGAACTGCTGATGAACCTGGGTTCCCCTGATGTTCCGGTGTTGATGGTAGGGGGCTTCGATGACCTGTCCCCCCACCAGCCTTAAACTCCCCGGGTCAGAGACGCGCTTGCTGAGCACAAGATGGCGGAGTGCTCCTCGGCAGCGCTTGCTGTTGGTCCCTATTTGTTCAGAGGCTCGCTCCAGTTCTCAACTCTCCATGATGTGCTGATCGTCAACCCTGATGCCCTCACGGTACTGTGCCTGTGCACGTAAACAGTAGTCATTCTACTGCCCTCCGTCCTCCCTTGGTGCTGTGGCTGCGTCCCCCCCCCGACCCTACTTAATGGAACTCTGCTCTCCAGGTTTTTTGGGTCTTGACTTGGGTGCATCTTGCCTTTTTGTGATGGTTTCCTTTGATGCCCACGAGCCGAATCCGCCATTTTGATGTTTCCTGTCCTGTCCTTCGGTCCGTTGGACTCCATCCTGCCGAACTTCAGACATTTCTCTTTTGCTGGACTGCCTTATCTCTTTCTCCCCCTCAGGTCCCCCTCTCTCCTCTCGCCAATCTCAGCCTCCGACTCTTCTCCCCCTACCTCTCTCTACCCCTTTTGATGTTTTATTTCTCCGTTCACTCTGTAAATATGTAATATTTAATTGTCCAAGCCTAATCGCTGGTAAAATGTAATCATGAGTAAATTTACTATTTGTATATATATTTATATATAACTCTAACCACTAGTATATGTAGTAGACCTTTGTACTTACTACCATTCCTATGAGTTTAGAGTTTATCCGTTTGTATCTCTTCCTTGACTGACTTTACAACTTGTACATTTGCAATTTTTTTCTGTGTGTATCTCTTCCTTATGTGACTTTACAACTTGTACATTTGCAATTTTTTCTGTTTGTATCTCTTATGTAACTCATGTAATCCAAAGTCCTTATGTAACGCAACTGGTTCTTTTGTAAAGCGCTCTGACACCTTCGGGTAATGTTCGCGCTATATAAAATCGCATTAAATAAAAATAAATTTTAAAAAAAGATTGAAAATACCGGGTTGGAGCAGGAAAGCGCAGCTTGTCCATGTGGCGGTGTCACTGGAGGCGGAGCGTCAGGATGGAGGACCAGACCAAAGTGCAAAGGGGAAAGAGACGTCACCACCGCCAGCTGACCTCAGGCACCAGGAGATCAAAGCGCTCACATGAGCTTGGGTAGGAGAGAAATAGGAAGCCCTTCTTTCATTTCCTCTTCTGTCTTTCACCTCAATATCCATGTAATTGTACACGGTTTAGACTTTCCCTATGCGCCCATTACCCAGAGGCTGCTAGAAAGTAAATTGCGCAGGTTTAGCTTGGTGTTAAAGATAGCGCACAGAGACAGCAATATCCAGCCGCTGTACAGCCCCAACATTAACGCAGTCTCTTACATTTTAAAGTAAAATCACACATTTCTTAAAATTGTAATTGCAGTTATACACCTCTTAATACCACTGACGAGGAGTTCAATCGCAAATTTGCTTTGACATTCAATGCAGATCATGCAGTAAGCTCCGACCAGGATTCCCTTTCGCCGTTCAAGCTTTTAAACTGTTTTAAGCTCGGTTCTGTTGGAAACTTACCGCGAGGCGTAGCGTCTACATTTGGCGCAGATAAATTTATGTTCTTAAATGGCATGCTCTAGAAGTTAACTGTGATGATTGTTTCTTCACGGTAGCGGGGTAGAGGGGCGGCGGTATGCATATTCAAGCAGGCAGGCTGGTGTAGAGAAAACAGTAAACACCCAGGCACAACACTTTCCATAAACAGGCAATGTGATTGCGGTGCAGACAGTAAGAAGGCTATTCACAGGCCTGTTTAGAGAATCGCTGGGTGTAAATGTAAACAGTGCAAGTGAATCGGAACCACCGGCAGTAATAATGCACCAGACTGCCGGTACGGACTGCGTGCGCGTCCCTGCTCGCTCTCGCGGCAATACTCTGTGGGAGTGAACTTGGCAGAAAAGGTGGGACGTGCACCCACTAGTAGCCATTTGCACGCCACAATTTTTAACGGACAAACACGAAAGCCAATCCAAAGTGTGGGAGGAGTCAGACCCCACAAACTACCAACAGATCGCCTAACAGCGCAAGCGCGGTTTAGGCTTGACCTAAAAAACTACCAGTAATGATTATTTTTTTAACTCTATCCCAATCTGTGGCTTCCAGCTATTAAATCAGTGGATACTACACAAGGTTCTTTCAAAATACCTACATGTTGACCCATAGCTCCAATTTTATTTCAACACTAGGATCCCAACACATCTCTTCCAATGGACCTCAATCCTGAAAGGCAGTGCCCAGTGCTATTCTGGTTCTAGGGGACAAAAGAACGCTCTGCCAAGCACCTTAATTCTACTCTTGTAAATCTAAGACTAATTATGGTGCATATACTGAACTCTGCCAGCATTCATCAAACCTGCTATTTTATTAGTGGGCCCCACATATAGCTCAGCCAATGAAACTGTTTAGGTGCCTGCATTACATCTAGTGGGCAGTACCCACTGTAGGCTGCACGTGCAGTACACAAACAGAGGACACAGACTGAGCTGTCACTGGCTGAGCTCATACACTCAAGTACTCTTTATTTATAGACTGACACCATGTCAAGTGTTAGGGTGTAGAGAGGACTGATGGGGGAGTACAATCATGCTGGTGTCGTGTTCACTCCAGAACCGTAGAGGTCACATACCGTAGATTCCCTTAGTCCCAAAAGGAAATGTACTCTTTTCAGATAAAATGAGAATTGGCAAATCTTGCTTACTCCTGTACTAGCAAGTTATGCTCTGTTATATAGGGAGTGTTACGAGTCAGACAGTACTGTCCGAGTATCTTCTATCTGCAGGTGATAACAAATAGAGCCCCGCCCATTGTCCTCTTGAATCAATATGCACTCACAATGATCGGGATTTCATAATTATATGATTACTTAATATGAAGCACTTATCTACATAACAAGTGTAACAGAATGATCGCGATTGTTAGTAACAACTTAGTAGATAATAAGAAAATTAGGGCAAAGGATGAAAAAGCCCTAATTGTTTCATCCCACTTTCCTAACCTATCAGACTTTTTCCTTCACAACGTGTCTATAATGGTTTTAGCCATCCAACCTACATGGCTATATTAATTTACTAAACTTTTACAATGCCAAGCCATGTATGGTTTCCCTGTAGTTCCTTAGGCTGAATTCTGACTGTTGAGCTGAATTAAGCATTTCAGCATCTCCCCTCATCAATCAGTCCATGTGTCTAATGCTGCCCTTGCCCCGACATCTTACATACCTTTATCAATCAATCAATCAGGGGTTTATAAAGCGCGCTACTCACCCGTGAGGGTCTCCAGGCGCTAGGGGGGGGGGAGGGAGCAGCTCCGGATCAGTCGAAGAGCTAGGTCTTGAGGTCCTTCCTGAACGTGTGCAGGGTCGGGGAGCGTCTGATGTTCACAGGGAGCTCGTTCCAGGTCTTGGCTGCGATGTAGGAGAAAGCTCTCCCGCCTGCTCTGTTTCTGCGGATGCGCGGGACCTCTGCCAGGGCGAGGTCGGCGGAGCGGATATTCCTCTTGGGTACGTGGAAGGATACTCTCTCGTTGAGGTATTTGGGTCCGATGTTGTTGAGCGATTTGTAGGCGTGGGTGAGGAGTTTGAAGGTGACCCTCTTCTCGACGGGGAGCCAGTGGAGGTCTCCTAGGTGTTCGGTCATGTGTTCGTGGCCCGAGGACGAGTCTAGCTGCGGCGTTCTGGATGGTTTGGAGTTTGTGTAGAAGAGTTCTGTTGATACCGGCGTATAGGGCGTTGCCGTAGTCCAGTCTGCTGGTTCCTTATGAAGCGAGGAAGGGTCACTCTTGCTTGCACCCTGCTTTCCTACAAAAATGTGCAAACAATGTCCTTGTGCAGTGGCATAACACAACATGATTGGCTCTCCTGCAAAATGTGATAAGGCCCACCCCCTCCCCCCTCCCCCCGAGTCTCCCACATCTCAGAAACATTAATTGGCCTTCGGCTGAATGAGGCCACCTAAGGGATTGGTAGCACCCCGAAGTTGGTCCCCACAAGGGGTTGGGCATCGGGCCTGGCCGGAAGACAGACCGTGTGTATCCAACACCCCGCTGCGCTAGGTGGAAGGCCATGCCCAACAGGGAGTTGACTGACAGCAGCAGGTTTGCGCTCAAGGCTAAATATGATTAAAAAAATCCCAGAAACTCACCCAAAAAAAAGTCAAAGTTAAAATGACATTATAGTTAGGTATGGTAACACAATTTAGTTTAAAAAAACAGATCGCCACTGAGAAAAAAGTGACATTATAGTTACATATGGTAATAAGATATGTGCTTATGTCAAAAAACAAAACCCTAGCAATTCACTGAAAAAAACACAGGTTAAAGTGGTGTTATAGTTAGGAGTTTAAATAAGATAAAAATTAATGTTTGAAGATCAAAAAGCACTGAAATTTAGCATTTACAGTTTACTGATAAGGAGTGCATGGCGAGGGTGCTAGTTCTAGTTATCACCTCATACATTACATTACTCATGGCATGATAAATTACATCATTGGTGACGCACGGATGCCATCTCAATTGTCATCATTGATGACATCACTGATGACATTATACAGTTATTTTGACACAGTCTTATAGGGTTTGTGGACTTGAAGTAATTCAACTTGCTACACCAGTGGTCAATTTTCTATTCCCCTTAATGAGATTACTGTCTTAAAGAGTTCAAATTACACACATTTTTAACTCAAGAGGTTGACAGGTATATCTTTTCTACTGAAAATACACCTCCTGCCTGGCACTATGGACATTCCTTAGCAGTTTAGTAAATTACACTAAACACATTCCTGAGATAGGCATAATGGCAAGCAATCTTACAGCCATGCTTACAACACAAGTGTGAGATAAACCTCCTCTAAGTGGGACAAAATACAATGCCTCAACGCCTTCAGATAAGTTCAGGAAATAAACCCACACAGCTCATAAATGTCCTTGTTACATAGAATTTGTCTATAGCACTGGAGTACAACAATTTAACATGGGCACATGCCCAGATATCCATTGGTGGATAATCTATTGCCAACATAAGCTTTAGCCTTTCTCACGAATTTTTCTGGAACAGGCTTTAGCTTTCAGCCACAACTTATCTATCATATCTCTGCAGCTAACATCAGGTGCGCTCAGCCTTTACCTTTTTTTAACATCGAGTAATACTTGCAGCCCAAACTTTATTGATTTGTAAACAGTACACCATATAACTTTCTTCATGCACAGTTACACTTACCTCCAAGGCTTATGCTAGTTCCATGCTATGTACCACTGATGTATACTCACTCTTTGCTGCCTATGATTATGGGGTCATCAGTGACATCATCAATGTAATCGGTGATGTCACCAGTGATGATATTTAACATAACATATGAGTGATGTAATATGTGAGGTCATAAACATTACATGGCAGGGTCGGAAATTATAATTAGCTCAGTGAACTATAACTGGTGAATTTCAGTATACACACACACATCATATATGGTTATTAATAATACAATATTTGCAAGGTACATTCACGTTTTGCTTGGCCAAAGTATCCATCGGGGCTAAGCTTCCGGGTCCCCAATTACATTTATTTACAATCAGATTAATCCTATAAATTGTGTTTCCTGCTCAGTAGCACTGTCCCTTTACATTTAAAAAACATTTCCTACAAACGGTCTTATCGCTCTTCTGCCTTTTGTACATAAGGTCGTTTTGCTGATCAGTCTACATAGGCCTGGGCGAAATTTAAATTAAACCAGCATGATTTGCCTAATTTAGGAAATTTGTATTATGCATTTTAAGCAAAATTCTTGAAATGATGCCATTATGCCATGTCGCTCCACCGTTCATGACAAAATTATAGCCCAGGAGTGCAGGAACAATAAAAACACCTAAAAAAAACAGAGTGGCTGTTGTTCACGATAATTGTGTTTTTTGGACTGTTCATTGGTACGAAATGCGCCGTTGCATCAAAAATTAATGCGAGTATACACTTCCCCTTTAAAATATGGTGCTAAATTATGGATTAGTATTGTGCCTAATCATGTGTTAATTTTCATAATTTTCCCCAAATTTTGCGAAATTACGTCAAAGTAAATTACGAGAAATTCGCACACACCTAGAGGTTTTTTTCAAAGGTCTTTGTTTGTACTGAAGGTCGTATTTCTGCATTCTTTTCACATGCTGCCGAATAGCACTAAGCCACTAAGAAAGAACAACTCACATTTGCGGTTTACCATCTCATATGCATATTTTGAAACTTCCCTCAATTTCAAATTTGTTATCAAAAATACAATCTTGTGGTTTCAGGTATTTTAGATTTGTTTTATGAAAGTAAACTAGGACCTTTGGCCATCCACTACAGCACACAGACAAAGGCTGTTGTTTTTGGTGTTAGCTACACATAAGGGCCTCGGTGCCGGGGCCTAGCCAGAGTGCACTTATGTTTGGGATTGCATTTCGTATGAGGTCACCTGCGCCATATCTGCTTTAGACGGCGATTTAGTAATAATTTTTAGACAATCTTTGCTAAATTAGATGACAAGAAGGAATGCTGCAATCCAGAATTTCCCAAGTTATTAATAATCATGCGATTGAAGGTTGTAAAAGCTTCAGAAAAAGCTTCAGAATTAAAATCAAATAAATACGCATTGCTGAGAATTATTTCCGCAAGAAAAAGGACATCATGATTAAACTTAAATACATGTGGAATTTGGTCCATGGGGCTGTGTTTCCTTAAAAATATTCAGGCTCTATTGTTTATCACAATTGATTCAGATGAGTATTTGTTTATTTGTGTATTACGATGTACACAATCAGAATAAAATGAGCTTCTTCGCAGAGGAATTTGGCATCATATTTTTTGTTACAAACCAGACAGTTTATAACTGCTGCTGACCTGGAATAGCACTCCTCGATAAGGGTATTTCTCAATACCGGCCTCCTTTTTAAACACGCATGCACACAGATTAAATGTTTTCCACAGCACTGCACAAAATACACACCCTAGTTTGGCACAGCACACCAGACCTGAGGGTGGCAGCCTTTGATTGCAAAAAAGCATATTTTGCTTTTGTGCAACGTGCTCATTGCGCGTATCTTTTATACTATGCACAGCCCCATAGCACTCAGTATACAATAACTGTTTTGAAACTTTGCACAAGTCAGAACATGCCTGAATCATTTATTTTATTTCATCATTTTACAGGTGTGTTTAGCCAAGTGTCAGATATTGTGTTTCTGTCCGTGTCTGGTTAGGGCGGTTCATAGGTAATAAGTGTTCCTACGACACCTTCAGTCTTGACTTTTTAACCAAAGTCACTGTGCATGGTTTGAACTGTAGGCCCTCACTTACGATGGAAAAGTGAAACTGCAAGTCCCACAATATGCAGTGCTTAATTTATAAATCAACAGGTGCCGGGGTCCAAGGTATTGATCAGGTGGTGAGTGCTGGTTGCCTCACTTCTACATGCCAGGATACACCTCAAAACTGAACATCATACTCCTATAAATGTGCCGGTTTGGACAATGCCTGGCCAACCAACCCGATAAGAATGGCATGGACACACTAGAACTGTTATTTAAATGTGTATTTCATTTTTAGGTCTCGGCTAGGCAGAGCATGCGCTGTCTCGTCGAGAGATGCTGTATACAGTATTGTGGGGGGAAGCTCCGCCCACTTTCCGTTTATGTTTTTCATTGGCGTCAATCTTAAATGCTGCATTTTGATTCGTTTTCAGGTTGTTAGTCCCTCCTCCTGACGGCCATGTTGTCATTTATATCCTTCCCTGGCTATTGGCCCCTTTACTCCAAAACTATTTTTGCCCCTGTGTCCCCCCTCCCACCCCCTCCCGCAGTCCGTGACTTTTCGCCCCCCCCTCAGCACCCCCCACTCCCGTTCGTGCCTTCCTGGACCCCCACCCTCCCATTTCCAATGCAATAGGTTTCGCGTTAAAACGCGTCCTATTGCATTAAGAAATGCTTGTTTGGCGTGTGATTGGTGGGTCAATTCGCACTCTTTGTCTCGCATGCGCGCGATGCCTTACATCGTACGCATGCGTGACAAAACAGTGGCGTTTTCACAATTCACAGCGGGAGGCAGAGACAGCACAAGAGGCGAAGCGGTTTCCTGCAGCCTTCTGAGAGCCGAGAGCGGCACTTCCTGTTTCCCTGCAGCTTAGTCTTGGTTTAGGGTGGTGGCTGCTTCAGTCTGCGATCTGTCTCTGGGAACGCCTGCGGCCGAGGTCGGATCAGGAGGGTTGCTAACCCGCTCGAGCGCCAGTGTCAGCGCCGTCCTCTAGAGCAGGGCCGCCGCAGCCACCATGCAGGCCATCAAGTGTGCGGTGGTCGGGGACGGGTGAGTGATGGCTGACTCCGCGCCCTGCGTGCATGGACGCGCCCCTCCTAACCACTAGGAGTCCCATTAGGTCTGAGACCCCCAAAGCCAGTAGCCACACCTTTCTTGTGCGCGCAGCACCCTCGGCCTGTGCCCGCGACCCAACCGTTATTTCACCCCCTCCTTCTTCAGAGCCACATATTCACCCATTCTTGTCTATCACACTGTATCCCTCGGCTAGTATGTTTTCCTGTGATTCGTTTCATGTTTTTCTCTACTCTAACCCTTTCCACACTTCATAACAAACTTATTAAAATAACGACCCTCTTACGCCAATACTAAGCATATCTCCTCCAAGGATTTAGTGTGGTGGCCTTTGAGGTCTTGTTCGTTCTGGACGATGTGCCTGTGGGTTTTCTTAAGAGCATCGCGACCTTCTTTTTGTAGGTTTTTTTTTTACGTGTTTTTGCAGTAACACATTCATGGGATGTTTTAGTATTGAAAAGGACACTTTATTCTCATATTGTGTTTTTTTTTTATCAATCAGTATTTAAGCGTGTCCTTTCACCCCGGGGAGTATCCTGGCGATGGGGTTGAAGTACAATTCTACTATTTAGAAATACTCGTTGGTATACATATATGTTTGCTGTTAACTTCATTTCTGCATCGATCCATGTGGAGCAGATCGAAGCGGGTAAACCCATCTAGCATCGATAACACCTTTACACTAAACCACTCGTTTGAGGTTTTAAGGGAAGTGCTCGCCATCGCTGAAATAGGTGCCGCTCAAGGGTGCATCCTGTCCCTCCCACGCCTCGGGTCGTACTGGGTGCCTCAAGCCTCTCCTGAAATGTCTAACACCGGTTACTCGGACCTCTCTGCAAAATTACCATCTGGAAATTATTTTCAATTGAGGCATTCCTCCCACCTTTCCGCTCCTTGTGTCCAGGAAAAGCCCTTTGCTTGGAGCTGCATGTCGAGATCCATGTTTAGTCGCCAGTTTTCCTATTGTTACTAATTTTGTTGCTCTACCAGCTAGTTTCTCGACATACCAATATTTATAGCACTCTACAAAAACACGTGTAGTATATGGCAAAAGGCTTAGGAACCCCCTTGAAACATTACTTGTGGTCGTGTGCCAGCAAAAATGCATCATAACCAACTAAAGGAATGTTATTTTCATTTAGCCAGTTGTAATTATTGCTGAGAGGCTGCGCGCAGAAAGGTGGTTTAGTGGTTCTCTTTCGGCAGGATTTTTATTGCTTACCGATAACTTCGAAGTTTTATGTTTGCCTTCTTTTCCTGTTTTTTTCCCTTTTTTTTGCTGGAAAAGCTAGAAGATATACATTTGTTGTACGCTCCTGTAGGATAGTGGAGAATGTTTATTCCTTCGGGGAAAGCTGCTAACGTCCCTCTTAGACTGCTCACGCCCATCGATGAATCATTGCGCTACTGATGCCATGCGTACTGTATGTAATTGGTCGTGGTTGAGAAACATTAGTTGCTCTAAGCTCATGGCCCATGACAATTCTCAATGGTTACTTTGGAATTTGAGTAAAAATGGTTTTTCAGCAATATTCAAATTCTTCAAATGTTGTTGATTCCAGTCAAACTGATTGCAGCGTTGCTGTACAGCGTCTGTATTAGTAATAATATAAAGAACATTTGGGGCCTTACTCCAGAAAAACATTTGTGGCCTGTCTATATTTACTTTACATACCTAAATCTGTGAACCAGAACTGAAAACCTTCATGAGCCTAATGGCTGTCTTTGCCAATTAAAAGGCGAGGTTAACAATAGCTGTGGTTACTCACACACTGTACTGTGAGATGCCAGAATAATTTCTCTTAACTTAAACATCCAGTTATCCGTTGCATTCAGACACATTTGCTCTTAGGTGTCACCTCAGGTTCCCAGAGTAGGGTGTGCTTGGAGATCCTGTTGCACCCTCCCACCACCGTGCCTTTTTTTAATGTATATATATATATTTTTTAAAGAAATGTGCAGTGTTGCTCTTTGAAGCATCACTACCTTTGTTAGGAAGCATATCATTTGTGTTGCTTAACATGACCACAGTAGGACTCTCTGCCTTTTTATCTCTTTATTGACCCCATTTGTGTAATATCGTTTTCAAAGGGGCCTTGGATATTTAAAATGTGACGGCACACGTGCATATGTACCCAGACGTTACATTCTAAACACTTTAATCTGTTGTTCGGCTTAAGGTATTCCGAGTAAGAGAAACTTGAGTTGTTAAAACATAGGACCTCATCTCAGATTCCCTTTGCCTGTTTTGATAAACATATAGGATTGTGGTGACCCTTCTAGGGTAAAAAAAAAACGAGCTAAAGCGCCACGTGTGGAATTTGTGCATGGCATGGGCGAGAAACTCCATATTTGATACGTCTACTGTTCTGGTTTTCTTATCCTTTTTGATCTGACGTAAGTCACTGAATGTGAAAATCTTTCCAGGGACATATGTAATTTTAGGAATGGGACTTTTTTTTTTAAGGTATGGAATTCGTCCATTCTTTGAGACCTCTACAGTTGCATATATTGCACAGGACATGTTAAACTATTTTTACTCTTTAGATGGTAATGCATTGATATTGAAGGTGTTTTTGTGTGTGTGAAATACTTCCCTTTTAGTTGTGGTATTTTTGTCTATTTTAGACAGTGGTGTCTTTTCTGAGTTAACACTTCTCCATGTAGTCAGTGTACTAATGTACAGTCTGTCTAAATGAGAAATGTCACAAATGTTGCAAATTCGTGATAATTTCCACCAGATAGATGCTATTCTTTCTCAATGTAAGTCTCCTAAGGACAACGCATATTAGTTGGCACCACTGTACAATTTTCTTAATCTAAAACTTAATTTTATAGTACACATCATTGATACACTTTTTTTAAATTTTTTATTAATAACCAATTTTCGGGCAGCAATAAAGTCCCCAAAGGCATCCATTAGACGTTGCAACCCCACAGGGGTCCTGGCCAGCAGGACCGTATCATCTGCGTACAATAGTACCGGGGTGGGGTGCCCATCCACTTGGGGTACATCGGTGTAGACTGTAAGATCTGATCCACCCTGTTAATAAATAAAGAGAATAAAAGAGGGGCTAATACACAGCCTTGCCGGATGCCGGGTTTCACTGCAAAATTGGTACATTCCCCACGGGGTCCGTAACGTACTTTGCTCACCAAGTTCTCGTACAGTCTAGCCAGGAAACAGATAATTGGCCTGAGTGCTCCCATATCGAGCAAAGTGGTCCAAACAATGGAATGATCTACTAGATCAAATGCGCTGCTCAAGTCAGCGAAACAGAGCTATAATCTTCCACCTTTGACACGGGTGTACTTGCCTATACGCAGATCCAGATTCACACATTGCTTGATGGTCCACAGGCCTTTCCTAAAACCAAACTGGGCCGGGGAAAGTATTGAGCAGTCCCAAGCCCATTCTTCTAGTCTTTTAAGCAGGACTTTGGTCATCACTTTTACAGATGAATCTAGCAATGAGATAGGCCTAAAATTCTTGGGATCTGATTTGTTGCCCTTCTTGCCAGGGTCTGTCTTAATGTGGTGCTTTTTACTATAAATGCACTTAATATACGTAAAAGTATAATTGTTCCAATATAGCGCTGAGCCCATGATGATTTGACGAAACTGTATTGCTTTTTTAAATTGATATTTTGTGTTCTTATGATGTGATTAACTCTGACCCCATGTTGTCTAACAAGTGCTATTCAACATGTTTTTTGATATTAATCATTAGCAACGTAATTTGTTTTCATGCATACTTTTGTGGTTGTTTCATACACACCGAATAAAGTTTATAAAGAAAGATACACTTCTCCATGTCCCTTTGTATCGATCAGTCTTTAAAAGCAGGGATTGTCATGATTTGTATTTTGAGTTATAACGCTCTATAAAGATTTTTAGGTATGACAGGCCTGTCAGTTTTGTCCAGCCACTATCTAACTGACATGTTTGCTGTCTAAGGTGCGCCTGCTCGCTATGCAGCATCGCTGTATAACAGTCTTTATTAGAGGAAGAAAATGCTCGTTCACAACCTTTGCCAGATGTTTTGTATGGGTGGGTAGTTGTGTATGTGTTGTAGTCATAAAACAAATGTTGGTCGCAAGGATGCGATTGTTTTCACTCAGAACCTGAATCAGGCAAATATTTGCCAGCTCTAGTGACATCCTAGGCCCAGAGGACTCTCAAGGCCTCGCGCATGGTCACAGATGATCTTAGTGGTGAAATTAAATCTCTATTCACATATTTGATGATTTCTCTAAAATCCCAAATGATTTCTCTTTTCTTCATGTTTTCTGGCTGTGGAAATATAGCTGTTTAATTGAGTAACCATTGCAGGAACATCTAGATGTCGTGGTAGCGCAACCTTCCAGCTAAATTTGTCTGAGTATGTGTATTGGTGGAGTTTCGCAGACCGTGTACATATTTATGACATTAAATATCATAGCACCACTGACATGGCTCATTTGTGTGATGCTGCAGATGATTGCACTTTTCCACATCTGTTTCATGGCAACTGTTTGTTTTATGTGCCCAATGGTCACAGCCACTGAACAAAGATATAGGCTGTTTTTCCAAAGGGCTATAAATCAAGACCTTCTTTTCTGTATATTCTTTGCAGTAACATCCTGCTTCTGACAGGTGTTTCATCCATCCCATTACATTGCATGTAGCCAAAAAATTGATGGGGTAGATGACTGTGATCTTATTTGCAATGTAGCCTGTGACGTGTAAGGACATTAACATGGCTGAGTTACTTCAAAGCTGGTTTGTAAACCTGGAACTGGCCAAATGGGAAAACGTCAGCCAATCAGGTTTTTTTTTTCATTAAAAATTCTTCAACTCAAAACATTTTACAGTTGTAGCAGACCAGATATCCGTATATATTGTACTATTTCAACTTTACAAAATAGTGATCAATTGACTCCATGCCAATTCACAAAACTAAGTTGTTCAAACTTTTTTGATGTTAAGTTTGTTGTAAATCTGTTCAGTGTATTTTGCTCTCTGTTAGAGCAAGAATTCATATGTAACTTTAAGTGGGAAATGCAACTTTTGGGAACCCTCAGATCCCCTGTCGCATCCCCACCCTAAACAAGCATTGAAAATGCAATAGGTCTCGCCTTTGATTAAGTTAAAGCCATTTGCTTTGCTAATGGTATTGTATAGCAAAGCAAATGGCTTTAACTTAATGAAAGACGAGACCTATTGCATTTTCAATGCTTGTTAAACTGATGTACCCTTTACAAAAATAGACATACAGCGCCAATAGTAGGGCAATATCTGGCATATTGTACATTAACTAGACAAAATATCTGGCAATAGGGTGATGCAAAACCAACCTCACACGAAACCCTGCAGCATATACCTGTATATAGCAAGGCCAGGAAAGGTCTCACGTCATTATATCATTGTATTAACAGCTGAAAATAGACATTGTTTCTAAAGAAATAGTGAAAGCATGACTTAAGTAATCAAGTAACACCTAGAGAGTGGGCCCGATACTTGAGTATTGAGTATTCAAAGGCATATAATATACAACGCTGTTCATAGCCAATGTCCTAAGTGTCAACAACTAACAGCGGAGATTACGCACATGTTCTGGAGTTGTCCAGAACTCACTACTCACTACATGCTGGGTATCAGCTCAGAAGATGGTGCAAGAAGGGACTGTCAGAACGTATCCCCTCTCTTTAAAAGTGAACCTACTGGCTTTATACAAAAGAGTGAAAATATAGAATCGGAGAATAAATTTCTAGCTTTACCATGGTAGCTTGCAAGAGACAGATAGCTGTGGCCTGGAAGTTCTCTAAGCCCCCCATCAATAGACACTTGGTATGGGGAACTGTTAAATGGGCTGAAGTAGAGAACACCACCCTGCAAAAATGAGCCAGGTGAAAAGTACAACGTTACACTTAAGAACAAAATCGATGATTATCCCCAATGGGTCGTTAAGCATAGGATTATGAAACCCCACCACCAACTGAGGGACTGTCTATGTAGTGCTGCTAAACCCAGTACTCTCACAAGACAACACGAAGACTGCCAGACCATTATTCATTCAATGGACATGTTGATGTATGTGTACCAATGCCAATTATAATTATGGGGGTGCCAAATGGAACCTTGATCTACATAATTCAGAAAACAACCCCTAGGCAACTAAAGGTCTGAAATAGTTTAGCGACCTAACTATAGAGCATGATACTGTTAAGCACTCAGTGTACACAGTAAGTCATTAAAAATTCATTTATTCAATACAAAATTCTTTAAAATCATTCTATTCATCAAAATCTTGATATGCAATTGAGACAGCATTGCAACATAAATCACAAAAGAAGGATACAGGATACAAGGTACAATAGATAGACAAACTTATTAACAAAAATCACAAGAGCCAATGATATTGGAATAGTTTCAAAAAAACAGATTTACATCCAAGAATTAGACATGAAAATCAGGTGGCTAAGTGATGGTTTTTCTACGCGCGTTTGGCGTACACAACGCCTTCATCAGGAAACCCACAAAGATTCCTATATGTAGAAATATGATAATGTACACTGAGTCCGGAAATGCTAAAATGACAATAACATGAATTGCATTCTATAAACTTTCGTCCACCGTGAAGAAAAAATAGTAAAAGATGGTGAATTGTGAAGATACTCTTTACCCAACATAAGTATTAATTGTGCCTAATATAGACATAACACGTGTTTCTAGAGTAGGAAAAGTACCACGTGAGACGTAGATCATGAAAATAAAAAATATGTGCTTTTAGTGGACCCAGAACCAATAAAGGAAAAGAGAAAAGAGAAAAGAATGGAGATAATGGAAGTGGATACCATAGACTTACCAACTGTTAACTTTGGCAAGGTATCAAAATTAGAGAACGGACAGATATCTGAAGATGATGAAAACCAGAACGTTCTAAAAATAAAGGGAAAATAAGAGTGAGAATCTGAATAGTGGTGATGACAGGTATTCAAATGAATAAGGGAAGAAAAGGGAAAACGGAGGAATTACCGTGGGCGGAAAAGATGGATAAATCAAGCCAAAGCTCGAGAAAGCCGCAGACACACGGTCGGATGAAGGTTAAAAAATGGATCAACTATATAAAAATAAAAAATACAGAAATTACAACTAGAGCCACGTTAGAATCCATGAAAAAGGGGATATATAAAGTAAGGACAAATACCTGTATATACGTGTGTATATAACCTGTGGAAGGCACTTCACAGGTAATTCAAAAATAGCACTATAGCTTACTGAGTACAGGTATATAACTCTCATATGGACATCTAATGAAAATGTCCTAATACATAGGGTGGATGCCTCTTCAGTTGATCAATATCAAATGGATAAAGTTGAAATATGGGGTAATAATGAACCTGAGTGGAAAAATTAAAAAAGAAAATAAGAGGGGTAGCAGTGAATGGGAGACATTGTTGCATGTAGATATATAGGTAATGAATACTGAATACCATAGTAGATGGAGTAGTTGGCTCTATTAAGGAAAGCTGCAGTGAATAATAAGGATAGATAGACAAAATTCATGTATTAGTATGCTCAAGATAGAGCATCTCAGCAAAGGCGCATAAAACACGATTTCTAAAGGGCCCCAATCACTATCAGATTGTAAATACTCTCAAAGACCCCATGCTCTCAATTATTAGGCCCGAAGAGAGTCCCACATGGAGGGGATAACGCCAGAACTGACTTTGTGCCCCCATGAAGGATGCCATGCTGATATCATGTAGCGCAGAGCAGAATGCTTGAAATACATATATTGCGCTAGGCACATGGAATACTTTCAATCCTATAGACGAATATACACAGGAACATATCTTAATCAGAGTGGCTCACCTCGCTTCCATCGATGAGAGTGTCTGGAGCGTAAGTCGGCAGCCATACAAAGTGCCGAAAACACTATCATTGCGTTGCTCAGCCTGATAAGAGCTAGAGAGCGTCACATGCTATGTGCGTGACGTACGTGTGACATAATGTTAAACGTACAGTTCAATTTCAGCTGAAACAATAACCGGAGCCAGTATACGGACCAAAAAAGAAAAAAGACCTATGTAGTTAGGTGGGTACAGTAGGAACACCCATATTGTGTGAGTTGGAGGGTGAAAGCATACCCAATACAAAGTCGATTAAATGGCTCAGAAAACTATCTTATTGTTTGAAGGCCAGAAAGTGGAGCATGTAGGACATTCAGGCCTAAAGCATAATATAGCAAAGCGTGATGACATCATAACTGCGAGATGGAGATAACAGGGCAAATTCCTCAGATGAAACTGGGTCGGATAATATATAACGCTGAAATATAATGTGCATATTGGGGAGCAAAATGGTATGGACCCGGGTGTTGATGTGACCATAAAATATATGATAGAGAGCTAGGGGGACCGGCTAAAATGACAGAGCAGGAGTAGAACGCCAGCTCTCACTAAATGGTGTGAATCATATAGCATTTTCCCAAGGAATATCACTGTTTAACCCACGTTTGTAGGTGTCCAAAACAAAGATCCAGAATACCTCTTTTCGTTTGCGGATTTCATTGCTTTTATTGTCATCCGCCTCTTTTATTTTTTCCAGTACTAGCCATCTGATATCATTAGCTGTATGGCCTTGCTCAAGATAGTGTTTGACCAAAGGTGCTGAAATTTTGGATGTGCGAATTGCTGAGCGATGTTCTGTTATACGAGTAGTGACAGAACAGGAAGTTTCACCTGCGTAGCCCAAATTGCATGGGCATAGTAGGAGGTAGACTACATTTTTGGTTTTGCAATTCACAAGTTTTTTTGCTCGAATGGTGTATCCATTGTGTACAAAAGTGTCTCCTTCAATAACAGTTTCACATGATTTATAGGTAGAATACTTGAAGGACGAGTTACTTACCTTCGGTAACGATGTATCTGGTAGAGACACAGTCTAGCCGCAGATTCCTTAACTTAGAATATCTCCCCAGGTGTCAGACTGGATCCGGAAAATCTTTTTTTTCCCCAGCAATACGTCTGACCGCCGGGAGGCGGCGCCGCCCGGCTCCGTCCTGACGTCGTCCACGGAAGTGACGTCAATGGAGCCATATAAGACCCTCCCGGCGTGCTGACGTCAGTTTTCTACAGTAAAACTTTTCTGCGCCATTAACGCGGAGCCATGACAAAAACTGCGATAGCATAGGAACAGGGTGTTAAAAAGGAGCAAAATTGTTGAAACAACAATGAGAAGAAACATGATGAGAGCCAAATCATTAGAATGAGAAACAATACCAAGTGGAAAAAGCACCCAGTACCAGAAGGGACTGAAGGGAGCTCACAGAGCACTTGCTTCCAGCAAGGGCCCAGCAAATCGCCAAACCATGCCCCCCCTCGAGGAGGTAACGGCAGCGGAATGAAAGATATGACAAGCAAGGCACAGCCTGTCACCACAGGATGGAGGAGAAATAACCACAAGAGTGGAGCAACATGTTGCAAGACAAGTGACTAGAAGTGAACGATCACAAGAATGTTCACCACACACACACACCCTCCAGTGTTCGAAGGACTGTAGTACCAAAGAGAGCCGAACCCAACAGACTGCCATAGAAAGAAGGAGGCACAGGCGTGGGCGGAGGGAGGGAGGAAAACAGAAGAACTCCACGCGTGAGGAACAAAGGTGGAGCAACATTGGAAAGCATTGAAAGCATAGACCTTAACCACCCAAAAAACAAGGACGGAATGGATGGCCAAAGGGCTCGAAAGCCGAACAACACCCCCTGCCCCAAAGGAAGGTACGAGAACACGCCATCATCCAAACACTAAGACGGAGGGGAGGCCTAAGGGCCCCACGCCGAACAACACAGCCTGCCCCAGAGGGAGGTACGAGAGCACACCTCCGGATGATCAAGGCCACCGGAAACGAGGCTAGGTGTAAAAACACCATCTGAAAAGATCTCCGCAGAGCGGGGAGGATGGGCGGGCTTTAAGGAATCTGCGGCTAGACTGTCTCTACCAGATACATCGTTACCGAAGGTAAGTAACTCGTCCATCTGATAGAGACATCTAGCCGCAGATTCCTTAACTTAGAATAGATACCAAAGCCATACCCCATGGGAGGAGGGTCTGCGAGATAACCCACCAAGTTCCAGGAGAACATATTCGTCAAAGGCTGACGAAACACGGTGGGAACCGCAATGCCAGGGCAACTGACATCAGACCCAGGAAACTCCGTAAGGGAACATGAGCAAGGGGCGGCAAAGACACCACAACCCTGCAAGGTATGGTGTGTGACCTCTCACGTCCATATACAGACGAAAGGAAATAAAGAACTAGAAAGGCCAGTGCCAAATGCAAGAAAATGCAGGAACTCCTTCGAAGAAGGAGCCCAGCACCGGTTCCCACGATCCGTGAGGAACAAAGCCCCAAGGGGCAAAACAACATGACAACGGCAGAGCATACCGTCTGAACATACACCACAGAGGATGCCAAAATGAAACAGGGAACAGTCCTAAGACTGACAACGGTAGAGCATACCGCCGGAACATACACCACAGTGGATGCCAAAATGAAACAGCGGACAGTCCTAAGACTGTCCGGCCAGGAACAGGAGCCGCAACAGGAGGCTCGTGTGGTTAAAGAAAAAACACACATTTAAAGTGTACCCCCTTAGAACATTCGACAACAGTGGCAGGGCCGAACCCATCGTCTAGTGCCACCAGAGACAGAAGACTTACCATCGAGCAAAAAGCTCAGTAGATAGGCATGCAGCCAAACGTACCTAAAGGTACCACTGTGAGGGGATAACCGGCAAAACCAGAAACACATAGAGGACTCGCTCCCGAAGGAGAGAGTGAGCCAGAAGTCCTGATTCTAGGGCAAGAAGAACCTAGTATGCGAGCACCCCCGTGGCATATAGAAACCACGACACATACACAAAGAGACAGGAATGTAGACATATATACCTGAAGTGACGTAACCCTAAAGAAGGGAAGTCGCTCAATCGATACCACGGCACCGGTGGGCGGTCATAACAGTACCAGAACGCAGAAGCAACAATTTTTCCCCCAACGGGGAAGAAACCTGGTCTCCCGCGAGGCAGGCGGGAACATAGACCACAACACTCCCAGTAAGGAGAGAGAGAGAGAGAGAAGACAGACAGAAGCCTGTCGTAAAAGGCATACACCGACACCGTCTACCAACAAGGAGAATGTCGAGAAGAATACATGCACTGTAATGCCACATCAAAGAAGCAACTGTGCCAGAAATGTGAGCAAGAACCCACACCCCGAGAAACATCTGGGGTGGAGCAAAAAACCGGTGGAAGACAGTCATAGACATGAGCCACGCCTTGAAGAGCTATGAAATACGCATAACCTGTGTGCACCAATACGGCGAGTATACACAGAATACAGAAGAGACCGTTCCGGAGCGGAACAGAGCAGCCTGCTCCCTCAGGGGCGCATGTCCACCTTTAGACAGGTAAGACGGGCACAGCGAAGCTGCAAGAACACGCCAGGAAAAATAGGCGTGAGAAAACCCCCAACGAAACAGCAGGGAAGGCGCCCCTACTGAGACAGGAAGGAACTACGGACCGACCGTAGACACCAATGGGAACCCCCGGAGAGAAACCAACCCCATGGATCTCACCAGAGGAGACGTCCTACAATAGTAGGAAGAGTCAACGTGCAGCAAAACTTCCTGGGTAAGGAATAGTAGCTACATAACAGCCAACAAATACCCCACATAGGGTAAGGCACAACCCTACAAAAACAAGGGTCCCTCTTGAGACAAGCTCGTAGGCAGAAGCTCAAAAGAAAGGCAAAAACAGCTGAACCAGCTGTACCTTAGAATAAAGGAAAGAATGCGGCTGAACAGCCAAACAACCCCGAACGTCTGTAACCCAGGCGGCCAACAGAAAAAAAACAGTGACGGCACCGTCACAAAACCAAAATTCCTCCACGAGGATTAAAACCTGGTAGGTCATTGAAACAGACAGGAGGCGCCGGACCGCCGAATCAGCATGGGCGTCAAAAAGAGTGACCCCATCAAATGGTAGATCTCTAAGCCGCTCCTGAACATGTTCTGGGAAAACGCCATTGCGCAACCACGCATGGCGGCGCATGACAACCGACCTGGCCATAGCCCGACCCACGGAGTCAGTGGTGTCCATGGTGGACCGAATCGAAAATTGCGCCATATCATGGCCATCACGTATTAGCCGGTCCAGATCGGCACGAGAGCTCTCCGGCAAAGAGGGGAGGAGCTGCTCGACAGAGTCCCAAAGGGCATAAGTAGCCCTAGCAAACACGCACAACGTGTTCAGGGACCCGAGTCCCGAGCTGGTGGACGCAAACACATCGCGGCCACATGACTCCAACCACCGAGACTCCCGAGTGGGAGGATGCAGCGGAACAGGAGTGGAAGTGAGAGCTGCCTGAAGCACAAGTCCATGAGCCCCAGGATGGATTGTCAAACAGGCAGGGTCATCGGGAGCCGGGCGATGGCGATGTGCAACAGCACGATCCACGGGGACCCCCGAAGAGGGCCTCGCCCACGTCCCGAGAAGGATGTCATATAATGACTCCGCAAATGGCAACAAGGGCTCCATGTCCCCCGCGTCCTGGTGGAGAAGATCCAGCAACGGATCCGAAGGCCTAGAGACTGAGGGCGGCTGCATTCGTAAAATATCCGCAGCCCTGACAAACGTCCCACTAGCCTCCGTGGCCCCGCGAGTCGGTGACAGCAAGTCATCTGTAGGTGACGGACGCAAGCTAATCCGGCCACCCAACAGGGGCTCAGCAAAAGGATGAGCCAGCCAATGCCCCACTGGCGCACGCTCCGGAGTGCGAGGAAATGACTCTGGGGGTGGGGAATGCACGGGGACCACATCCTCCAGCAATAAAGCCGGGGATGGTACCGGCGTCGAGGCGACGTCGCGCTGGCGACGACGACCTCCGAAGAGGCCTCGACTGGCCGGCGTCGGACCGGCGTCGACCCAACATCAGCCGAGGTGGAACCCTGTGGGGAGAGAGTGTGCCAACTCGGTGTCGTGCACCGCGCCGCAGCCACCTCCAGCGATGACGCAGGGAGCCCCGGAAGGCTGTGCGACGGTGCAGAGGAAGGGCTAGACGTTCCGGGATGCCCCTCCGGGCCGTGTCCCGATGTCGCGGCGACTCTGGAGGCGGAGTCAGGGCACTCGGTCGGTGCCGAGGGTAAACCCGCCGGCGGAGTCCCGACCTGAGTCCCTTCCCCCCCGTGGGGCCCGCAGGCGCGCCAGGGAGGGGGGGCAAAGCCAGAAAGGACTGCAGGGCCCTGCAGTAGTCCTCCATCTGTGCTCGAGTCGCCCCAGCACCCGGAAATGGGGGAAATGCGGGGTCCGACTCATGGGGGACCGAGTCCGGCAAGGACCGGGAGCAACGGGCCCCGACGTCATGTCGACGCGAAGCCGATGACTTCCGCGACTTCCTCCGGTGCTTACCTGAGGTCGAACGACGGTCACGATCCCGGGACCTGCCCCGAACAGGAACGTCCTCCTGAGAAGACTGGCGCCGTGCGGACCTCTCCGCTGGAGAAGGAGACCGGCGTCGCGAGGGGTCCGTTCGGGACATCCGGGCAGACAGCAACTTCATGCGGCGTTCCCGCAGGGATTTCGGCCGCAGCTGTCGGCAGGCGTCGCACTCCACGGAGTCTTGGTGCTCGCCCAAGCACCACATACATATTTCGTGAGGGTCCGTCGCTGACATCTGTCGCGAGCAGGACCGGCACGATTTGAAGCCCGCAGGCATCGAGGAAAAACACTGTTCCTGACGCAAAAAGGCGTTGAGAAGGCCTGAAAATAACAAAAACAGGCCAGAGGCATCACTTTCCCGGATCCGCGTTAGGACGCGGAAAAGAAGAAAACTGACGTCAGCATGCCGGGAGGGTCTTATATGGCTCCATTGACGTCACTTCCGTGGACGACGTCAGGATGGAGCCGGGCGGCGCCGCCTCCCGGCGTGCAGAGGTATTGCTGGGGAAAAAAAAGATTTTCCTGATCCAGTCTGACGCCTGGGGAGATATTCTAAGTTTAGGAATCTGCGGCTAGATGTCTCTATCAGATAGTTCCTTTCACTGGTAGGCTGCCATCAATAGTTTTCTGAATGAATGGGGAGGTGTTCGTAAAGCGCGAGCGGACAATTATGTCCTTGATGTTTTTGTTGCGGAGATGGGCGAACAGAGGTTTAGCAAGCTTCTGCTGTTGGTCAGGGTCACTGTTGAGGATATGCCAATTGGAATTTATAATCTGTCTGATGGTCTCGTTCATGGTAGAGTGATTAATGACACAGACTAATTGTGCAACCGGGGGACGGATACATGGTTTTAAGAGATGGTCTCCGCCATAAAACCTAGCTCTTTTGTAGGATTCTCTAACTAAGCGATGTGGGCATCCTCTTGCTATAAATTTAGCTTTCATGGCTATAGCTTGGTTGTCAAAATCAGATAAGTTTTTGCAATTGCGCCGCAGTCACAAAAATTGCCCAAAATGTATACTTTGTTTTTGTGCTCGGGGGTGAAAACTGTCATGGTGCAATAGTATGTTTCTAGCAGTGGGTTTGACAAAAAGGTCTACCTCCAAGAGCCCATTGTTATGCCCAATAAGGATATCTAAAAATTCGACATATGTGTGACTGATGTGGGCAGTAAATTTAAGATTAGTGTCACATAAGTTTAGCCATTCCAGGAATTCTTGGAGGTATTCGTCCGTATTGGTCCAAATAAAAAAAGATATCATCAATGTATCTTGAATAATATGTTACAGACTCAAAAAAAAGGGGCAATCTCATTATGAATGAATTTTGTCTGAAAGAGAGCCACGTAAATATTGGCTACAGATGGGGCTACTGATGCCCCCATGCTTACGCATTTAGTTTGTTTGTAAAGCGTGTTGCCAAATTCAAATGTGTTCTCATGAACGACAATTTTGAGGCACTCAAGGAGAAAAGATTTTGGACATTGGATGATATAAGTGTTTATGAACCAAGTGACGGCCTCAAATGCCTCAGTCTGTGGAATATTACTATGTAGAGATTCAATATCTAGAGTAACCAAGGTGTTGCAATGATGGTTAAAAGGAAGGTTTTCTAATTTGTTGGTAATATCTCTAGTGTCCTTTATATACAAAGGGATTTTAGGTATATAGGGCCTGAGTAGATTATCAGTGTATTTGGACAAGGGTTCAGTAATCGACCCAATTGTGCACACAGTGGGGCGATAAGGGGGATCTCTGGCGTCTTTGTGAATCTTAGGAACGCCATAGATACATGGCATTTTGGAATTAGTACTTGTGAGGAAGTCGTGTTCTTTTCTGCAAATGTCTCCAGCATGTAATGCTGTAGATACAAGCTGCTGAATTTTGGAAGCGACTCTTCTCGTGGGATTCAGGGTAATTTCAGTATCGAATTCTTGGTTGTTCAATAGGGTCAACATTTTTTGTTCATATTTAGCGGTGTCAATAACTACAATTCGACCCCCTTTATCGCAGCTCTTGATTGGGCGATAGTCTGAAGTGATGTAAATTCTTCTCTATTTAAATTATAGATAGGTTTGGGGGTGTAGCGTGTAGCTTTGTCTAAACGTTTCAGTACAGCATGCTCGAATACTGCGACTTCCGGACCCAGCTGGTCTAAGGTAGGTGTAAAAGTCAAGGGTATCGATAGTCCTGACGTATTTTTAGTTGTAGAAGGTTGCTGTTCTGTGCCTTCAAAGAATTTTTTAAGCCTTATCTTACAGAAAAAGGACAGAATGTCTTGGTAAAGTTCGAATACATTGACATTAGTGTGTGGCACATACGACAGACCTTTTGACAGGAGTGTGATGCAAGACGTGTCAGGGGGGGGAAGATGGATTGAAGATGGGTATCATGTTCCCTGTCTCCAATACTGTCCATTGCGAGTTTCCAGCATGTGCTGGTTGTTCGGTTGATAGAATTGGTTTGATAACTGCCTCTGAACTGAGTTTGAAACTGAACCTTTTGTCTGCCTCTGCGGGTCCCACGCTGGGCTAAAAAAGGCTGCATAATGCCAGTATTGGGGTCAAAGGGTTTACGATGTCCTTGTTGTTAATAGTGGTATGAGCTATTTTCACCTTCAGAAACTAAAGTATCGGAAAAAGTGAGGACTCTTTGTTTCCTAGAGTTGTCTCTTATCAGGCTGAGCAATGCGATGCTAGTGTTTTCAGCACTTTGTATGGCTGCCGACTTACGCTCCAGACACTCTCATCGATGGAAGCGAGGTGAGCCACTCTGATTAAGATATGTTCCTGTGTATATTCATCTATAGGATTGAAAGTATTTCATGTGCCTAGCGCAATATATGTATTTCAAGCATTCTGCTCTGCGCTACATGATATCAGCATGGCATCCTTCATGGGGGCACAAAGTCAGTTCTGGCGTTATCCCCTCCATGTGGGACTCTCTTCGGGCCTAATAATTGAGAGCATGGGGTCTTTGAGAGTATTTACAATCTGATAGTGATTGGGGCCCTTTAGAAATCGTTTTTTATGCGCCTTTGCTGACATGCTCTATCTTGAGCATACTAATATATGAATTTTGTCTATCTATCCTTATTTTTCACTGCAACTTTCCCTAATAGAGCCAACTACTCCATCTACTATGGTATTCAGTATTCATTACCTGTATATCTACATGCATACTGAATATCTCCCATTCACTGCTACCCCTCTTATTTTCTTTTTTTATTTTTCCACACAGGTTCATTATTTCCCCATATTTCAACATTATCCATTTGATACTGATCAACTGAAGAGGCATCTACCCTATGTATTAGGACATTTTCATTAGATGTCCATATGAGAGTTATATACCTGTACTCAGTAAGCTATAGTGCTATTTGTGAATTACCTGTGAAGTGCCTTCCACAGGTTATATACACACGTATACACATGTATTTGTCATTACTTTATATATCCCCTTTTTTCATGGATTCTAACATGGCTCTAGTTGTAATTTCTGTATTTTTTATTTTTATATAGTTGATCCATTTTTTAACCTTCATCTGACCGTGTGTCTGCGGCTTTCTCGAGCTTTGGCTTGATTTATCCATCTTTTCCGCCCACGGTAATTCCTCCGTTTTCCCTTTTCTTCCCTTATTCATTTGAATACCTGTCATCACCACTATTCAGATTCTCACTCTTATTTTCCCTTTATTTTTAGAACGTTCTGGTTTTTATCATCTTCAGATATCTGTCCGTTCTCTAATTTTGATATCTTGCCAAAGTTTACAGTTGGTAAGTCTATGGTATCCACTTCCATTATCTCCATTCTTTTCTCTTTTCCTTTATTGGTTCTGGGTCCACTAAAAGCAAATTTTTTATTTTCATGATCTACGTCTCACGTGGTACTTTTCCTACTCTAGAAACACGTGTTGTCTATATTAGGCACAATTAAAACTTATGTTGGGTAAAGAGTATCTTAACAACTCACCATCTTTTACAATTTTTTCTTCACTTGGCGGACGAAAGTTTTTATGATGCAATTCATGTTATTGTCATTTTAGCATTTCCGGACTCAGTGTACATTATCTTATTTCTACATATAGGAATCTTTGTGGCTTTCCTGATGAAGACGTTGTGTACGCCGAAACACGCATAGAAGAACCATCACTTAGCCACCTGATTTTCATGTCTAATTCTTGGATGTAAAAGTGTTTTTTTGAAACTGTACCAATATCATTGGCTCTTGTGATTTTTGTTAAAAAGTTTATGTCTATCTATTGTACCTTGTATCCTGTATCCTTCTTTTGTGATTTATGTTGCAATGCTGTCTCAATTGCATATCAAGATTTTGATGAATAGAATGATTTGTAAGAATTTTGTATTGAATAAATGAATTTTTAATGACTTACTGTATACACTGAGTCCTTAACAGTATCATGCTCTGTAGTTAGGTCGCTAAACTATTTCAGACCTTTAGTTGCCTAGGGGTTGTTTTCTGAATTATGTTATTTCCCTGCCCTAGGAACCCATATTAGTAGCAGGGGGTCCTTGCTGTTTGACGTTGACCTTGAGCCACATATACACATATTAGTAATCGTTCACTAGGATGCGCTTAATTGTTAACATGAATCATATTACCTGCATGCTTCCCCCAGATGTTACATCACACTGGCATCTTTAACTGACGACACCCTGTTTGTTGTACTATGTTGTTTTTGTTGTGCTAGATTGGAATTTATGCATTTATTGACTAATCTGAAGGGCACATGCAACTGTTAGGATTGCATGTTTTCTTTCACTTAAAGGACAACATTTAATAAAACAGATTTGAAAACAGTCTGATTTGCATATGGTTTGTCAGTGCGGAGAGTGGCATAGTGGGCAAAAAAATGATGTTCTAGAATTCAGCCTGAGAAAACACAGTGGCTGAGAACAGTGCTTTAAATGGACGATACTTGTAATGGAAAAGTAAAAGTACTCTCTGCTTAGAAGCACTGTCTGTCTGACAATAATTCAAGCATCCCACCTGTTGCATAACTGTTATGAGTATGCCCAGATTTGGGGTTCGTGGTTGCTGTGCCATGGATGCAGGCTCGCCTCACTGATCAAGCACAACAAGTCTGGGGTTGTTTGTGTTCTGTCTAATTCACCCCTCCCCCAGGCCCCAGGTAGGCATGATGGCTGCTTCGAGCGGTGACGGACAGAGCACAGGTGGCTCTACGAAGGCTGCTGGTGCACCAGTGACTGGTGCCTGTTGACCTCCTACAGTGTTTTCTGCTGCCTGCAACACTTTAAAAACAATGGGTTTTAAGCATGCCCAGACACACCTTGTATACTTTAAAACCATTTGCTTTTCCAATTGCTTTTAAAGCCGCCTGGGGTTCATCACACTCACGGCCCTCTTTCCTCACTGCCCAGTAACCATGCGCGGTTGTGGATATCGAACCAACAGCACGCTCCCAGAGTTTTTGCCTCTCTTCCACCAGTTGGGCGCCATATAAAGGCTCCTGAACCTAATAATGAGTGCACGAGGCACTTGTGTGGCGATTGATCGGGGATAGGGGTTCCTCATGCTGTAGACAACTTTAGTTGGTTGAAACAGCAACTCTTTTATCCTAGGACCAGGTCCTGTGGCAGGTGAGACTGGCCTCCTACAACCAGCAGCTGGGTGGTGCACCGCTAGAGGCACCGCACTACACTACACACCATCCACCACTACAGCCCAGGAAACAGCGGCTTGTCTGTCTGTGGGCCTGTGTGTGATGACTGCTATACATTTGGCCTGCTGGTGTGGCCCATTTCATTGATCTTTTCACTTCAGGAAGTCAGGCTCAGTGGGTCAAGTGGCTTACACCAGCCTTCCCTGGCTTTGCCTTCTGACAGCCTACTTACCTACATTTGGCAAGGAAAAAGAGGTGGGATATTGCTGTTGAATAATTCAACAAGATGCTGCCTCCCAGCTATTTCGCAATATAATCGACAAAGGCAGTGGTGGATATAAATGGTTACTGAATCACATGCTTTGAGGGTCTGTAGTGGCTGGGAAGGAACACAGCTCTCTTCTATTAGCCATGAGTTCTGCAAAACCTGTAACAATGCTCTCTATAGATGGCTGTTACATACCTGCCAACATGAACAACAATCTTAGTGTGAGGAGAGGGCGGGCCTTGGCGAGGGCCGGGCCTCATGCCAAGGGGTACCTAAGAGGCACTTTTCAACCCTGCCCTGCCCCCAAGCCCCTTCCTCCCAAAAATAAAAAAGGCTGGTGCCGATGTCCTGGGGTGTTTTCTCACCCCTTAATGAACGTCAGCTGTTCAAAACCTCGGAATACGAGCTGGAAAACCACTATTTACAGTGGTTTTCAGCTCGTTTTCCCTGCCACCGTGTAATATCAGCTCCTCACCGTGACCGAGTGATGGGAGTCGATATCCTGTGCAGACCCGGGCGTAGTTCGGGCAGTTTTGCTACGCGGAACTCCGCGAAGTTACAAAAAAACTCCGCGGAGTTCCGCAAGTGGAGGAGTGCAGTGCGAACTGCCGTACGCGCTGGTCTTCCTGCCGCTCGGGTAGAAATTCTACCCAAGCGACAGCTCGCGCTTGCGAACATACCGTTCGTGATCGTGAGCAGGGAAAAAACAGACTCCGCGAGCTCCGCGGAAAGCAAAAAACTCCGCGAACAGAGCCGAGTTCACCGCTTAGGCCTAATCCTGTGTCACACGGTGGCACCCTGTGAGTTAGCAGGTATGCTATTAGCAGAGGGATGGGCAGGTGAGGGACTCTGGGGAACAGATGGGCGCTGACCCTGGTTGCACAGAGGTGTATTCTTGCGGCTTGACAGAATTATTATTATTATTTTTTTAAAATCATGATTGAGAGATTTCCAAGTAGGCTGTTATGTTAAACAGTACTCCATTGGTGAAATAATATTTCCAAAATGCCCTCATCACTTTGGAGATTCTACTGATTTGTGGGAAATGGGAAGCAGGCCGTCAGACATTTTATATAATATGAAAATGGGTGTCTTAATGACTCTATTGGACAGGTACTCGCCAATAACCTTGAAGCTGCACCAAGTCAGGCTTTTAGTGCACACAAAGTATACAAATTTGTATCCTGAACACTGAATTAAAAATCCAGTCTAAAAATTTACATTTGCCCCAAATGAATACCCATGCAAAATCAGTTGATCATCCCCCGCTTTCTACTGGGCAATCTGAGGAAAAGTTACATTTTAGCATATAAAAAGCCCATCGCTCAGGTTAGAAAACACAGGTAGCAGCAGAGATGATGTGCAGGGCTGTTGTCGCGCGTAGAGACAATCATTTTTGGCGCCCACCCCATGACAAAAAAATAAAACAATGTCCTAACCTATTTTATGCAGTTTGCATGCAGCTCTTTGATTACAGTTCGTAATAGTCACTGTTCTAAATTAGGGTTATATCTTATGAACTGCAGTGACCAAAGGATCTCTGTGGCAAAAGCAGTAATCCACTCAGCTATCCACATAAAATCTGTGATCTGAACGGTACACGTTCTTTGCAGCAGGCATATTTAATTTATTATTTATTTGGACATTTGTAGAGCGCACGGCTACCCCCAACGGAGGTGTCCCGATGCTAAGGCGGACGACTGGTATGGGAGCACAGTGAGTAGTTTTAGGGGCAGTTGAAGAACCAGGTTTTAGAGCTCGACGGAAAGCAGGTTCTGATTCAGTCAGGCGGAGGGAGAGTGGCAAGGCATTCCATAGTTTTGCAGTCCTGACAGCGAAATCTCTGCCTCCTGTCCTCGCCTTACGAAAGCGAGGAGTGGTGAGGAGCCGCAGATGGTTGGATCTCAGGGCCCTGTCATGATGGTAATGTTGACGTCTGGCTCTCAGGTAAGCCGGGTCTAGGCCTCTGGTGGCTCTGTGCGCCAGGGTGAGTACCTTGAATTCTATGCGCCTGATGATGGGCAGCCAATGGAGGCCTATCAAGTGGGGGGGAGATAGAATGGCCATACGGTACCTTGCATATCAATCTGGCTGCCGCGTTCTGGATCATTTGGAGTCTATGGGTCAGATACACTGGGAGTCCCAAATAGAGGCCGCTGGCGTAGTCCAGGTGAGAAGTGATGAGGGCGTGGATTACCGTCCTTCTGCAGTCAAAAGGGAGGAAGTGGAGAAATTTCCTCAGAGTTCGAAGCTTCCCAAAACAGGAGGAGGACACTTGCCTAATTTGAGATTTACAAGAGAGCTCATTATCGAATCTGAACCCCAAGTTCCTCACCGAGTCCACTGGCTCGGGAGGGGGGTTCAGTTCTTGAGGCCACCAGAGTGCAGCGGGAGGGGGCCTGCTGGTTAAAGAAGAGCACCTCGGTTTTATCTGAGTTCAGCATGAGACTGTTATGAGTCATCCAAGCCGAGATGTTACTCATACACCTTCTAAAATTGGCACATGCAGCCTCTGATTGATCTTTGAAAGAGAACAGCAATTGGGTGTCATCCGCATAGGAGATCACCTTTACTCCGCAGGATTCAACCAGTGTGGCGAGTGGCAGGAGGTAGGTGTTGAAGAGGAGGGGACTCAGAGCCCTGAGGGACCCCGCATAACAAGGGTTTCTGGGAAGACATGTAGGGCCGGATGAGGACTTGCTGTGTCTGATTCTTCAGAAAGGACCGGATCCAGGACAAAACCCTGCCCTGAATGCCCAGGCGCTTTAATCGCTCCAAAAGAATCGAGTGGGCCACCGTGTCGAAGGCCGCGGACAGGTCCAGTAGCACAAGCATGGCTGCGTTGCCCTGGTCGATAGTCTCACGAACACTCTGACACTTCTAGGAGGGCGGTTTCCGTACTATAGCCTGCTCTAAAGCCGGATTGGGAGTCGTGGAATCGATTTTGCGATTCCAGAACTTCCACCAGTTGACTCTGGACTAGTTTCTCAAGAATTTTTGCTGGAGCCGGCAGAAGAGAGATAGGTCGGAAGTTTTTATATTCTGCGGGGTCAGCATCCGGTTTCTTAAGGATTGGCAGTAGGAAAGCCTGTTTCCATACTGCAGGGAAGATGCCTGAACTTAGGGAGGCACTCCAGATCTGATTCAGAGGGGTATTAAGTCAGGTGGCCAGGAGTTGAAAAATCTGGGCAGGGGAGGGATCACCCGGTGAGCCAGATTTACAAGCTAATTGATGTTTTAAGGAGTCATTGAGAGAAAAAGGAAGAAATTCGGTCAGCACCTCGGAGTTATCCTAATAGGCATCATGCTCGGTCGGGGTCAGGTTTCAAGGAATGGTGTCATAGATAGATTGGATTTTGTCCTGGAAAAAATCCGATAACCCAGCACAGAGGGCGGCGGTAGGCCGTACTGTACTAACAAGAGCAGCGGGATTAGCAAAGTCTTGAACAATTTAAAAAAGTTTGACGAATTTTCCGCTAGTTTGATCTTGTGGGCGAAGTAATCCTTCATGGTGCTGCGTTTAAGCTTGTGGAAGTTTTTAGGCTTTTCTGTATGCAAGCTTGGCTTCAGGGTTGTAACATTGTCTCCAGGTGCGCTCTAATTTTTTTCAAAGGCTTTTCTCCGCTCGGAGCTCGAGGGCGTACCATGGGGCTGATGGTCTCTTCCTGGTAGAGGTAACTAATCTGGAGGGGGGAACTGTGAGAAGTTGGCCTGGTATATGCTGTCCACTAGTTAAAGTGGGCACCTTGTACCAGTCCAAACGACCCTTATGATGTATGAGGTCAAAGATAACCTTTAGAAAGCTATCTTAGTGGTAGCTGTGGAGAGCAGCCTTCAGGCTTAATCTTGAAGGAATGTAAAGCAGCTTGTTTTACCAGAATATCACCTCCTGAATGACTAAATGAAGGAGAACCACAAAGTAGTTATATAAAAATATGTATTTATTAATATAACACTCTCTACTATCCTCTACACGAGGATAGAACACAAAGCACACAATACGAGATCAATAGAACAGTTGTAAGTAGCACAATACACAGTGGGCTCCAGGGGGAGACCAACCCATATACTAAAATAGTGGTATAACAGTCACGACTGAGATCAAGACAAGGTCTGGAGCACGTAGAGTCGCTGGGGCTCCAAGGAACCACCCAAGGTGAGTAGACAGGGACCCCACGGAGGCCGGGTGCAGTGTGGGAACACGACCGCGGGCTCCATACAATTCTATGGGGAAGTCGCGGTTACACTATTACAGGTTAAGGACCCTTCTAGGAGGACTTCGAACAAACCCGTTGGAACTTAAGAGTATGAAGAGCCACCCCACCCGTGGATACCGTGGTACCCCAGTTACCTATCCCAGAGGAGCCGGGTGCATAGGTCTGAAGTGGCGTCGGAAACCGCCGTTCTCAATGGAGAGCTGCAAAGAAGTACTGCTGCCGTGAAGGTGAAAAGGGTCCGGTGGAATCCAAGCCTGGATTCAGGAAGGAAGGAACCTGAAAGCAGAGGGGACAGAGTCTGTGTCACTCCAGAGTGACCAGGGGCTCAGTAGACGAATGCCCACCGATGTCGGGTGCTTCAGGTGCGAAGAAGGAATGCTTGACTCTGAAGCCACGAGGACAAGGAGACGTCGACGACAACCAGGAGCCGGAGGTGAGCTGTCCCACGAAGGATGTCGAATGCTGAGGGGTCGGTGTCCGGCGGGAGCACCAACAAGCCTTGGCAAAAGCAACCCACGCAGGAAGGTCAAGCAGGTTACGGTGTGGACCAGCAATGGAGAGTCAGGGCACATCTAGAGCCACCAGGAAAGCCCAACAGAAATCAAGATGACCCTCAGGAGGACCCAGGAGTCGCGAGGGGACCTCGAGCAAGATTGCAAAGTACCAGCCCATGGAGCACTCGGTGCGAGGAGGCCGGAGTTCTTTGGTGCAAATACTGCTCAGGGTCAGGACTACACGGAGTCCAATGCACAAGCTCAGGAATCGCCAACAAGCATATGCACTTGCAAATGGACGCAGTGCACAGGGTTTCGGGTTATGGAGTCCCCACGAGGGATACTGGCCTCAAACTCGGTGAGAGGGCAGATCGACCTCAGGGACCCTCAGAAACCCACCTACTGTGTTGCTGAAATCTTCAGAGTCCGCAGGAGCTCAGGAGCAGCAGACCGGTCAGTTGCAGTTAGGTGCCTGCGAATGCAGGGGAGTGACTCCTTCACTCCAAGGGAGATTCTTCAGTTGTCTTAAGTGCACCACAGGTCCTGCACGGAGCCTGTATGGAGCAAAGGCACAAACTAAGCTTCGGACGGAAAGGGGGACGAAGTCGAGCCCAGTCGAGGTCCAGCGAAGTCCAGGGTGTCCAGACGGTCGAAGGTCAGTGGTTTCTTCTTGTAGAATCTTGTCCACGTAAAATCTAAAGTCTTACAGCCAGATAAGCCCTTTTGTACCCATGGGAGAGGGTTGGACAGATTCAGGGGACCCTCCTTGGGGAGGGGCAGGACAGAGGGGTGGTTACACCCATGTCCTTTGTCCAGTTTCGCGCCAGAGCAGGAGCCAATGGCTCCCAGAACTGGTTTGAGCTGGACTATGCACAGGGACACCAAATGTGCCCCAAGTGCAGACTTTCAAGCACTCAGAGTGCACCCACCCAGCCCCAAATCACTAAATCCTGTCTGGGAGGTGGTCACACCTCCCTGTGACAGGTTGCCTATTGTGCTGCCTTCCTCTGCTCGAGCTTGGCTCAGCAGCAGGAGGGCAGAAATGTGTCTCTGGTCGGCAGCATCCATTTTGTGCTGTCCGGTTCAAGAAGGCTGGCACCGGTTAGACCAGTGACCCCCACGAAGCTCGCTTCAGAAGGGTGGAATCATGCCTCCCACACCAGTTACTGGTGTGGAGGTATGATTCCAAGGTGTTTGATAACAAACATGATATGTTTCTATGCAGCCGTTTTCGAGATAGCATTTACCGCGAGGTTATAATGCACCTCTACCTATTTGTCCGGCTGAGTCACAGACAACCCGGGAGAATGGTCTCTGAAGGCTGCAGAGGCACCCTCTCACTAAAAACCCAGCACCCTGCCTTCAGGATTGTTAAGGCCTGCTATAGGGGTGACTTGTAAGTTTTAAGTGTAGTGACCACTAGATATAGTGAACCTATATCTAAAGTAAGTGGTGCAAGCACCAGCTTACACAGGTTGCAGTAGCAGACCTGGAGTTCCATTTTGTATGGCCTCTCATGGTGGCATAATACATGCTTCAGCCCATGGGTGGCCTATGTCGTACCTATGCCCTGGGTACATGGGTACCATATATTAGGGACTGATAAGGGTACCCCAGTATCCAATCTGGAGTGTACCAAAGTACATGTATGTCAATTTAAGGGAGAAAGCAGATAGACTGGGGTCCTGATTAGCAGGATCCCAGTCAGACTAGTCAAAAACCAACAAACCACCAGGCAAAAAGTGGGGGTAACCATGCATTCAGATCCTACCTTCTTACAGCGAACCATGTCTAGAGCCTTAGCTACCCAGCTGTTGAAACTCACTGCATCCTCGTCTGGGTTCCCTGATAACTTGAGCGGGAGCGTTAAGAGTGCAGGTGTCATGCTATCTCTAGTGACATTGCGCCAGTTTCTCTTTTTCTCAGGGGCTTGCTGCTGTCTGGAACCGCGGTGAGTCCGCTTGAAGCTTAAGGGTAGTAAAAAGTGGTCCGACCATGTGAGTGGTAGGGGGACCTCTACTCTCAGGTTGGGGTAATTAGAAAAGATGAGGTCCAGTGTATGCCCGGCAATATGTGTGGGAGAGGTGACCAGCTGTGCCAGGTTGAGTCCGCCCAGCGTTTCGGCCAACTGATTAGCAGTAGTGCATTTGTCATTATCCATATGGACGTTGAAGTCCCCCAGGATAGTGAACCTGGCGTGTTTAAGGGAGAGATCCAATGCTATATCGCAGAGTTCAGCTAGGTGGCATGCCGGAGTGTTAGGGGGTCTGTAGACTAGGATCCCGGCCAGCATTAGATCAAATGCAATCTTAACGCAGAAGAACATGGCCTCTAGGATCCCTGTGTGTTCAATCTTCCGAAGAGAGATTTCCCAGCCCTCCCTCAGAATAATAACTACCCCACCTCCAGTCTTATTGACACCTCTATTTGCACCCACCAGCCGGAACCTAGCCGGAATAGCAAGTGTGAGGTCAGGATTAGAGCTCTCCCTGAGACAAGTTTCGGTTAGAAACATTAGGTCCCAAGAGTTTACCTCCAGGGAGAGCCAGATGTCATCTGCGTGTTTCAGGAGGGATCTGCAGTTGAGCAGGCAGGCCCTAATAGGGGCGGTGTTTCCCTGAGCATCAGCAGTATGGGGGGTGCTCGGCGGCGAGGCGTCCTCGTGTTTCAAGGGGCCCTGTCTCTAAAATATAAGGACACGAGCTGCAGACCATATGCTGGTCAGCCACCAGGCGATCTTGTGTGAATGTAAATTTACAAGCCTTAGTGTTCATGCTTAGGAGTTGTTCCCTTGACCAGCATAAGTGTCCACCGGGGGAGCAACAGGCAGCGTGACTGGCGTTGGCCGCGAGCCGGATGCGGACGGGCGCAGACGGGCTTGCCTTTGGCGCGCCTTTGGTGCCGCGGCCCCGTTTAAGAGGTCACCCATGAGCAGGAAGCTAGAGCGCTGACCAACAATGCGCGGCTTCCAGTCTCACGGTGACTTCCTGTCCGGCTTAGTTTCCCCCTCCCGGAGTCTAACAGGAGTCAAGTGCGTCAGGTAAAAGCCTGCACATGATCGAGTGAACAGTAAAACATAGTGCCAAAATTCAATGCGGCAGTACAAGTGCAGAGTGCAAAAGGCGATTTAAAAAGCCTATTCAGGTGAGTGCTACAAATTCATAGTAATACAATTTAAACGAGCGTAAAAGTTATACAAATTTTAAAAGAGCATAAAACAGATAGGAACAATTCTGTGCAGCTGTAACAAAAGCATATTAACCCTCTGTGCTACTTTATGGGAAGTGAAAACTGCCACTAGATAAAACTCTGATCTCTCTCTCTCTAGAGTTAGCTTGACATTTTAAATGCTGCCTGAAAACTGGACGCACAAGTAACTCTACAGCAGGTGCCTTTAAATTATAAGTTATTGCTAAACACAGCGCCCCCCCCCCCTGAGGTCAGCGGCACCCTCCCCAGATCAGCACCCAGTATGGCCGCACCAGTCGCGAGAACCCTTCTTGCCGAGTAAGGCTTATTCTTTAGTAGTTATTCTAGAGGATTAAAATCAGCAAATGTGTGCTCCCTCCTTCAGTTCATCCAATTGCAAGACATACACTTATGGCACACATTCAGAATTGTAAGCCATTCGTGACTTCCTTAGGCTCAGAAAGAGAAAATAGTTAGGGGCCACAGCATGAAACTTCTTAGCCATACTCCAGAAATGTGGAACATCTACAAATGGTACACACAATTGCAGAAAAAGTGATTGACCAATATTTGTGAACTGGAAAATCTGCCCGTTCCATGTAGTTTTCATTGCCTGGGTGCCGCCATGCTTAAGACAAGGACACACTCTGCTGAGAAGTAGTGGCGCGCCAAGAGTTTCGCAACCAGAATTACCGCTGACTAGGAGGCACAGCCGACCCTAGAGATAGGCAGCGGCTATCGCCCCCACCCCGTGGGCGGCAAACAAAGGGCACAGCAGCAACAGGGCACGAGAGCACGCCAAGGAAAAGGCCAGTGAATGACCAGGAAGTTTGGGCTCAAAGGGACCAAACCAGAAAGAGGGGCGTGGTTGCAGCATGGCCTAAAAGGCAATCGAGACAAGCAGTCCCCAGCTTTGTAAAAGGGAATTGCCCAAACAAGGTCCTTGGGATGCCTTACGGATAAGTGCCCAGACAAGGCCACAGATCAGAGAAAGGGTAATGTGACTTCTGAGCCTTAGGTCATGATAAGAAATTAATGTGAGGATGTATGTTTTTTGTCAGGAAACAAACCTTTACGTTGCATTAATGACAATCAGTAACTTCAGTAAACGCCATGGAGTCAATTCAGCAAAATGCCAGGGGAAGCAGAAGTGACATTGCACGCCATTTGACCTTTACTTTGACTCACACACACATGCTTACACATACTAACACATTCATACACTCTTGCGCACATAAACACTCTCACCCGCAAGTATGTATACAACATACATTTAACAGCATTTTTTACTTACCTTAGCTTCCAGATAGAGTCATATTCCAGCTAATGTACTCCATTAATTATTACACCGATAGTAAATATTATTCACTATTTGTAGAATAAAATAAAATTGACAGAAACCAAGCAAGTGGAGCTCCAACGAGTGTCCGTTAGGAAGAGCTACCCCTGTGTTCCAGGCTCCTATTTATCCAGCTCTGAGGCTATGGGTCTCAAAAGCAGTGCCAGGGGTAACAAGGGGCAAGCCAGGGGTCGCAGCTGCGACCTCTAAATGAGGCCTATGGTAAAAGCTGCAAAGCATGCCCCACTACCATGCCTTCAGGGACTTGTTGGAGACACTGTTTTGTCTAGGGAATTGGAGTTCACGTCCTAAAATGTTTATTCAGTAGCTTTCTAAAAAAGCAGAAGGATGACCAAGAGGAGATTAAAATAAAATGTCAAAAAAGAGATAGCCTATCTCCGAAAACAGCAGGACTGGTAAATACTAGGCAATTAAGATTCCTGACCAACCACTCAGCTGCATTTTGAGTCGTAAATGCACTGCACTATGATGATTTTTTTTTTTATATAAACATATTTTATTGCCTTTTATTAATTTGTCGTAGCAGTACATCTGCAAGTTTATCCATACAGTTCCATCCTTCAAATCCTATATCTCCTTCTCTTGCGTTACATATCTATTCATCCAATTAGGAACTCTTATATTTCAGCCACATTTAGTAATCATCCTTGTTGTCACTGTCTGGCTCATATCTGTATGGGCATCATTCCCCCTCCCAACTTTCCCCAACATCCCCCCCCCTCCCCTGCGCTACTGCTTCCTATGAAATCATGCTACATTCTTCTGGGTGGTCCTGTGAACTTGTATCCCGTATAGCCATATCATTATGGATCCCTCCCCTCTAGTTCTGGTTCCATTTCCTCTTCCTGCTCTCACCTCCCAGGGCTCCCCTGTCCAGGCCCTCCCTCCGAGGCGGCGGAATCCCCTTCCGGGTCAGGGTTTTTCATGTCTTCCAGTAACACCTCCCAGGCTTGTGCTCGTTCAAGTCTGCCTATCCCTCTTCTCGCATTCCTGAGCAGAATTCTACCTTCGCTGCTCGCCCACTTCTCCAGTTCTTGCTTCCATCTATGGAGGCTGGGGCCATTCGGTGCCTTCCACTTACTGGTGATCTCTCTTTTTGCCAATTTAAATGCTAGGTCTTGAAATTTATCGGTGACTCTAGTCTTGGCTGTGTGAGGGAACATGCTTAGTAGGACATGTTCTGGTGTGCGTGGTATGTCCCGCTCTATAATCCGCCCTACTTCTCCTATCACTTCCTGCCAATAGTTCTCCGACGACGGACAACTCCACAGCATATGTATCAACTTTGCTCCCTTTTCTCTACATCTTGGGCATTCCGCATCTTCCCTGTGGAAGAGCCGGTTAATTCGGTCTGGGGTAAGGTATGCCCCATGTAGTATATAAAAACCAATCAAGTCAAACCTCGCGTTGCGAGAGACCTTGGTGGTTCGTTGCAATATGTTTTCCCAGTCTTTGTCCTCTAATGGTCTGCCCAGGTCTTCCACCCACTTAGTTCGCAGGCCCTCGAGCGGATACGTAGAGTCACGCCTAATGGCCCTGTATAAGCATGTGACCGCTTTTATGGTGCCCCCGCCAGTCCCACGTATTCGCAGGTGGCATGTGTCGGTGGCTCTGTCGTCCCTGCTCCCCAATGTCTTCGCATTGCCCCTGTGACTGCTCCATAGAGCAAGAAATGCCCCTGCGGGATATCCCATTCTGTACTGAGGTCTTCAAAGGTGAGTAATTCTCCATCTCTGTAGAGGTCCCCAATCTTTGTCACTCCTGCCTGTTCCCATTCCTCTATCCTCCCCCACTGTCCTCCATGTGGGAGCACTTTCAGCATTTCAAACGACAGCTCTGGTGAGTATGGGCGCTTCGTTTTTGTCTTTTGTAGACATCTATGCCAGCAGCGCAGAATCACCCGGTGCTCATTAGTGTGTGCATGCCTTATTTTAAGTGTCCCCATCAGGGTGCTGAGCACCTCTGGTTTTTCTGGGGCAAAAGGGAGCTTCCCTCTCTCCGGTGTCAGACTTCCCGCCACCCACTGCGTAAGTCTCTGCAGCTGTCCTGCTAGGTAGTATGCCTCCATGACCGGGACTGCCAGTCCTCCCTCCCTCCGGCTGCGATCTCTTTAACGTAGCTAAGGCTACCCTCCGTCTGCTCAAGCCCCATATAAAGGCTGAGATGCACGAGTCCAAGTCCCGGAACCATGCACCCGATATCCACACTGGGAGTGTGGTAAAGTAATACAGCAACCGAGGAAGAGCCACCATTTGTAACAGGGAGATTCTTCCTGCTACTGACAGAGGGAGTCCCCCCCCAGAACGCCATGCTGTTTTTCAAAGATTGAAGCGCTCCTCCCACGTTTCCCTCTTGTACATCCCGTATGGAGTGGAAGATCTTTACTCCCAGGTATCGGAAGTATTGTGGTTCCCACTGCAGTTCTCCCATCCCCGCTGGGGGCTGAGCACCTCCGTCACCGGGAACAGCCGAGATTTCTGCCAGTTGACTCTCTATGATGATTTTAAATTTCATTTCTGGCCAAATCCTGTTTTCTATGAAGTTACCACAAACACCTCGAAGCGCAACAGCCTGAAGGTGACAGGTAGTCATTAGAAACGTAGACTGAGGAAAGAAAGTTTGTAGTCATTTCAATCAGCCTTTCAACGCAATTTGTTGCAACAAAAGGAGATTCTTTTGCATTTAATCCCAAACTGCATACATTTTGTGGAAGGAAAACCACAGACATTTATACGAGAAAAAGCCAAATTGAAATTGTGCCAGGGTGAAGCTTAAGTCTCCTTTTTTATAAGACCATTTTATGAAGCACATTCAGCTTGCATCAAGGAATGAATCATGTCTAAATTATCCTACCACTAACTACATGTCAAAGGAACTGTGGCTATGTATTGTCAGTAAGTACATGCTACTTCCAGAACGGTCTTATTTTCAATAAACAATGTAACAGTTTGTAACTGTATGTTGAATTACATTAAGCTAATTCAACTAACCCCTATACTACAATTGTGGGCCTTTCAAATTCCAACATATGCTTTCACCGCACAAACGTTTTCCTTAACAGTATTGAAAGCGTTGAGCACCCTATATCAATATTCTTTAAGTAGAGATTCTTGTGTATGGAAAATATGCAGTTTTAAATTTGCATATTGTAGTCTATAAGAGTTAATCTGTTAATTTGCTCATGAGGTAGCTACAGATGTTATGATACGATATAATGTGCCTAACGAACTATGGGCCAGATGTACGACCATCAGGGTTTGCAACTCGCAAACTGCGATTTTTACCAACTCACAACTTGCGAGTCGTAAAACCTGATGTATAACAGTGTTTGAGACAGTTTGCGATTCCAAATGGGTCTCAAGGGCCATGCCTTAAATAATATTCATGAGGCAGGTCACAAGTTGCAACCCCTTGGGAATGGTTGGCACTCACAGGGATGGTGGCTTGCTGGGGTCATTAGACCACCTTGTCTGTGACTGCTTTTTAAATAAAGTTTTTTTGGTTTTTTCTTTAAATGCAGTCCGTTTTCCTTAATGGTAAAAAGGAATGCTTTTGAAGAAAAATATGTTTAAAAACATTTTTTCAGAGTGGGCAGTGGTTTGTGGGACCACTGCCTGCTCTGAAAAAATGTTGGCGCCCCCATTCACAAAGGGGAAGGGGTCCCTCGGGGACCCGTTCCTGTTTGTGAATGGCTTACCACCAATTTGAAATTGGTGGTAAACTGCAAATGTTTTGCAACCACATTCACAGTCACAAAACATTTGTACATACCAGTGAGACTCGCTATTAGGAAGGGACACCCTCGGCACGCCGTTTCCTAATAGCGACTCGCAAACCCTATTTTGTGAGTCGGTAATAGGTTACCCACCCACAAAATAAGGTTGGTACATTTGAAAATGCATTTTAGCTGTCACAAACGGCTGACCGGTAAAATGCGTCATACATCTGGACCTAAGTTTCTTAGCAAAAACTCTGAAACTTATTTCATTGTTTGAAAAATTGATAGGAGCATTCACACAATGTTGAGGTCTAGTATCATCAGGAAGCCATACTATCATGAAGTAAAGCTGCTTACATAAATGATAAACTTTTTTTATACATCTTTTCATAGCTCGGGCTGTCTATAAGTGCTGTAAAATGTAGCGCTTTCCAAAAATAAACACTTTACAAAATGACAGCAAAAATGGAACTTTATGCACAGCTTACCTTCCTTACACTGCATCAAAGACTTTTAGTTAAAAGTATAACAGCAGGACCTCAGAAAGTGAGACAGCTGGGACGGCATCATTACTAAAACAAACGTCAAAGAGCCTATAAAGTCTCGGTGCACTGTTAAAGCAATTAAGAGACTGAATTAACGATAGGAACCAGCCTTAACATTTGCCTTAAGTGTTCAGTTAAGTGTTTGCTGTCCCTGAGGGTGCAGCACCAGTGACATGTTATTGCAGTAGTCTCCACCCTGCTAGAAGCTTGTGTCCTTGAGATAATAGGTTTTGCAGTTTGCAGCTAGCAAATTCATAAAGATGTATGATCGTGGAGGTGTGCACAGCCTAATGCTTCTTTATTTATGGAATGTCTCATTACCTTCACTATTCTTAGCACATTTTTAATTAATAGAAAATAATGCTTAGTTTAAATGTGTTTCAGTTAGCAAACAGGCTTCGGTTGACATGACTAGGCCAAAATCAGCCTGCATTGATATTGATTTTAATGTGAATAAATATGGATTTAAATTACATGAACGAATTTCCTACGTGCATGTTTCTCTTCTGTGGCTGTCCATTTCAGAAAATAAGTGAAATAGAATTAATTTCACTGTACTGTTTACTTATCAAGCTGCAATTTGTTCATTTGTGTTCATGGAGAAGGGAGCCATGTGCAGAATGTTTCTGTATTTGCAACAAATTCAAGATTCTTTACCCGAGTCTGCTCTAAGAATTCCTTCATCAGTTATACTGTCTATTGTTTTTATTTGTTACCCAAATGCCATGCTATTTCCTTCATTTCCTAAGTACGCCTTATTATAATTATAGGTGAAAGTAGGTGTACCTGAATGTTTCCTATTTGATGTATCACAATTCCTTGAAAAGCTATTAGTTTATGTGTATGTAACTTTATTAGAACAACCCTATTTTGTCAGATCTCACCATGTCGAGTGTGTGGCTTTCACTGCTAAAACCTATAAGATATGTCCATTTGGGAAATGTGCCAGATGTTTTGCTTACTTCCACAAAGCAGACTCCCCGTCAGTCTGTCTATAATGAATTATTCTTGCCTTACCTACTGAGCAGCCTCTGTCATTCTGCTTGTTGATTTATACTTCGATTTATTGCTCACTTTCTAATAAGTAGACTAGTCTGCCCTTTGAACTATTTTGCCTTTTCAAATTGTCAGGCTCTGCGTTACTTAGTCTATTGATACATACTTATTCTTTCATTGAATTTTGATCTGAGCAGATTTTATGTTAGTTCTCTTGCGGCAGTATAATTTGGTTCAGGCTATTTATTTGCTTTGGAGGTCGACCTTATGTTGATCCTCTTGTATTTGCATTATTTGATGCATTATTGATGCCGATTCGACTTTGACTGTTTTGCCTTCCATAATGATTTTTAATTTTGAATAAACCTTTATGGCTTTGACTGTGGATTTTGTTCTGTGAAGGATTATTTTATTTGCACAAGGAGCAGCATCTTATGAGACTCACACATCCCCTGTCCTGCATCTCAACCTTTTTAATGTATTAATTAAAAATGTTGAAACTTTGCATGACGGAGAGCTGTGGCAGGCTGCACATCGCACAAAACCGAAACAGCCCTTATTGCTGCCATAGACAACATTCGCACCATCCTTGACCGTGCACAGGAAACCGATCTTATCCTCCTCGACCTCTCCACCTCTTTCGACACCAGTCTGCGCGCAGCGAGAATTCAAGAACCAGCACTCAAATGTATATCTTCCTTCCTCTCTGGAAGAACACAAGTCAGGCTCTCGTCGTTCACTTCAGAACCCAAAGACCTCATCTGCGGAGTCCCACAGGGATCCTCACTCAGCACCACACTCCTCAGCATGTTCAGGACTCCTGTGGCAAACATCATCGGATTTTAAGGAATCAAAATAGTCTCCCACGCCGATGACACCCCGTCATTTTTTCCCTCTCAGACGACTCCATCACCACTAAGACAAACTTCAAACAATGCATGACCAGTATGGCCACCTGGATGAAAGAAAACTGCATCAAGCTCAACATCAATAAAACTTAGGTGTTGGTCTTCGGGAAAAAGAGCTCAACTTGGGACATCCACCTGGCGACCCGCCGATCTTGGACCCACACCCACCACAACCAACCATAGTAGGAACCTCGGCCTCATCCTAGACACCAACCTCACCATGAAAACTCTGGTCAATGCCGTCACCTCCTCATGCTTCCACAACCTCTGCATGTTTTGCAAAATCTTCATGTGGCTCACACTGGACACCAGACGTACCATCATGCAGGTTCTAATCACAAGCAGATTGGAATATGGCAATGCACTCAGCGCTGGCATCCCAACCCATTTCCTTCACAAACCTCAAACCATCTACAACACCGCCTCCAGACTAGTCATTGACCCTGCGTGCCGAATCCACACTATTCCTCAGAGAGCTCCACTGGCTCCCCATCCAGAAGTGCTGCCAGTTCAAACTTCTCACAACCGCATTCAAGTCACTAGAGAACACAGGACTCGCATACCTCAATCACTGGCTTCACTTCCATTAACCCACCAGACAACTTTGCTCAGCATCACTCTCACTTGCACACACACCCCGTATCCACAGAAGCAGAATGGGAGGCCAATCATTCTCCTACCAAGTCACCAAATCCTGGAACAACCTCCCCCAACACACCAGAGCCTCGTACTCACTTCTTGAGTTTTGCATGAAGCTGAAGACCTGGCTATTCAATTAGTCTTCTTGCAGATCCATTGAGACTGCCTATATTCAGGCCCAGCCTCTACATATGCCTACACTCGTCTACTCAGCGCCTGGATATCCTCATGGGTGACAAGCAGCACTCTAAATCCACCTTACATCGCACAGACTGTGATTATCGTATCACTGCAGTGTGTTACAGTGAGAACAGGTGGAAATGCCTTTACTGGGGATAGTCAGGCACTATCTCTACCTCAGCATCACTGATCGTGGTTTTCTGTGGCTCCTCTAAGCCCATTGAAAGGATGGCCTCCAAATATAGGTCAACTGCAGTGGGAAGGAGTGAGAAATTTGGTTATTGGTTAAGAGGGTGTGAGCCCTACTCAAGCAACAGTTACAATCTTTGTCGGGGTCAAACACAAAAAGTCAGTAAAATAACCTGTGCTTAACCCTCTGGTAGCTTGGCACAAAGCAGTCAGGCTTAACTTTGAGGCAACGTGTAAAGTATTTATGCAGCACACAACCCGTATTAAAATGAAAACATCACACAAAAAACCCATACCAATTTAGAAAAATATAATGAAATTTAATAAATAAAATGACACCAAAACAACTAAAATCCAATTAGTAGAACTGAAGATATACAATTTTAACGATTTAGATAAAAGTGCCAAAAGGAGCAAACAGCCAACTGAGGGTATCTTGTTGTGCTGGACCGGGACAAAGTCACAAGTTCAGTCCAACTGTGCTAGAGCACAGGCTGGGCACAGGATCAAGTTTGGGCCACTGAGGATTGTATGCTGTGTAGTCTGCACGGCGTTGCTTTGCGAGGCTTCACATCGTCCAAAGTTAGTTCTGATGAAGCTCTGCAGCAGGTTTTTGCGTCGCTCTGCATCCATTCCATTGAGCTGTGAGACTTTGTGGAACCCTGTATTGCTCGCCATCAATTCAGTTCAGATGAAGCTGGCAGCTGTGCGGCAAGACTTTGCAGGGCTTCGCATTGCTTGCCGTAGATTTTGATGAAGGTTGCAGTGTGCCTTGAGGCTTTGCGGTGCTTTGCATCACTTCTTGGCGGATTTGGAGGAACCTTCCGTTAGGCAAGGAGGAGATCTTTCTGATGCCAGCCAAGGGCCCAATACCTGGGGAGGCACCTCTTGGGGATCTGGAAATCACTCCAGCAGAGACCAACAGGGCTCAGGCAGGTCCAGCGCAGCAGGTCAGCTGGGCAACTGCAGGGAGGCCTTTGGAGCTTGTTGTTCCCCAGTAGCTGAGAACAGGGGGTCAATCAGCTGACCCTTAGAGTCATTCAGGTATCCTGGGATGAAGGGAGCAGGTCCAGTCTTCCTTCTCAGGCAGCAGGGCAGTTCTCTGACAGCAGGGCATACCATCTGTAATATCCACAGGTCCAGGAATGTACTGAGGAGTGGGGCGGAGGGTCCTATTTTTATACTTGGTGCACACTTTGAAGTAGAAGAAACATCTGGAGTTTTTTTCTCCCCCACAGAAGTGTCTAGAATTTCCTGCCTCTCTGCTAGGAAGTCTGGAGTCATAACAGCCTAGTGTAAAGTTCTTGGTGTATGATCTGAAGCAGTGTCTTTGAAGTGCAAATGTGGCTGTGTACAGCTCCACCCCACCCATCCTGCAGTGGGTGGCCCATCCTGCCAACACCCAGTCCCTTTACTGTGTGGCTGCCTGGAAGGAATACACAAAGGCCAACTGCCAACTACACTTAGTCATGTGACCCACGAACAGGCTGCAGGCACAAAATGGTTAGCAGAAAAAATGCCAACTTTCACTCTCACTAAGTCGATAAGTGTGCACATATTAACAATTTCTTTTAATTTCCCTGTTGTATATTTCTATTAGAATTGGGAACATTTTTGTTCACATTTGCTTTATTTACAAGATAACTGGCACTGTTGTGACTGCCATTTTACCATTTTATCACTCTTTCTGCTTGGTAATGTTTAACATTCTGTAAACGTTTTTCATAAATTCAACATTAGAGCAGATGACATCGTGAATATGCCTTGGCTCGTCTCACTATGAGGGAGGGGGGGAACTAGATACATTTGAGACAAAGTGCGCAATCTATAATTTAGGAAAGTTGGACATTTTTCGTGAGCCATCAATAATAGTGCACATTTATTTTTTAACAGCTTCGAGATATTCAGGCATGTAGTTAAAAACTACTAATTAAAATCCTTTACAAGTTGGCCGCCACAGCTTTACTCTAAGAAAAAAACAGATATAAAATAGCATCACTTCCTGCTAAGCTGCCGATCCTCATAGTTGGACGAGACGCCGTGCAAGGTTGCCAATAATGACTGCATTTGGACGAGCTCTAAAGTGAGATTGATTTCTTGTTTCCTTTCTTGATGTTTAGTAAGCGTACGGGACTAATAAGATTACAATTTAATACCCGTTGTTCATATCTTACCCCACAGATTAATTTACTAATTTGTACCGTGCGAAGGACCACGCACCGAAACGCAGCGTTTAGAAAGGTAATAAAAATACAAAGGTCTGTGTAGCTAGGTCATCCGAACGTAGGCAATTTTTAATATTTTTGAGATATGGCCACAGTACTTATAGTGACACAGCAGTAACAGACTGTCCCCATAACCTGTATGGAAGTGACCAGTGTGTATTCTTACAGATGCTCGTTAATATGGAAGATACCCTCAGCATAGCATTTGCAGCCGCTCTCTTTACGTTCTTATAAATGGTAGAATGCTAGACTTGAATAACAGATCATTCACCACATAGTGATGTGTTTGTAAACTGCATGGAGTGGCAAGCATGCATCTGAATACAGATTGGTTGATATGGTTCACTGACAATCGATTCTGCTTTAGGAATTACTGGCAAAATATTTGCTGCCATTTTTCCTCTGTGTTCTTACAAATGGGACAACAGTTCATCGGCCACAAAGTTTTTGAAATCTTAAAATGTCTTTAGTTAAACTTTATCTAATATTGAGGGAATTAAGGTTCCTTGGATTCTATTATACAAGTATCCAGCTGTAAATAAAACACCATATGGAAGACATGCTTATTAATTTGTTGCATCAGTGCATTTTGATGTACATTAATTAAGGCAATAAGTATTTTTCATGTGTAGGTATCTACAGATTTAATCATCTATTTTTGACAAGGTCTACAATTTTTATCATACTGATCTGCTCACAAGTAAGATTTTCAAGGTTTGATTCTTAATACACTGTTTATTAAAGTGAAGGTGCTTTTTATTCTCTTTTAGCATCTGTTCACTCGTTCTCTTCTATTTAATATGGTGGAACTGGTACGTAAGGGTCTGTCCACAAAACTTTTTAAAGGTTTCTTCACTTCTTCCAGGTGTATATCCTTTGTGACTTTATTTGTTCAGTTATTAGCTGATGAATTAACTGTAAATATATTCTTTACAGAAGGGTTTCTAATCTTCAAAAGATTGTTTTGTCCTGAAGATGGTCTTATAGATTCACCACAAGAAGGACGAAACGTCGAATTCATATTGGATGAAATCTAGGCTCGCTGTATAGGCCAGGTTTTTGATATGTTGTAGGAATGGGTTATGTTTATTTCTGACTAGAAGTAAGTGTCATATACAAAGGTGAGCCATGTGCTCGAAAAAACATTTGTACCCTGAAATCTCAAGTAAAAGGTTATAAACACAAAAAGAAGAAATACTCCCGGCTTTGTTGAGATTTATTTCTTTGTTGAAAGTTAATATGTTTATGAAAATTAATTTATGATGCTACAGAAGACCATCCTAAGTATTTATGAATTTACAATGCCATGCCTACCTCCGAGTTGAGAACAGCCCCTAGGAAGGGTTGGATCTGGAGGGGTTGAAGGTGGGATTTCATGGTAAACCCTAACCAATGAAGAAGGTCTTTTATGACCTGTGTGTGTTCGCGGCATTGCTGAAGGGTGGCACTCTTGATCAGCCAATCATCCAGATAAGGAAAAATGTGAACACCCTGTCTGTGCAGGTGTTCAGCCACCACCGCAAGGCACTCGATAAACACCCGAGGTGCAGTGGTAACTCCGAAGGGGAGCACTTTCAATTGGTAATGTTTTCCGCTGACCACAAACCTAAGATATCGGTGATGGGACGGATATATTGGTATGTAGAAATATGCATCTTTTAGGTTGAGCGTGGTCATGTAGTCACCTTGCTGGAGCAGTGGAATGACATCTTGGAGTGTGACCATATAGGATTGCTCTGAAAAGATGTATTCATTTAGGAGCCTTGGGTCCAGAACGGGTCAGAGAGAGCTGTCCTTTTTGGGTATTAGGAAGTAAAGTAGTACACTCAAGTGCCTCTCTGATGGTGCAGGACGGGTTCTATAGCCCCTTTTTGGAGGAGCATTTTGACATCCTCTCTGAGTACCATTTGCTGTTCTGGTGAGAGTCTGTGTTTGCGAGGTGGAATGGTGGTAGACATGGAAGTGAGCTCCAGACAATAACCATGTTGGATAATATCCGACACCCACTGGTCTGAGGTGACGGTTTGCCATGTGGGAAAGTAACCTTGTAGACACCTCCCTGACCGGTGTTGTGTAGTCAGGGAGTAAGAAGAGGCAAGTCAGAGTTTGGTGGTGGTTGTAGCTCCTTTTGTGGAGCCTCCTTTACCTCTGCCTCTAGAGTTGTTGCCTCTGTAGGATGCTCTAAAATAACCCCTAGGAGAGGATTGCTGGCCCTGGGTTTATTGGTAGGACATGAAAGCTTTGGCGGAGGTGGTCTTCAGGGCTCCACGTTAAGGTGTGTGGCAAAAGAAGCCACAGGAAGCAGGGGTCTGAAGTGCACCCTTCACTTTAGCTGCCTCTGTATCTTGTTTGATCTTTTTCAACATTTGGTCCTCTTGTGAACCAAAGAGATGGTGATCATCAAAAGGCATGTTCAACAAGTTCTGCTAAACTTCCAGCTCATAGCCAGAGATACTGAGCTAGGCATGTCTGTGCACAAAGACACTAGAGTTTACTCCCCTGGCAGCAGTGTCTGCTGCATCTAGGGCACAGCGAACAGAAGAGTCAGATAACTGCTTGCCCTCAGAGACATTTTCTTGTCCCCTATTCCGGTGCTCCTCTGGGAAGTATTGGAGGAGCTCCTCCATCTCGTCCCAGTGGGTGCAATCATATCTTGAAAGAAGGCCAATAGAATTAGTTATACACCAATGGTTAGCCAATTGGCGTGGCCGCCCTTTTCCCCACTGCATCTATGCCTGTCTCACGGATTGCGGTCTTGTTTGACCAGGAGAGGCATCCGTAGAGCTACCCTCATAGTGATGAAAGGCTACTGCCTTCCCCAGAAGTTTAACAGCACAAGCACGGTGGTAGCACCAAACCGTGTAGTGAGCTGTAGGAGTGAACAGGTCCTATTTAACCTGTGTCACTGGAGTGAGGCCCACAGGCTCACTCATTTTTAAAGTTCTGCTGCTTTGTGCTAAACTCACACTTCTCCTACATCGGTTTGGTGTATAGCACTGTGAAGTGCATGAGTGGTGTATCTGTACTGAGTGCATGTGTGCCTGGGAAGGGTACAATACAAGGATAATGCAATACTGAGTAGTGTGTGCATGGCAGATCCATGTGCCGGATGTATGTGTGCCTATGAGTGGTACAATAGATGAAGAATGTAGATCTGCACAGTGTGTGCATGTTAAATGTATGTGCTGGATGTATGTGCACCTATGAGTGGTACAATACATGAAGGGTGTAGTGCTGTGCAGTGCGTGCATGGTAAATTTATGTGCTGGATGTATGCGTGCCTATAAGTGGCATAGTTCAGGAAGGATACAGTTGTATGCAGTGTGTGTGCTGTATACCTGCACTGGGTGTTTGGGCGCCTGTGAATGGAACAATACATGGAAAACCCTGGGTTCCATTTTGGGAGACCCAGGCATGCATGGTGAAACATTGAGAGTGGATAGAGAAATCCCCAGAGACAAATTTATGTAATGCTGCATTCCTATAAGCTATGTAGGACACACACTGGAGAGGGGAGAGCCAGGCTTTCCCTGCATACGTCAAAGGGTGCTCTTTGATTCAGTAACAGGTCACGAGCAAGGGGCCTGGGCAGATCTGAGGAAGGAGATGGGGCTGATATTTGTGCATCAAAAGGTTAGCCCAGGGCCCCAGCCCTACTCTTTATATTCTCCTGACTGTGGCTGACATCAAGGTGTGAACCCCATCACTCCCATGGCCTGTGTTGTGGGGCTATCAGCTTTGGAGTCGCTCCCTCTGTGACAGATTGATTTAAAGAGGAAGAGAGAGCAGAGAAGTGGGCACTTCAAAAGAAGCAGACCCCCCCAACATAGACTTCCAAAGTCTCAGATGCTAAATCACATTGAGTGTATGGAAATGGACTAGAAGTAAGGGAGTTTGAGACCCGAAAAAATTGCCATCTGCTTAGAAGCCTGACGGGCTGCCTGAGGATGAGAAGCTCTTCAAGACTTCTGCCTGTGACCAGGACTGGGGGACCAAGGACTGCTAGTCTCCCTGCTGGGTGAGGGGCCATCGACCAGGGAATCCAAGACCACCTGCCCTGGAGCCTGAAGCACCACTGCCTGCCTGCGTGCTAGACCAGTGTGCCCTGTGAGGAAGAGGAGAGCGTTGGAGGGAGCGAGGTCCAGTGAGGTATCCTGTCAAATGGATTGCAGTAGCGTGGTGTGAGGAAACAGCTGCTGCACCGATCGGGTCGTTGATGGTGTGCAGGACAAAGCAAACACAAGGAGATGATGGACGGGGTGCTGAAACTTTTCAGACACTCACCACCAGTCACAGATCTGGGTTGACTCCATCATCGTTCTTCAAATCAGTGCAAATCAGTCTTGACCCTGATCCTCATGGGAACAGTCCAGCCCGAACTGCCAATCCAGGTCTTCTCTGGACCAGAAACAAGCATCCTAGGACCGGTTTCGGGGTAACACCGCTTATCAGCCAGGCTAGCTTGAATTCAGTGGCAAAGTGACCAAGGGACCCATGTCTGGGCATACCCTGCCAACTTAGGGCAAACAAAGCAAACACAAGGAGATGATGGACGGAGCACTGAAACTTTTCAGACACTCACCCCCCAGTCACAGATCTGGGTTGAATCTATCATCGTTCTTTAGCTCACTTCGCCACCCCACTTCAGACCCAGACATATGCAAATCAGTCTTGACCCTGTTCCTCATGGGAACAGTCCAGTCCGAACTGCCAAGCCAGGTCTTCCCTGGACCGGAAACAAGCATCCTGGGACTGGTTTCAGGGTAACACCCCTCATCAGCCAGGCTAGCTTGAATCCAGTGACAAAGTTGGCAACCATTGTATGCCAGGGAAGGGCCGCCATGAAGTGAACCATGGTGAACAGTGAGCCAATCGGACTGAAGTCTGTGTGCAGCTAAGGATCAGTAACCCCTGTATGCCAAGAGGGGCTGCCGCATGAGAACTTTGCTGAACGCTGTGCCGATCGTGCTGGAGAACGTGTGCAGCTGAGGATCGGCAACCTCGTATTCCAGGAGGGGCTGCCATGCGCACCCCTGGTGTGCCGAGTTTGTCAGTGCTTGTGTACAGTCGGGAAGCAGTGACCCTGAATGCCAAAGGGAGTCACTGTAGCTAGACAGAAGCCTGTACTGACCCAGAGCATCGGCAGAGAAGTGAGTCTGCAGTGGGAAGCACCGGGAACTTCTTGGCATGTTACCCTCATCATGGGAGAGCCCAAAAAGACTTGCCCACAATGAGGAACCGGAAGAAACCTCCCATCACTGCAGGAGTGCAACCACATGTAATGAGATCAGGGATCAACAAGGGCAGCCTGCCTGGCCCACATGAAGTGAACTCACCTAGACCAGCCGCTGCCACTTTGACACCCGCAGAGGGGGCTTGCTCAGGAACTTCAGACCCTCTGAGCCCTGCAGGTGCGGGTAAGACTGAATTCAAGCCAGTCAGCCACAGGGGAACTTGCTGGCTAGATAGAGAGTCAGCGCTGGAACACTTTGATTTTCGAATAGAGACAGAGTGGATTCTTGAGACTCGGACTACTAGTGGGGCATACCCTGGGTGCTGTCAATAGTGCATGGGGAATAACCACTATCACTAGAGCGAGGAGGAATCAGGACAGGGAACCACCAAGGAAACACTAGAGGCCTGACCACAAAAGGGTTTGTGGTTTGTGAATGTCGTGTTTTTCGTTTGTGTTGGCATCGGTTGAAATAAAATACTTATCTTTTCTCATAAAAGTGAGTATTTGACTAGACAATAAATTATTGCTGCTGCTGTGCACATTTTGAGTTGTGATCCTGCGTTCACTCCCTTGTATCCACATCTCCCTCTCCCCGAGTGAGCCTTGGATTTCTTGGACCACACTTACCATGCGAGTCAAATGCTGAGGGGAGTCTTGGCCCAGTTACTCAGAATTCATAGTAGGATGGGCTGTGAAGCATCAGGAGTAATAGGCTGGGTTGGGTCCAGTAACCTCTGCTTACCACTTGGCCCTCTGAAAGGTATTCTGACACAACCGTTTCCCATGCCCTTAGTAACCCAATGGGTTGTAAAGGCAGATTTTCTTAACTGGCACAGACCATGCAGTCATTTAGCAACTCATCAACTTCCTGGTGCAAACTGGACTACTAAAAAATGTCACGTAATCTACGTTTCATGAACGTACATCCCACATGCCCATCATAGGCCACTTTGGTTAACCTCAACCCTTCTGGTGGGAACAATCTTTCTCCACGAAGAAGTAACCCATCTTCCACTGACAGTTCGGAACTTACCTTAACAAAGGATTGACAAGCATTGACCACACTTTTCTCTTTAGACCAACCTTCAATTACAAAGGACATAACCTGATTTAAAGTAAAGTCACTAGACATTTCCTTTCTCCATGCTGCTTCAGAAACTGCACACATTGCATCCAAATGAATAGACCATACTAAACAGGTCTCATTATCCTCATCTCCAAGTTCATTAGGGGAATCCTCACGTGATGGAAAGCTGGATAAGCAATCTACTCTGGTGTTCTATCCACACTGAATGTGGACAATATCAAAGTGATACTGTAGTAATTTTGTAGAAAACCTTGAAATCCTGGGGGTTTGATCTTTTATCTTGTCACCACTCAGAATGCCCATTAAAGGTTTGTGTCGGTCTGCACCAGAAATGTCAGACCCCAAATGTAGGAGTGAAATTTTGTATTGCCCACCAGCATGCTAGCAACTTTCTCTCATTAGTTGAAAAGTGTACCTCAACATCTCTAAGGACCCTTGAGACATATCAAGTAGGGTTTTCAACCTCCCTTTCATTTTCGTCAACATTGCTCCTAGCCCTAGACTACTGGCATCAATGGTAACACAACACAGTAATTTAGGATCATGTCCTTTGAGGACCTTGGAACTGATTCGTTGATTTTTAACCCATTCAAACGACGTTTGGCACATATCAACCCAAACAAATGGAACATTTCTATTCAACCGCACACAGGTATGGTGTGAGGAGCATAATCAGGAATAAAACGTATATAAAAGTCACATAGCCCCATAAATGACCTCAAACACTTTATATAGAAGGTGCAGGCGTGTCAACAATGGCTTCCCCCAATACAAGTCTGGGTCCAGTTCCATCTTCAAAAACATGTCCCAGATACTCCACCCTGGATTTCAAAAAAATCAAATTTCTTCATTTTGGCTACCAACCCCTGCTCTTGCATGATAGACAAAACTTAATTCAAGATAATGTCATGTTCTTCCACAGTTAAAGCATAAATCAATACATCATCTTGAAAACGACACCTCTAACACCCCTGAACAGCTGAAAAATTACTCTCTGGAAAACAGAGGCAGTAGAAACCAGCTCAAACAGCATCTTACAATATTGGAAGGTACTATTGAGTGAGGTGAATGCTGTAAGAATCGGGTTATAACACAACCTGATGATATGCAGCAGCAAGAGCAGATATAGTGAACCATTTAGCACCACCTATTATGGTTAACTATTTTGTGATCTTAGGAAGAGGGTGAAAAACCACCCAAATGGCCTTATTTAAACTCCTGACAGACACATACTCGAAGCTTTCTACAATGCTTATGCGTCACTACTAAGGGTGAAAGATAGAGAGAGGATTAAATTGGCTCAATAATACCTTAGTCACAGAGTTGCATGAGTTCTTTTTCAAAGGCATACCTAATACAAAATGGGACATTACGTAGTTTGTGTTTCATGGGGTAGCACCTTTTATTACTTTGATTTCATGCTTAAAACCCCTGATGGTCCCTCTGCTTCAAATACTGGGGAGTTTCTGGACAACTTCTTCAGCCAAATTATCACTCATGACAACTGAAACTTAATCACTAGTTCCTGGCCTTAAAACCATGTGAAACAACCTGTGGTGGAAACACCTTAATATGCATTGATCTTGGATTGCTACATATACTTTACAATACATTTTTCTTCCTCTGAAAACCAGAATGTCCTCAATAGACCCTGATAATTCAATATTGCATCCCTCATAAGAAACTGGTGAGCAATCTGGCAGCTCTATCACCCTCCTGGACCATGTTTAATTAAACAATTCATTTGTTATCATAGCTATCTTTCCTCCTGAGTCAACTAGTAATCTCAAAATCTTATTGCTGACCAGAACATTGACATAGGGGTTCATACAGTCAGCCGGATCACCTTCCTCAACTCCGTCTTCACTAATCACCAGGTCTTTTAAATCATCCTGAATTTTGCTTAAGGAATTTTCATTTTATTCAGCACTTTCCACAACAACATTTCTTACACTGTTACCAGACTTCTTTGCACTTTGGCACACTTCAGCAAAATGACCCACTTTGTTGCGCCCTCTACAAGATACATTCCCTCGCTGGAAAAGTTCTCCCCCCTTTGATAATGAGCAGAATTATCACACCTGAAACACATGTTGGTTTGACTAAAAATCTACTTTGCACCTTTATGTGCATCTTTAAGACTTTTCCCTTCTCTAGAATGCACAATCTTTACCATATCCATACATCTATCATCCAGCTCCTTAAGAGTAATTGAAGAAGTTTCAGTGCTTTTGGCTGTTCTAATAGATTCTTCTAAGGTTGGCTTTCCCATTAAGAGTAATTTCTGTTGCATACTTTTGTCTGTGCATTAACAAATTAACTGTTCACCTACTAACTGATCAGTGAAGTTCCTAAATTGGTCCTGTTGTTTTCTTTCAAGACATTTGTAGCAAAGCACCACTAAACTGGGTTGGACATCTAGTTTCCTGATCAATTCAAAATATTCATTGATGTCTTCTCCTTCATTGAAGATAATCTCAGGGATCTGTTTGAAAACAGTTCTGCCTTCAAAGCCAAGGGAACATAATAAAAACTTCCTTTCTGGTCTAAATCTAGATGCCCCAAGTGCACCAAGATATGTTTGGAATGCATCAAACATATTCCCCCAAGAAATTGGTGGGTTCTCTGGTGTTTCCTAGAAAGTGGGTGCAACTGATGCATGGCAGTGATGAAGATAAAACAAACAGCATAAAAAACATATCAGTAACCAGTGAAAACCAACGATCCAAATGCACGCAAAGTACATTGATGAAATAAATGAACTTGCAAGTAAATGGTTAGTACAAGCAAACAGACGACAGGTGAGGGCAATTCAGATGGTCGTGTCATCGCTGTGTGCTTCTTGAAGATGGTGTATGCATCACCACGGTGCATCTCTGAGGAAAAGTGTGCAAATCACTTACTAGCACTCACTGCTGATAGCAAATACAAAACAATGACCATAGACTGAAGTGGGAATATTAAACAGACCAGACACAGGTGCTGTTTTCACCATGCAATATGTTAATTTCTGGATGTCGCCTTCCACTACCTTATCCATAAATTTGTTCTTGCGCTGCAACACTAGGTTCAGGAAGCTCTTGTCCCTGAGACACTATCAAAGATGGAGATTGTCTTAGACGTTCCTTACTTGGAACATATGCACTGTAGATCGTAGTTTGCCAAATACATTTTCAATTGAGACTTTGAATTCCTCTCTCTGGTATGCACGAAAGAGTGTTAGATGTTTCTTGGTTGGAACACATCCACCGTACTTCTTTAAGTGCTGCATTGCTAAGCAGGTGAATAGTCCACCTGAAAATGAGACTTTAATGTTCCACTCGTTGGAACCCAAACCCCACTACTTTGGCAGGGTTTGGCCATTGTATGCTGCTGTCCTGGGGAGGAAACTCTGCAGCCCTGGTAGAGTGCTTAATTGGAACCGGTGGTTTCCAGTGCTCCACACTGGCACTTAATTGTCAACACCGGTACTTATGACAGTCTGCCACATGGTGGCGCTGTTTGCCTAAATTAAAGATGAGCACATAACAGTTGTTTATTAATTAAACAAACATTTAAGAGGACTGACACCTGCTGCCAAAACCATCTTCATAGCTTTGGATGCCTGGAATAATCTGAATCGTCACACAAATAAGACAGTGTGATTGTTAGTAGTTGTGTTGGTACTGTCATTGTCAATGGTAGCAGGGGTAATGGGTGGTGCACACTGCAGTTGCCTCCTGAGGAGGGCCCTGGCACTTCATTTACAAATCAAGCACTGCCTGGTAGCAGTTTCAATGTTGCCCAAAAGCACCATAAATACTGTAGTTGAACACAGCTTAGTGGACAACAACAGTCCGCAGTACAGTGGGGATCCTGACCACTCAACCGAATGAGATTGCACACATGAATAAAATCCCTCAAGGGTTATGCCGGCTATGCTTCTCATCAACACCAGAAAATGTATGTAATGATATACCATACACCAGAATCAGGTAAGTCCAAAGTAGAAGTTTAATGAAGATCCACATAAGAAAATGAACCACCATGCACAATGCAAGTGTGTGCAATGCACTGGCTCATCTAACTGATTTGGAACTGTTTTCCTCAACCATAACCATGTTAAGAACAGTGAAAGGTCATAGGAACACAAGATGAAGAGAATGAAGATAAAGAGATGAAGACAAACATGGATACAAGTGCATGTGAACTACCACATTTGAAATACTATTGGGAAAATAGGGGCAGTTATGGATTAGTTAAGGTGTACATACCAATGATTACAGCTACATCTTAGCCTGTCATCTGTACCCCCAACACCGGACTCAGTAACTCTCAGTTGAGGACCTTACTAAAAAAGAGGCCATACTACAGTAATCTAAAAATGCGATAACTAGGCATCTCATGTTTGCTTGAACATGAAATACCTAGAAAAAAACAAGAGGCAAAAGGTGTTTGGTAAAACAGGTACAGTGCGTTTAATTAAACATTACAGCCAGGAGAACAGTTACAGACATACGGTCTGACTGTCAACTCACAATTGATCTGAGAAGGGTTTATATATAATTCATTGAATGCCATAAACAGTTCTGGTGATCCTTGTTTGGTAAGGAATGTGAACCACTGCCTTTGGAGTCGTAAATTAATTAATTCAATCGGGAATCCGGGTGGGCCTCGTCCTTGCCTGGACACAATGTGGCCAGTGGGTAATGTGTCCAGATGTCTGGCATTTGGAGCACGTGATCACTCAGTGTACTGTGTGTGCTGTGTTCTGATTGACTATATGTTCCTAACTTATGTGGCATCTGGCTTTATAGTATTTTGGGAGTGCGCGTGCCCCTCCGGCCATGTGTGCTTTATTGGGGCCAATCTCCCTGGACCTTGTGGTGTCACTGCGCCTATCTGTAGGATTGATCTGGGATTTCCTATTTGTGCGTTTGTCTGCGGCTACATGCCACCCCACTTGTGACCTGTCAATCAGTGACCAGTGTCGGGTTGATGTGGAGTTCACAACGGGCGAATTAGTTAATAAAGATGCAATTTTGTTTTTAAACACAAAATAATCATTTTACATATTGACATCGACTTTCTCCATATTAACACTCATCAGCGCTATCCAGTAAGCAGTTTGCAGGAATGGAAATATTTTTCAGAGAGAGTTGAATATTGACACAATGAGCTACATTGTTAATTTGAGCTACATATGCAGGATTTGCATCAACAAATATTTCTAGGTTACTGACTGATTGTGAAAGGACTGGTAAGCAATCTAGACTACAAGGACAGAAGAACAGAACTACTTTTATAGAATCTTAGATTTGGTTTTGTTCAGTCAAAAGGAGCTTTCTTTTATTCTGTGGCTGACAGTCTACATAGTGGGTGATGAACAAGTTACTTACCTTCGGTAACAATATATCTGTAAGAAACATAGGTTAGTTATAGATTCCTTACCTTAGAATTACCCTCCGGCGTCAGGCTGGATCTGGAGAATTTTGTGTCAGCAGTAACCCTGCGCGTCGAAAGGTGGCGTCGGTCGGCTCCGCGTTCGTCGTTGGCGTCGTGGTCGCTGGGATGATGTCGCGGTAGCTACTTAGATGCCGTCCTCGCGCGCTGACGTTGCCGTAGTCGAGTCTGCTGGTGACCAGGGCGTGAGTGACGGCCTTTCGGTGTTCGAGGGGGATCCATTTGAAGGTCTTACGAAGGAGGCGGAGGGTGTGGAAGCAGGAAGACGAGACAGAGTTGATCTGGCGGTCCATTTTGAGCTCGGAGTCCAGGATGATTCCCAGGTTGCGTGCGTGGTCCGTGGGGGTTGGCGGGTTTCCGAGGGCGGGGGGCCACGAGGTGTCGCTCCAGGCGTCTGGGTTTGGGCCCATGATGAGTACTTCTGTTTTGTTGGTGTTTAGTTGTAGGCAGCTGTTTTTCATCTATTTGGCGACGGCTTCCATGCCTTCTTGAAAGTTGCGTCTGGCGGTGTTGGGTTCGTTGGATAGGGAGAGGATGAGTTGGGTGTCGTCTGCGTATGACACGATGTTGAGTCCGTAGGTTCTGATGATGGGGGCGAGTGGAGCCATTTAGACGTTGAAGAGCGTCGGGCTGAGGGAGGAGCCCTGGGGGACTCCGCAGGTGGTAGGTGTGGGGTCCGAGAGGAAAGGGGGGAGTCTGACCCGCTGCGTCCTGCCGGAGAGGAAGGAGTGGATCCAGTCGAGGGCCTTGTCCTGGATTCCTGCGTCGTAGAGTCTGCGTATTAGGGTGCGGTGGGAGACTCTGTCGAGCCCTTAAGAGTGCCCAGAGCAGAGCCTTGCTGGGCCAAAGAAAGAAGGAACAAGAGAACCTCAGAAAGAGGGGCAGAAAGGGGATCCACAGCGTTTGCTGTGCACCACGCCACAAATTTGTTCCATCTACAGGCGTATACCATCTTAGTGGAGGGACGCCTGTCTGCCAAGATAACATCACAGACTTCGTGAGGCAGGTTAAACAACGTCAACTGCCGCTGCTCAATCTCCATGCAAGGAGGTGGAGGCTGGACAGGTTCGGGTAGAGGACCGTCCCCTGCTGCTGCGACAGAAGATCCTCCCGAAGAGGCAGTCTGATCGGATGATCGATGGGCATGTGTAACAGCTCGGGATACCAGACTCTTGGTGCCCAATCCGGAGCCACAAGAATGACTTGGGCCTGGTCACGCTTGATCTTCTTCAGCACTCTGGGCAGAAGTGGTATAGGCAGAAAGGCGTATAGAAGACTGCAACTCCACTCGCGACGAAAAGCGTCGCCTAGCGAGTGCCGCCTTGGAAATTCCCCACTGTCGAAAGAGACCTTGCAGGACCTCCGAGTGGAGACGCCATTCGTGGTCCATCATGCACCTGCGGCTGAGTTTGTCCGCCCTGGCATTCAGCGAACCTGCCAGGTGTTGAACCACCAGGGATATGCCCTGATGTTCCAGCCATGTCCAGAGGCGAAGGGCCTCTAGACATAGGGTCCACGACCCCACCCCGCCTAGTTTGTTGCAGTACCACATGGTGTTGTCTGTGAACACCTGCACTACTCTTCCCCGAACAGAGGGAAGGAATGCTTTGAGTGCAAGACGAATCGCCCGAAGCTCCAGAAGGTTGATGTGGAGCCCGGTCTCCGCCGGAGACCAGAGGCCTCTGATCTCCACATTCCTCATGTGGCCGCCCCATCCCAGAAGTGATGCATCCGTCACCACTGTGAACTCTGTCTGGAGAAGGTAGAGTGATCTGCCGTCGACCCAATCCTGGTTCGTTAGCCACCACTGCAATTGGAGTGCAGTGCCATCCGAGATCTGCACGCAATCGGACAGGTTCCCCTGATGTTGTGCCCACTGGAACTTCAGGTCCCACTCCAGAGCCCGCATATGCCATCTGGCATGGTCCACCAGCAGGATGCAGGAAGCCATCAGTCCCAGTAGCCTGATGGTCATCCCGACCGAAACCCGGGATAGAGGCTGAAAGATCGGAATCATAGCCCGAATATCCCGGACTCGCTGTTCGGGATGATAGACCCGAAACTGCGTCGTATCCAGAACCGCTCCGATGAAGAGGAGCTTCTGAGAGGGAGTCAGGTGTGACTTCGGCGCGTTGGAGAACCCTAGCGCATGCAGGAGGTCGGCCGTAGTCTGGAGGTGGGAGACGACAGCCTGGGGCGAGCCCGCCTTCAACAGCCAGTCGTCGAGATAGGGGAAGACTGGAACCCCTGATCTGCGCAGATGAGCTGCGACCACCGCCATCACTTTCATGAGACACCCGAGGGCGCTGGTAAGGCCAAGGGGAGCACGGTAAACTGAAAGTGCTCGTGGCCTACCATGAACCGCAGGTAATGCCTGTGGGCCGGCAGGACGGGGATGTGAAAATAAGCGTCCTGCAAGTCCAACGCTACCATCCAGTCTCCAGGATCGAGGGCAGACAGGACCTGAGCTAGCGTCAACATTTTGAACTTTTCCTTCCGGAGGAAGCGGTTGACGTTCCTGAGATCCAAGATAGGACGCAGGCCTTTGTCCTTCTTGGGTACCAGAAAGTAGTGGGAATGGCAACCACAACCTACTTCTGGGACAGGAACTCGCTCGATGGCCCCCTTGGCCAAGAGTGCCGAAACAACCTGTTGGAGAAGGGCCCCAACGATCATCCGACATGCGATGGTACTGAGGTGGCATGGATGGAGGGGTAGTCTAGAAGGGGAGGTAGTATCCCCTTCGGACTATTTGCAAAACCCACCTGTCCGACGTGATGGTGCGCCAGTGGGGGAGGTGATGGCGAATCCTGCCGCCCAGTGGCGTTTGGTGGCCCTGAAAGGTCAGACTAGGAGGCTGCTGCAGGTGGAGGCTGTGGTGGACTGGCCAGCCCGCTGGCCCCCAGAACCACGGCAGTGGTTCCCACGTCCCCGGCCGCGCAGGGGCTGAACAGCTTGTGCTGGCCTGTGGCTCTGGGCAGGACGTGGCGGGGCACCCCTTCCGTAGCCACGAAAGGGGCGAAAAGCAGGCTGCGCAGGGCGGGAGGTGGAAAGGCCCAAGGACCTGGCCGTAGCTCAAGAGTCCTTAAAGCGCTCCAGCGCGTTGTCTGCCTTGTCGCCGAATAGGCGACAGCCATCAAAGGGCATGTCCATAAGGGTGGATTGGACATCCCCTGAAAAACCAGTCGACCTCAACCAGGCGTAGCGTCGAAGGGCTACCGACGTGGAAATCGTCCTGCCTGGTGAGTCGGCGGTATCCAGCCCACAGCGGATGGTAAACTTTGCTACATCTCTCCCTTCGGCAACTGCATGGGAGAGTACAGCCCAAGCCTCCTCCTGGCACTGAGGCAGCACTTAAGCCACCGTATCCCACACAGAGTGGGTGTAACGGCACAACAGACATGCGGTGTTTACCGACCGCAGTCCCAAGCTGGAGGAAGAAAACTTCTTCCCAAGATGGTCCAGCTTTTTGGATTTCCTATCAGGTGGTGCGTTAGGGAATGCGCCTTTGGAGGTGGAGGCTTGGACCACCAAGCTCTCAGGGGTGGGGTGTTGGGAGAGGAAAGTGGGGTCGCCCGGGGCCGGGCGGTAGCGTCGGGCAACCATCCTATCCACAGGAGCCCCTGTGTTGGGCCTGGCCCAGGTGCCCAAAAGGATGTCGGTTAGGGCTTCATTAAACGGCAGCAGGGGCTCCGAAGAGCTCGCTGCCGGTTGAAGCACCTCTGTCAGGAGGTTAGTCCTGACTGCCACCGTAGGTAGCTCGAGGTTGAGAGCCTCGGCCGACCTACGCAACACCACTGCAAAAGACGCTCCCTCCTCCATAGCCACGGTAGGAGGAGACAGCATGCCAAGGTCTGGTGAGGTAACCAGACCACTGGCTTCCCCCAGTTCCTCTCTCCAGTCCGGCTCGTAACCCAACTGGTCAGTTAAAGGGTCACCAGACCCCTCCCAGTCCTCCTCACCCTCGTCTGGCTGCCAATCTGGTCTAAAAGAGCCAGGGTAGAACAAGGGCACAAAAGTACCCGTCGGCTCCGTGTCTACATCGAGGTGGAGGCCGGGATCGACGCTGGCTGGGGACACAACCGATGCCGGCTGCGGACGTGGTGCCGGTGGATTCGGCGCCGGGGGAGGTGTAGTCAGGTCGACCGGCGCCGACCCAGATCCAGGCCTGGATCTAAGGGGACCCTGTGCCGCCGGGGCCGGAGTCGCCGGCGTCAAAACCCCAGGGCCCCCAGCCATGTCCGCGGGGCCCGAAGGTGCGCCGGCGGAGTCGGGCTGTCCAAAGATGGCATGCATCGCTTCGTAAAATTGGCGAAGCTGGGCAGGGGTTGCTCCGGGTCCCGGGAAGGGGGGAAACTCGGAGTCGACCCTTTGGGCTCCGCATGCAGAGCCGCGTGAGGGGTACCACCTGCATCCCTGGTCGCGTCGGCCGACTGACAGGGAGAAGTCGAAGAGCGACGATGCTTCTTCGACTTCTTCTTGTGCTTCGACTTACCTGACCCCGAGTGCGAAGACTTGGAAGAATAATGGTGATGGCTCCGCGACCGGTCCCTCGACCTCCCACGCGACTGATACCTTGAACGGCGCGGAGCCGACTGCCGGGCCTCAAGAAGCTTTCGGGACCGCTCTGCAAAGACTTCAGATTCATGGTCCGGCAGTCGGAGCACGACTTGGGGTCGTGGTCGCGCTCCAGGCAAAACAGGCACACGCGGTGCGGATCCATCACCGACATCAGTCGGCTACAGGAACCGCAGGCCTTGAAACAGGGCAACCCTCGTGCACCAGGAGTCGAAGACTCAAAAACGGTGTCGACAAAAGTCATCAAAAAGTCAGTCAAAAAGTGACTGGAGGTACCGCTCTCTCCGGATCTGCGCTGGCTGGCGCGGAAAAAGAAAGAACTGACGTCAGCGCGCGAGGGCGGCGTCTAAGTAGCTACAGCGACGTCATCCCGGCGACCACGACGCCAACGACGAACGCAGAGCCGACTGACGCCACCTTTGGACGCGCAGGGGTACTGCTGACGATAAATTCTCCAGATCCAGCCGGACGCCTGGGGGTAATTCTAAGGTAAGGAATCTATAACTGTTTCTTTCAGATATTATGCTTACTCTCACAATGGTTTTCAGGTGACTAAGGCTCTAAAAGCATTTGTATTTATCTGAAAATGCACCGTGATTGTTCAATCGTTTAATGGCACTTGCAGCTACTGAACAGCAACAGGGAGAAATCAGACCCTTCGCATTTTATGCATTATATCTTAGCCTTGGAACATTTGAATGAACCTGTGCAAACTTTCTGGTTGTGTATTTTACTGCAACATTTATATAGTGCTTACTACCCCTATGTGGGGTGCAAAAGAGCTTACCTACCCGAGTAGCACTGTGTAGGGTGTGTGGTTGGAAGGGTGTTGTCTTTGTTTTGATTCTATGTTGGAAGTGTTTCAATGTCGCGTGTGATGACCACAGAGGGGTAGTTATTGTTTTATACGATGCATCGTTTAGCAGTGTGATGAATGAAAAGGTGAGAGAAAGAATCACACAGTTTACGGCTTTCAGGGAGCTGGCAGTTTTTAGCAGTCCTGCAGGTCCCATTATGATATTTCTTATTATCATAGTCCACTTAGCTGGTTACATTAGGCTGTCCATTCTGAGATATTTGGTTTAAAGTTTATGATCCTGAGCAGGCATAGGATGGAGGGAGAAATAGAGGAGTGATCTGCTGGGATTTTGTTAAAATCATCCCCTATCTGATTGCCATTTGAGGAGTCAAGAAGCGGTTGTAATGTGTAGCTTCTCAGGACCTGCAGTGTTGGATTAAAATAAAGTCCTCCTTTGGCCAGCCGAATGTGGCAGATCCCTTCCGTTCTTCCACTTATTGCACTTTGTGCTGTTCAAGTTTCTAAGCCTGGTCTGCACCTTTGTCTGTTGCCATTTGCTGCTTCAGAAATGTTAATGACAGTCATGCACACAGACCTCACACTTCATTGTGACGGCTATGGACCTCCCACCTACCTTAGGCTCCAGCACCAAGACGCTTAAGGGCATTCGTTTGTGCTTTATAAGAAATCAAATCAAATAGCTGCTCCATCTTGTTGCTGGGGAGCCCACATTTCTTGCTTGTATGGCAAACAAGAAAATAACAACAGTAATAACACTCACGCAAACACACAATACATCACATCACACAGTTCGGCCAAGACTAACAAGAGAGACAACACTGCTCCGCTGTTGTTGAAGGTATGTTACGCACAGTTCACCTCATAGTGCAGCTCATCCAGCTTCTAAGACCTCCCAGCTGCTGCAGAAAGGGACTTTTTAAACATTATCTAGTAATCAGCCCTGGCCAACCACACCAAACATCGGAATCCTATTAATTGGGAAATGCCCCGTGTTCGGCCAATAGACCTGATGGTTCATCCACCGTTTACAACTGTCAAGTGGCTGCAAATGTTCTGCAAGGCACCCTAAAATACACCAAACTTCAATATAACAACATAAAACTATAAGTGTGCAAAGAACACACATTTTAAAAACTGCAACTAGACTAGAATAAGGGGCATGCAATGTGCAAGAGCACATGGGAGGATCTGGTGTTGTAAGAAGACTAGAGACTATGGCCTCTGTCAGCAAAGACGTTTATTACTTTCATAAACATATGCTGGAGCTTCTATGAAAAGTGCGCCTTTCAAACTTTTACATATGGAACTACAAGTTTCCACAAATTATACCAGTGCACATCCAGGTTTTAGTTTGTAAAGTAATGAGAATTTGTCGAAGGGGTTAGACTGCTCGGCTCCCCCCAAAAGGACGGCTTTAGTCGAAAGCGCAGCACCCTTGCCTCCCAATGTTCCTCTCTGGAGCTATGTTGTTAGAGCCTCCATCCTTTACAAAGGAACGACTCATGGCACAATCTTTCTCGGGTAATTTGACCAGAATATGGAACTCCTTATCCCTGAATCTACCACTGCCTCATTGACGATCTTCAAAATGGAGCTGAAAGCCCTTCTCCTACAAAGACATTTTGGCAAGTTGTCCCCTTAGCCAACCTCCCCAATGATAATGCACCCTCCCCGAGACTGAGACTAACTGCACTGCCTCTGTCTCACTTAACCTAACCTTGCTGCTACTATCCTTACCACCTACATACTCTAGCAATCTGTACGTCTGTGCATTTGTAACAATGGAAACACACAAATATCCCAATGTTTCTACCCGCCACTTTGATCCTTTTGTAATGATCATAGCTAGCAACTGTCTGTAACTTTGTATCTCTTGTAATGAAACCTGTTGTATTGTAAAGCCCTCTAACACCTTTGGGTAATGTGCGTGCTATATAATAATACAAAATAAATAAATAAAAGCAGACTTACCCCCTCGACTGCAGGCCTCTTGAAGCACACCCCTCTGATGAGTGTTGCATGTAGGAGCGGGCTCAGCAGCTCATGGTGCCATAGTGGGGGAGGAGTGGTTCCTTCTTTGGAGCGGTCTGAGGAACATGGGACAGAGGCGGCTGTGGGCATGCCCAGCTTGAAGTTCAAAATATTTGGGCAAATTTCAGGTGACTTCTTTTACCATTAACCCAGACGCCACATCCGGCCTATTGATCCATGCCTCAGGTGCTCTTCTGCTCAGACAGTCCCTCCTACGAGAGCTACTGAACTTTCCTGAATTTTTCTCTTTAATGGGATTTGCAATTGCATGCATACACATCTAACAATTAAATAATTCTACATTTTCAGTAATACACTAAAAGGCATTTAACATACTGGAAAACAGCACTGGGCACCAGGCGGCGCATCCCCTTGGAAAGCTAACATCACCCATTCAGCTCGCTTGACCCTAGGCTGACACTGTTTTCATTAACTACTGCTCCCATCCACCACCAGTCTAACTCGGTACTGGGATCACTCACAACTGCACCCACTCACTGACAGGCTTGCACTATGTGCTCATTCACCACTGGGTTCACTCGCCATCATACTCACTTATTATATTCGCTCTCCAACAGGGTCACTCAATGCTGGGCTCAATCACTTCTGCACTCACCACCAGGCTCTCTCACCCTCCTTGTCACACATGCCATTAAGCTCAGGTCCAGGTCAATCCACACCAGACTCATCCATGGTGTTTCTCACTCAATGACGGACTCACCCACCTCCAAGCTCTCTTACTCGGACACTCAATCACCACTGCACTCACTCACCAATAGGTTCACCGAATGTGGGCTCATTCAAAGCTGAGCTCACTGACTACAAGGTTCAGTCACCCTCTACACTCACCCCCTCACCGGTGCGCTCACACACCTAGAGGCTCACTCACGTCCAGGCACACTCACCACCAGGCTTACTCACACCCACTCTCACCAGGCTCACTAGTTTACCATTGCACTCACCCACTGGTTGGTTCACTAATATCCAGGCTCACACACACACTCATCCCAATACTCACTTATCGCCAGTCTCGCTGATTCACTGCAGTGTTCATGACCAGCAGGTTCAACATTTTGTCATGCTCATACCATCAATACCCATTCCCTCACAGGCTCAGTCTCCTGTAGGCTTACACAGTACAGGCTCACTTCCAACCCACCAGACTCACACACTACAAGGCTCATTCAACAATGGGCTCATTCACTCAATCACAGACACATTCACCCCCAGTCTGACAAACACCCAGGCTCACTTCCAGCGGCACTCATTCTTCCACAGGTTCCATCATCACCCATCTTACACACTGCTGGGTTCACTCCCAGCTGCACTCATTCATTCACAGGAAAGGAAGAAGCAGAACCAATCTGACGTATTACGCGACACCCACTCCCACTCAGTCAAGAGAGCTCCTATCATATGCCACAGAGATAGAGATGGGACAGAATTGCTTGACGTTCCTCAGCAACAAAGACAAGGCTTAAAAAATGCAAAATGCATTGATCAAGTTCAGGAAATGTTTTGAGAACGTGAGTTCCACAGAGTATGTGCTCTTAAATTAGGATCAGTGGACACTTATGCTGACGGAATGGTATATGCAACCAGAGAAAATCAATATGTATTACAGATTTTCAGTGGTTATAAGTTAATGGCTGAGATGGGAAATTAGGTGGTCTACGGGAGGGGCAGGTGAATGGCTATTGGGAATGTGGTGAACACCGACAGAGTTGGAAATTTGTAGGTGTTTACTAAATTCCCAATGTTTTTCTCACTTAATTTGCACATCTACAATTCGTGCCATTAAAGTCATTAGTGAGGGGGCACGTGACATATTGGTATTTTCCTAGTTTTCAGGTGGTGTATATGAAGGCATTTCAAACATAAAACTCATTTAGGATTTTTATTTTAAATGTAAGGTGTGCTAGCATCTTAACCCTGGTTATATAAAGGGCATTGCATATTTCGGTGGATTTAACTTTTAAATTTATGTCAATCCCAAAAGTAGTAATTGTTTATATGGGTGTCAGGACCTTTGTAGTGTAGGTAAAATTACTAAATTTACATGTTTTATTCCGAAAATACTTTCAAGATTTGATCTCAAGATTGCCTTGCATTTCCTCCAAAAAACGAATAGGACTGAAGAGCCAATATTAGCAAATAATAACCTTACTAGTGAAATACTTGATGGACAATGCAATTTAGCATGTTTAATGCATTTGTTCAAATAATGAAACTAGGGCTCTTTTTATGAACTTCTTGCACAGGCATTTGAGCTTCACCTGTGCTGTCACATCATTCCAGATCATTCTGTGAGGCTGGGGAGTTCATAACATGTAATCTGCGACTACAGTTTCCTATGATCCCCTTAACAATATTTTTGTAACTCTGTGTAGAGTCACTGAAATATAACCCACCCCCCCGTCAGAAAAAAAAACTCCCAAAAAAGCCATTGTTGTATATTAAGAATAGTTTTCTCTATATTTTCTGATGCTCAAAATTAGAAAGAAAGACATTTACCATAAGAAAGTCATTAGTGCTGGAAGTAGAGGTGCTGAGGGTGGAGCAGCATTCCAAAATTGCGATGCCGGAGTTAAGAAGGTGAGCAATAGAGATGACTTCAGTTGTGTTTTTATCTTGTAACATTATCTGTGCGTTTAAAGAATAAGGCCAAATGTCAGGCTGTGTCATCTGACACATTTCTGCGTATTCTTTTAACACTGCAATTGGCCTTTACTTTCTCGGACTGCAAAGTGAGAGGCTTTTTAAAGTGCACTCTGTCCCAATCTTGCTTGGGTACATTGAGTGTGAAAGGAAAGGCTGTAGGAGGCCAACTTTTATTTACACACAGCAACATTTAAATACATGTACCTGAACCCTATAACTATTTCAAATATACCAGCAGTTAGGAAAGCACAAATTAATTACATTTTTTCTAACTTTGAAGTATGATGGAAACAAAGATTTAATAGGATCAAAACCATTCAAGTCACTTTACATGGTGATGTCCAGTGATCGCTGAAACCCAATTTCCACTCATCGTTTGTGTGCTATATAGATTTATCAGTAAAATTGCATGTTTGTGCAAATGTGGGGGCCATTTCATTTGAAAATGCCCTGTCTGTAAACGACAGTGCGCTACCACACCATGCTTTGGTAATATTTTTGCTACAGTGTCTTCCATAATGCACCACCGGCGACCTACCACACCATGCTTTGGTAATATGTTTGCTACAGTGTCTTCCATAATGCACCACCGGCGACCTACCACACCATGCTTTGGTAATATGTTTGCTACAGTGTCTTCCATAATGCACCACCGGCGACCTACCACACCATGCTTTGGTAATATGTTTGCTACAGTGTCTTCCATAATGCACCACCGGCGACCTACCACACCCTTTCTACTCTTTTGCTGAATGAGCGTAGCTTGTTTCCTACATTTATTCTTTGTCAGACCTTGGAGTTTTCACAACTCCTGTGACTTCAGTTATGTAACATTGACGGCCGCACCCCTGCTCTGAAAATTGTTCCAGCACCACAGGACAAAGTAGAAGTGTTCAATGTAACACGTGGCCAGGGCCGGACTGGAATTTAAAAGCAGTATTGGCAAAAATGTTCCTACAGGGCCATCTGGGCCTCCTGATACGGTTATGACAACCCATCTGGCTTGGAAATTAGCCCCTTAACTAGCGCCTTGAGACCCTCACGGGTGAGTAGCTGCACTATACAAACCCCTGATTGAACTAGTAGCCCACTGTGAAAGTGCCAGAATGGCCAATCCCACCCCATGCTGTGTGAGGTATACATATAACTTCAAGAATGGATAGTAAATCCTGGGGGCTGCGCTGACTGAGGGAGCAGCCACCCAGCACTGTTCCTGAAAAATCAGCCTTCAGTGCATCCAGGTGTGATCCGAATGATGTCCTGGATGGCCGGCATCCAAAATAAACAGGCTGATGGAGGAGGTGAGGCTGGCACCAACTACTGCACCCCTTTAAAATGATGTCTTTTACTCATTGTTTCCAACTCGTCCTAAACTGCTACAGGATGCAGGTGCCCTGCGCGCGGTGAGCAGCTGCTCAATAAAGCCTGGTAACCATGATGACGAGGAGTTATGGCCTGCGCTACTGGCGCAGGGCCCAGGGAAGATTGCTAGTGCCAAGCTGTGCGGTGCGGAGTTTAAAAAAACTGATGAACGTTGTATATAATATTGTTTCTCTAATATAGTGGTATATAATATGTTTTTTAATTCGTTTGATAAATGTAAGTTCTTTTAATATTACAAGTCATTCGTGTTGCATTAATATTTGTGTTTATTTTATTTTTTAGTATATTTTGTAAAATTGTATATGAAATGTATTTATTTTTAATTTCTTTAGGAAATGTTTATGTAGTAGCGGGTGGATGGGTTTGTAGACGATTAACGTGGGAAATGTTTTAATATGTAGATTATTATTTTTATTCATAATTATTTTTGTATTTAATTTATTTATTTAGGCAGGGATGAGGGACTTGGCATACTGCAGAACTTGGATGGAGGACTATTGTGAGCTGGCGCATCCAAAAGCCCACCAAAGAGACTTTTGGGAACCATATTGAATGCATGTAAGGAGTAAGTTACTGACTCAAGTAATGGAAGTGATCAATTTTAAAGTAGACATAGAAACTAGGGGCGTTCTGATATATTAGAGATGTCTTTGAAGGACTGGCTGCTGACGGCCATACTGGGAGGCAAGGCATAAATGATGCATTGGGGAGGTCACACAGCCAGGTAGGCCGCTGGCACCAGGGTGCACACCTAAGCCGATAGTGGGACCTTAGGGACCGGGATCATATCCTGCAATTGGCATGCAGTGGCCGAACAGTGAGCATATACCCTGATTACACCACCAAGGTCCAGCGTCAAAGAGAAACCTTTCTAGCATCCAAGCGCCTACTGCTAAAACTGTACCTCCAGTACGTACTGTTTTTCCCCACAAAACGATAGGTCATTGATGAAGGAAAGACCTACTTTTTTGGGTCAGAGGCCAAGGTATGGAGCTGGCTACAGGCAAAGTGCAACCCTATCCTTGAAGCGCGGGAGAGGGACTGGCCTCCGGGGTGACAGAGGCAGAAACCCAGATGTAAGCCATGCAGGTGGTTGCAGGCTGTCCGACAATGGACCAGGCACAGTCTGGGTGGGCCAAGGTTGTGGCAGAAATACAACTCCTTGAACGGAGACAGCAGATAGGCAGCACTAGCTGTAGACTAGATGACCCAGAGGAGATGGCTCTACCTGTTGTCACTCCGATGACAGCAGTTATAATAAGTTGAATGGTTCAGAACAGTAAAGGGGCCCTCTCGACATATAAAGTCAGGTGGACCGGGAAGACTGTTGCACAGACAGCTGCGTAGGTGGCTATCCACATCTCTGCGGGGCCATGCCCCCTTACCTCTATATTTACATGTGAGACTTGTTCTACTGCTTGAAATGATTTCCCGTTTTTGTTTTTTGGGGTGACAGATGTCTTGAGCATTGGGGTGGCAAGTAGTTTTAGATCTGCTGAATGAGGTTGTTGGGAGGATGGGTGGGGAGAGGCAGTTAGAGGCATACTGGTAGGGATATAAGACAGACACACCACAGTGATACACCTAATATGGCACAACACAAACCACACCTTACCATCCCATGGGTGGCCCTTAAGATGCTCTCCTGGAACGTGGCCTGGGTAGCAAGTTGAAGAGGGCGGTGATGTGGAAATACCTGACCAAACATGACCCCAATATTATCCTGCTACAGGAAACGCAATTTTGGGGTAACAACTGCATGATCCTCCTCCATGGGAGGTAAAACTCCTGGTTCATGCAGGATTCTCTACAGGAACCGGGGGGGTGGGTATCTGGGTCCACAAATCCCTCCCTCTGCAGCTTACTCATTCATAGGCAGACAAGTTGGGGTGTCAGGTGGCGGTGAGTGGACGATGAAATGGAGAGATCCTATTACTTGCATCATGGTACCTCCCCCTGGGCCTCCAGACCGTGGAGCTGGAAAAAATGGGAGGATGGATCGCGGAGAACCCAGAGACCCTACTGCTCACTGGGGGAGACCTCAACTTAACATTACAGGAGGACCTGGATAAGTTAGGCCCAGGCTGGGCACGCACTTGGCCATTTTCCTTGACACTATGGGGATGGCAGACCTGTGTCGAGATAACCACCCTGGGATACACCAATGCTCATTTGTCTCCAACAATATGCGCTCACAGTCCAGGTTAGACTATTTTTTGGTGCCATTCTACCAATTGGGGAGATTCAGAGGCACCACCCGTCTCCCCAAGGCATATCTAACCACTAGTTGTCATACACATATACTGACAGGTTTACCAGGGAAAAGGGGAGAATTGAAATTCGACCCCTGGGATCTGACCGATTAGAATACTAGGATATTACTATTAAAGATCACAGAGCTTTATTTTAAGGAGAACGCAGGTACTGTGGACTCTGAGCAGATGTATGGGAGACATAAAAGCCAGTCATAGGAAGACAGATGAAAACACATGTGATCAGGAAGAAGAGAGAAAGAGATATGGAGTGCAGGGAGTTGGAAATACAATTGACTCTATGGGAAGGGGAATATGTGGAATCCCCCTTCCAGAGTGTAGCCCACAAACTAGAGGGGGCCAGGGAGGAACTGAGAAGCATTCTCCAACAGGAGGACGAGGGCCCATTTTAGAGCAACACAAGGTAAACTGTAGAAAGCAGGCAATAAAGCAGGAAAGTTCCTAGCTTGATTGGCTAAAAAAGAAGACAGGCAAAGGTGGGTTCAGGCTATACATCAGGAGATGGGAGAGATTGCAGAAACCTCTATCGCTATATTGTAGGTGTCCGTAACACCTCTGAGGGAACTCTGCCAGGAGAGGGTTGGAGTCAAGGAGGCAGACCTGGAGCGATTAATTGCAGACATTCCGACTCCTTGACTCAGAATGGAGTCGAGTCGGGCTTTGGAAGTGAAAATCACAGAGACAGAAATTTCAGAGGCACTGACAGATGAAAGGGGGTAGAGGTCGGGGCCAGAATCGCCTGCCACCCGAATTCTTCAAGTGCATCAAGTAGCGAGTGGTGGGCCCGCTCTGTACGCTGTTCTACAGGGTAAAATAGGGATGGTCGGCTCCCTCGAGATCTAAGACCGGGGACTATAGTAATGATCCACAAGAAGGGAAAGCCGGCAGAGGATTGTGCAACATATAGGTCAATCTCATTGTTAAACACAGAAACTAAGGTCCTAGCAAAAGTACATGCCAACCATTTGCTAATAGTGGACATCTTTGTGGCCCAATCTATCGGGCTTTGTGCCATATCGGGCAACGAGACACAACCTACGCAGGCTGGCGAGATGCATTGCGAGGAGCAAGCAGATAGCTGAACCAACAATCCTACTGGCGTTTGACGCTGAGAAGGCATTTGATTCCCTAGAGTGGCACTGATGGCGATATCGGGCAAGATGGGATTCGGCCCGATATTTTTGTCCTGGGTGAAATTATTGTTCACAGACCCGGTGGCCAGGGTTAAGGTGAACGGGGTGATTTCAAGCAAGTTTCTGCTGGGTAGCTGCAAAACAATCCCTTTCAGGTCCCAGAGGTGTTCTTCCACTCAATAGATGAAGTGACGAAGGGGCTACTGTGGGAGGCAGGGGATATCAAGGTATCATGACTACGCTGACTCAGAAGGCCCTGGAGGGCAATATTTTCCTCCCTGACTTACCTCTCTACTGTTGGGCAACACAAATGCAAGTGATAAATAACTGGACCTTCTCCATACAACAAGAACCCTTCCTACTGGCAGACAGGTGGGCAATGGACCCAGAGAGCGATGTTAGATGCCTCTATGGGAGCAGGAGGCTGATGTAACTAGCCGCACTGACGGCAATAGTAATCAACAAATGGCACCGGGCAACCCGTAAAATGAGCAGGAAGGGGAAACTTACGTTAGAAACCCCACTGTGGGAGTTGGACATCTTCAGAGGGCTACAGGAGATTTAGTGCCAGGACGTCTTGTGAAATGATGAAATGATACCATTCGCTCAGATGCAAAAGCAGCATGAACTGATGAGGAGTCAGTACGTCTGTGAGAAGTTGGCCTGGCATATGCTGTCCACTAATTATAGTGGGCACCTTGCACCAGTCCAAATCGACTCTTATGGTAGGTAGGTTAAAGACAACCTTATTGAAAGCTATCCTAGTGGTAGCTGTGGAGAGCAGCCTTCAGGCTAAGTCTTGAAGGAATGTAAAGCAGCTTGTTTTACCAGTCTATAATCTCTTGAGTGACCAAATGAAAGAGCACCACACCAGGTATATATTCAAAATATATGTATTTATTACTAAACACACCCCTCTAGTCTCTTTATGAGGCTAGAGTTCGAAGTACATAGGTTATAAGATCTTAATTCACAGTAATAGCACAAATACACGTTTGGGCCCTAGGGGCGTACCAAACCATATACCAATAAAGTGGTATGCGAACCACGACTGAACTAGACACTAGGCCTAGAGCCTCTAGAAGTGCTTGGACCACAAGGAACCACCCAAGGTAGTGACACAGGGGACCCACGGGAGACGCGTGCAGTGTAAATACACAACCGCGATACGCCGTTAACTTCTATGGAGAAAGTCGGGATCGGGAAAATAGAGGAAAGGGACACTTAAAAGAGGACTAGGACAAAACCCTTTGAGATCTAGGACTTTGAAGAGTCTCTACCCACGGGAGCACCGGAGTACTCGTGTTACCTCACCCAGGGAAACCGGGTGCATAGGTGCCTTTCGGGGTCGGGTTTCGTCGTCGTTTCTTATGGCGATCTGCTGCAAAGTGCTGCTGGCGACCAGGAGAAAAGTGTCCGGGTGGATCCAAGAGTGGATCGGAGTTCTGAAGAACCTGAAAGCAGAGGGGACAGAGTCTGGGTCACTAGCCAGTGACCAGGAAGGCGATGGACAGATGCCCACCGATGTCGAGTGCTTCAGGTGCGTTGACGGTCGTCTCGTTTCTGCAGCCACGAGGTCCAGGAGGCGTTGTTGGCAACCAGGAGCAGGATTCGGGCTGGTACACGATGTCTGTCGAGTGCTGCGGTGTTGGCGACCGGATTGGACCCAACAAGCCTTGGCAACGGCAAGTCTCGATGTAGCTGAAGATCGTCGATGGTGCAGACCAGCAAGGTCTGGGGAACTCACCCAGCGAGGGTAAGTCAGGGCAGGCCTGGAGCAACCAGGGAGCCCTTTGGTTTCTTTAGAAAGTCTTCTGGGGACCCACGAGCCGGCTGGCAAGGGATCGCGAAGACACCTCGGACGGAATCACTCAACAGGGGCCCACGGTCACTCAGGACGGTGTAGGCCTCTGATCTTCGGAGGGATTCCTGCTGGAGGTTGGGACCACACGTGGTCCAAAGCACAGGTTCGTAGAACGTTGTGAAGGGGTTGCACTCGATAATAGTGCACGGTACCCAGGGGTCGCGGTTCCTCGTCACTCGTGGGGTCCACTTGCCTCAGCTTCGCTGGGGACTCACGATGGCCTTGGAGAAGTCAGGAAATCCACTTCTTGGGCTGCAGGGACTTCGGACTCCGGCGGGAGCGGCGTAGTTTGCGACCGTCGTTATCGTTTTTGGTGCCTGCCAAGCAGGGGAGTCACTCCTTGACCCCAAGGGAGATTCTTCAGTCCTCTAATCGTGATGTAGAGCGTCGAAGGTCCAGGATTCAGTTTCAAAGTTTAGTCCAGGGATATCTAATCTTGCTGTGGCAAGGGTTCCCCATTTTAACCAGTAAAACAGGGAGGGACTAACTCTATGACCCCACCTATGGGAGGGTCAAGGGAGGGGTGGCTACACCCACTTCCCTTTGTCCAGTTTCGTGCCAGAGCAGGGGCAGGTAGCCCCTGAGCTGGTTTGAACTGGCATATGCACAGAGGAGCCTTTGCTCCCCCAGTGCAGGACTTCAAAGCACTCTAAGAGTGCACCCACCCAGCCCCAATACACATTATCCTGTCTGGGGAGGTGGTCACACCTCCCTGCAACAGGAAACCTATTGTCCAGGCCTCCCCTGCCGGAGTTTCGTCCAGCAGCAGGAGGCCAGACTTGTGTCTGTGGCAGCAGCATCCATTTTGTGATGCCAGGGCTTCAGAAAGAAGTTACCGGGTAAGCCAGAGTTAACATGTCTTTCCCTCTAGAAGGGTGGAATGCTACCCCCGCCGCCAGGATTGGCGGGGGGTAGTATTCCAAGATGTTTGACACCAAACACGACATGTTTAGGTGCAGCCATTCCAAAGTTAGCATTTTACCGCGAGGATATAATGCGCTTAAGAGTATATGGTCAGGCTGCACTACAAACAGCATCAGAGATGGTCTCCGAACGCTGCAGAGGGGCCCTGCTCATGCAGGGGCACCCTCTCACATAGGAACCATGCACTCTGCCTTTAGGATTGATAAGGCCTGCCTTAGGAGTGACTTATAGGTTTCTAGGTGTGTATGTATTTCGTGATATAGGTAACCTATATCACAGTAAGGGGTGCATGCACCACCTTACCCAGGCTGCAGTAGCAGACCTGTGGTGTCAGTTTGGATGGCCTTCCAGGGGTGGCATAATACATGCTGCAGCCCCTGGCAGGCCTCTGAGGTACCTATGCCCTTGGTACATAGTATACCATATACTAGGGACTTATAAGGGCACTCCAGATCCCAATCAGAGATGTGCCTAAGGCACATGGAATCCATTTTACAGAGAAAGCAGATAGACTGGGGCCCTGAATAGCAGGATCCCAGTCCAACTAAGTCATAAACCAGCAAAACACCATAAAAAAAGTGGGGCAACCATATAGTCAGATTCCACCTTCCTACATAACCCCCCAAACGAAAGGAGATAAGGCTAACCTTGGCCAGTTGAGCCTATATTGACTAAGTGGCCATATAAGGAAGCACCTGCACTAGCATGGTTGCCCCCTATGTTATGGTCCACTAAGCAATCCCTCACCCTAAGGGTATGAGAGGGTCTCCACCATGGGGAATCACTACCTCTGGTGTGCTTAGGTAAAGTACAAGGCTGGTGAGGTGTCTGAGTAGGGAAGTGAGGCCCTAGGAATGTTGGCCTCAGTTTCCTCAGATCACTGGTCACCATGTATGCCTGTCTTTCCATGACTGAGTTGCACTTTGCTCTAAGGGTCAACCTTTGGCTGCCTACAGCTGGGGGTTGGGTCCCTTTGGATGGAACACTGGAGGGACATGGCAGGTTTGGAACCTTCTGGTCCCAGGTTTGCCCTTGCCTACCAGAGTCCTTCTGGGGAGGTCCCTACATAAAGGTATGGGGGATCCCTCAGTGTGTAGAGGAATTTTCACCTGGCTAGGGCTACTAGACTGGCTGCCCCTAATCTGCTGATGGGGGCTTCCTCTGGACAGGGGGCCCGGGGGTCCACTGACCTCCCTGACCTCTGCAGCCCTGGGCTGACTGAGGCAGGGTAGAGAGGGGCAGGTTACCTGCTCCAGACTGGGTACCACCTTGGAAGGGTCCTCTGCCATCAGGGGTGTGGCCAGGCCAGGCCTGACTACCTCTGTGGCAGTTCCTTCACTAGGGGTAGGGTCAGTTCCCTGAGGAGGCTGACCCTTACCTACTGTCTGGGGGGAAGAAGACTTTTCTTCAACCCTTGTGCTCTCTTTTGGGGGAGAGTGGGCCATTCTTTCAGGCTCCATCTCTCCAAAGTCTTGGGCTGGGGCTGTGGCCATCACAGCCCCACTAACCTTTGCAGGGACGCCCAACATCCTAAGATGGGTTTGGTGTTCAACTTCAGCCCAGGCTGAAATTTCCAAATCATTGCCCATCAGGCAATCTACAGGTAGGGTTGGGGACACTGCCACTCTTTTGGGCCTGTGACCCCCTCCCAGCTGAGATTGACTATGGCCATGGGGTGATCTGTTCTGACACCATCAATGTTGGTCACCTGGTATTTAAACTCAGGTAAAAGCTGGTGAGGGGGACTAGTTTCCCTGCCACCATGGTGACACTAGCCCCTGTGTCCCTAAATGCCACAGCTTTCTGACCATTAATCATTGGCTCCAGTCTGTACCTGCCCAATGCTATGGGACCCATGGTAAAGGTGGCAAATCCTATACCACCATCAGAGTCAGAGGAGTCTGTTGAGGGGTCCCTGTCTAAACTAGGGCCCACCTCTGTTCCTCTTGCAAAAGCACCCAACTTTTGGGTGCACTACTCCCAACTGGAGGATTACTACTGGTAGTACCAGGAGGGGTGGTAGTAGTTGTGGGAGGAACATTTTCTTTATTGCCAATCCTGGGGCAACTGGGATCAGTTTTCCAGTGCCCAGGCTTTTTACAGACATGGCAATATGGTTTCTTTTCAGGAGAGGAAGGAGTTTGGGACCCACCCCCAGAAGAGGAATTTTGGGGCCCTGTAGGGGACTTATCCTTAGATTTATCCCCACCTTTCTCTTGGGACTTAGTAGAATCTTTCTTCTGGTCACCACCCTGATTTCTAGTTTTTACTCTGGTTCTGACCCATTTGTCTGCCTTCTTTCCCAATTCTTGGGGAGAGGTCAGATCAGAGTCCACCAGATACTGGTGCAAAAGCTGGTTTTGACAATTATTAAGGATCTGCTCCCTCATAATCAAATTGTACAATCCTAAAAAGTCATGCACTTTGTTGCCATGTATCCAACCTTCCAGAGCCTTTGTAGCACAATCTACAAAATCAACCCAGTCTTGAGTCTGAGCTTTTGGGTGTCTCTGAACTTCAACCTATACTGTTCAGTGGTTAGGCCAAACCCATCTATCAGAGCACTCTTCAAGACTGTGTAATTGTCAGCATCCTCTTCTCTTACAGTGAGGAGCTTGTCTCTACCTTTGTCTGCAAAGGAGAGCCACAAGATTGCTGCCCACTGCCTCTGGGGACCTTCTGAACTTTACAGGCCCTCTCCAGTGCAGTTATCCATTTGTGGATGTCATCCCCACTCTGGTAGGGAGGGACAATCTTGTTTAGGTTTCTATGGTCATAAGACCTGTCCCTATCTCTAGGGATATTGCTGCCACCATGGGACTCCTAGTCCCAACTTTCTCTCTCTCTAAGGAGATCTAGGGATTCTCTATCTAAAGCCAATTGCTTCTTCCTGATCTCTAGTTGAGTTTCCTCATACTGGACCAGTCTCTTTCTTCTCTCATGAGAGGATTCCCTCCTGTGAGAAGAAACAGAGCTCCCTATTGAGGTGCCAGAGTGGTTAGACTCCTGAGAAGGAGACCTAGACTTTCTGAGCACACTCATAATCCTTCCTGGGGGACAAAGGTGTGGTTCTCTAGATCCTCATCTTCATCTTCCCCAGAAGGGATTGGGTTTTCCAGGTCAGGGTCATTGTCACCCTCCTGGTCAGTTTCAGAGGGGGCTGGGGGTAGTAGTACCCCTGGCCCCTTCCTCATCTGCTGGCCCACCCTCTGCTCCTACCCCTTCAGTCTCTGAGGACTTACTAAGATCATAAGCCACCAACAACTCCTGGAGGTGTTGGGTGGTGGGACTTTGGCCTGTCCTTAATTTCCTCACGTTACACAAAGCTCTCAATTCCAAGAATGGGAGTGTGTCATACTTGGAGGGTGGAAGCTCAATGGCTTCCTGCAAGGCATCTTTGGATCCTGCTTTTAAGGACATTACTAGTGTGGTGTGGTGTATGCACTACCTACTCTAGTGTGGCCTACTAAACTCTCTTGAGTTGTAGAAAGGGTTGTGCTATCCCTTAACACACAACTCTAAGTTCAGTAGAACTTACTGATATTCTAAGCTTAAATTATATGTACCTTAGGTACCTTTAGTGGTTTTCAGTTGATCAATTCAATTGAGATTATCTGGTAAAACAATAGCAAGCTGGAATCCCACACGCTGCACACCAATGTGAGAAGTTGGCCTGGCATATGCTGTCCACTAATTATAGTGGGCACCTTGCACCAGTCCAAATCGACTCTTATGGTAGGTAGGTTAAAGACAACCTTATTGAAAGCTATCCTAGTGGTAGCTGTGGAGAGCAGCCTTCAGGCTAAGTCTTGAAGGAATGTAAAGCAGCTTGTTTTACCAGTCTATAATCTCTTGAGTGACCAAATGAAAGAGCACCACACCAGGTATATATTCAAAATATATGTATTTATTACTAAACACACCCCTCTAGTCTCTTTATGAGGCTAGAGTTCGAAGTACATAGGTTATAAGATCTTAATTCACAGTAATAGCACAAATACACGTTTGGGCCCTAGGGGCGTACCAAACCATATACCAATAAAGTGGTATGCGAACCACGACTGAACTAGACACTAGGCCTAGAGCCTCTAGAAGTGCTTGGACCACAAGGAACCACCCAAGGTAGTGACACAGGGGACCCACGGGAGACGCGTGCAGTGTAAATACACAACCGCGATACGCCGTTAACTTCTATGGAGAAAGTCGGGATCGGGAAAATAGAGGAAAGGGACACTTAAAAGAGGACTAGGACAAAACCCTTTGAGATCTAGGACTTTGAAGAGTCTCTACCCACGGGAGCACCGGAGTACTCGTGTTACCTCACCCAGGGAAACCGGGTGCATAGGTGCCTTTCGGGGTCGGGTTTCGTCGTCGTTTCTTATGGCGATCTGCTGCAAAGTGCTGCTGGCGACCAGGAGAAAAGTGTCCGGGTGGATCCTAGAGTGGATCGGAGTTCTGAAGAACCTGAAAGCAGAGGGGACAGAGTCTGGGTCACTAGCCAGTGACCAGGAAGGCGATGGACAGATGCCCACCGATGTCGAGTGCTTCAGGTGCGTTGACGGTCGTCTCGTTTCTGCAGCCACGAGGTCCAGGAGGCGTTGTTGGCAACCAGGAGCAGGATTCGGGCTGGTACACGATGTCTGTCGAGTGCTGCGGTGTTGGCGACCGGATTGGACCCAACAAGCCTTGGCAACGGCAAGTCTCGATGTAGCTGAAGATCGTCGATGGTGCAGACCAGCAAGGTCTGGGGAACTCACCCAGCGAGGGTAAGTCAGGGCAGGCCTGGAGCAACCAGGGGAGCCCTTTGGTTTCTTTAGAAAGTCTTCTGGGGACCCACGAGCCGGCTGGCAAGGGATCGCGAAGACACCTCGGGCGGAATCACTCAACAGGGGCCCACGGTCACTCAGGACGGTGTAGGCCTCTGATCTTCGGAGAGATTCCTGCTGGAGGTTGGGACCACACGTGGTCCAAAGCACAGGTTCGTAGAACGTTGTGAAGGGGTTGCACTCGATAATAGTCCACGGTACCCAGGGGTCGCGGTTCCTCGTCACTCGTGGGGTCCACTTGCCTCAGCTTCGCTGGGGACTCACGATGGCCTTGGAGAAGTCAGGAAATCCACTTCTTGGGCTGCAGGGACTTCGGACTCCGGCGGGAGCGGCGTAGTTTGCGACCGTCGTTATCGTTTTTGGTGCCTGCCAAGCAGGGGAGTCACTCCTTGACCCCAAGGGAGATTCTTCAGTCCTCTAATCGTGATGTAGAGCGTCGAAGGTCCAGGATTCAGTTTCAAAGTTTAGTCCAGGGATATCTAATCTTGCTGTGGCAAGGGTTCCCCATTTTAACCAGTAAAACAGGGAGGGACTAACTCTATGACCCCACCTATGGGAGGGTCAAGGGAGGAGTGGCTACACCCACTTCCCTTTGTCCAGTTTCGTGCCAGAGCAGGGGCAGGTAGCCCCTGAGCTGGTTTGAACTGGCATATGCACAGAGGAGCCTTTTGCTCCCCCAGTGCAGGACTTCAAAGCACTCTAAGAGTGCACCCACCCAGCCCCAATACACATTATCCTGTCTGGGGAGGTGGTCACACCTCCCTGCAACAGGAAACCTATTGTCCAGGCCTCCCCTGCCGGAGTTTCGTCCAGCAGCAGGAGGCCAGACTTGTGTCTGTGGCAGCAGCATCCATTTTGTGATGCCAGGGCTTCAGAAAGAAGTTACCGGGTAAGCCAGAGTTAACATGTCTTTCCTCTAGAAGGGTGGAATGCTACCCCCGCCGCCAGGATTGGCGGGGGGTAGTATTCCAAGATGTTTGACACCAAACACGACATGTTTAGGTGCAGCCATTCCAAAGTTAGCATTTTACCGCGAGGATATAATGCGCTTAAGAGTATATGGTCAGGCTGCACTACAAACAGCATCAGAGATGGTCTCCCGAACGCTGCAGAGGGGCCCTGCTCATGCAGGGCACCCTCTCACATAGGAACCATGCACTCTGCCTTTAGGATTGATAAGGCCTGCCTTAGGAGTGACTTATAGGTTTCTAGGTGTGTATGTATTTCGTGATATAGGTAACCTATATCACAGTAAGGGGTGCATGCACCACCTTACCCAGGCTGCAGTAGCAGACCTGTGGTGTCAGTTTGGATGGCCTTCCAGGGGTGGCATAATACATGCTGCAGCCCCTGGCAGGCCTCTGAGGTACCTATGCCCTTGGTACATAGTATACCATATACTAGGGACTTATAAGGGCACTCCAGATCCCAATCAGAGATGTGCCTAAGGCACATGGAATCCATTTTACAGAGAAAGCAGATAGACTGGGGCCCTGAATAGCAGGATCCCAGTCCAACTAAGTCATAAACCAGCAAAACACCATAAAAAAAGTGGGGGCAACCATATAGTCAGATTCCACCTTCCTACAACCTCCGATACCAACAATTAACACACTTACTGCTGAGACAGGCAGAACTGTTGCACAAGGTGCTGGGTGAGTCACCTCTGCAGTACAAGGTGCTGGGGTGCCCTCTGTCCCACCACGCCATGCCCAACGCTCCTACATAATACTCTCCCCCATTAGACAGTATCAGAGGCAAGTGGAAAAGAGATCTCGACACACTAGAGGATGATGACTGGGGTGCGGCATGCTGCTACCCACAGGAGGTGGCCATACAGGTGGGGTTCCATTTCATGCAGTTTAAACTACTTCACAGAGCGTAAATTATGCGAACCCAGCAATATTACATGGGTAGGTCTTCCAACGAACTCTGTCACAGGGGCTACCATCAGAAAGAACCTGGTACATATGCTCTGACGCTGCCCCTAGAGTTCAGAGCTTCTGGGGAGAGGTGGGTTGTAGGATCTCTGAAGTCATTGACTTTATGCAGGAACATACTCCACAACTGGTGACACTGGGTATCTGGGGGTAACTAATATTGGACCGCTACACACTTCTGTTTGTAACATTGCTCTAATGGTTGTACATCGCGATGTGATCAGACACTGGGGACAAGATAGGATCCAGTTGCTGTGGGCATGGAAAGCGAACCTGGACTGGTGCATGTGGGCTGAAAACTAGCATACTAGGCATGGGGCTGCCCACGGAAGGTCAAAAAGGTATGGGGACCCTGATGAGCTGTGGAAGATATGGACCCCTAAGGATCAAGGAGGGGCCCGGCGGACAAATGGAGAGAGGTGCAGGGAGGTCACCATAGGGCACACATGAAGCTTACAAGGGTACAACAATGACTGGAAGGCCTGTGAACCACCTAGTGTGTGAATGTTACATATGGCTGAATAGTGGTATTGATGTACTTGGACCAGTATGCCTCAGACACCTGTATGCAGGTTATAGTTGTTATGGTACTCGCTATTGTACTGAAAATTCAATAAAAATATATTTTTTAAAAATACATAGAAATACCTGAAAACTTAAACATAACAAAATGAGGAACCCTTCTTATTTTATGATAACCTAAACTATGTTAGACGGATCCAAATATTTTCTACAGCAGAAAACGTACTAAAACTAAGCCATTGTCAAACTTGGATGATGGATGGAGCCTTCAAAATGTGCCCAAAACCATTCAGCCACAAATGCACTATATATGGTGAATATCACAACTCAAATATCCCTTTTATATATGCCCTACCACCAAATAAATAAAGTAGCACTTACTACGAACTCTTAAACCACATTCAACAAAAAACTACTACCCACAAAAAATGTTCATAGACTTTGATGAAGTCATGATTCAAACCATTTAAAAAGTTTACTGACACACAGCTGAACAAGGCTGTTACTACCATTTCAATCAAAGCATATGGAGACAGCTCTATTAATATGTACTTTAGGCTTGATTACGAGTTTGGCGGTCCGACTGCCCGAACACTGCGGCTGCCAGGAGACCACAGCACCAGCGGTCTTCCGACAACCATATTACACGTTTACTGTGGTGCCCGTGGTGTGGCTGCGAGGAGCTTGCGGCAGTGGTGATTACTTTTCCATATATATATATCGATGCCTGTGTGAGCATTTCGACTGCATATGTGTCGGATGCACACATATGCAAGATACATGTGGAAAAATACCAACTACCCATTGCTGGAGTCGGGCCCATATGTGGGCAGTCCAGGCAATGGGTATATGGTACAAAAAAAGACTCACCTGTACATCGTCACAAACAGGGTCGCAATCCTCGGGGTAAAGATGATGCTGTGAAGGGGGGACCTGAAGATAGGGATCCATGTCAAACCCTGACAGGAAGAACAGGAAAGGGGTGAGTATTCACCCTAAATCCTTCGTTTCCCCCGACTTGAAGCTCGCGGTCACATCCCTGCGGTCAGCTCGTCGAAAAGCCAACTCATAATTCGGACGGCAGTGAAACTCCTTTGTACTGCCATATTGCAGCCACTTTTCCCCGACCTCGACCCCGGCAGTCTGTGGATGGCTGGCGCTGTCGGCGGTTCAGCCGCAGTCTTTGTAATAGCAATCTGCCCAATTCGCAATACGGGGATTGGACAGCAACCGCGGGTACAGCGGTTCACGGACCGCCAAACTCATCATAAGGCCCTAAGTGTGGAATATGCTACAGTCAACTTGCCTTTGAAATAAAAGTAATGATAGTACTAGCTAGCCTATGTCCCTGTCACAGAAGTAGCTAACCACCCAAATTACTAATAGAATGCCCTTTCTACCAACAAAACAAACAGAAACATGGGGCACCATTTTGATGCTGGACCCTCGGACCACCGATAGCTAATTACGGCGGTCAGAGGACCTCCGACAAGCATGCAGGCAGTCTGACCATCCTATTAGGATGCGACTCCCTGGCTGGCGGTCAGCAACACAGTGGGGGCATGCTGTAGCCATGGGAAAGGGCCACAGCACATGCCGACGCTGTGAAGGCACATTCTGCACGTCCGTGCATCGTGTGCCATGCACCATGTCGTGCATGGCACATGGTGCACGGGGGTGAGTGGGGGCACTACTTGTGCGCCCAGCGCCACTTTACAGTGGCCCACAATGGACTGGGGCCCAGTGTAGTAACGAAGGTCCACGCAGGTAGGTTAACTTAAAGATGATTTATTCAAGCAGGAAACAAGTAGTATAACAAGTAGTAAAGTTATAAAGGAGAGCCCAACCTCTACAACAATGAAATAGAAAGAAGGGGACAGTGAGGCGCAAGAGAGAAAATACGAAATAGAGAGACAGACGTACCAACGACAACCCCCACGCACACCCACTGGCCAGGCAGGCAAGCAAGGAAAGCAGGACAAGGCAACGACGGGAACAGAACAGAAGACATACCCAAGCAACGGGAGAAGAGAAGGAAGAGATACCTCCTGAACAAGGAAGAACAAGAAGAACATTGCAGAAAGGGAAAGACTAAAGACCAAAGAAGAAATAACAGCGAAATGTGTATGGTGCAGATTCCAAAGATGAAGAGGAAAAGAACATCAATAGGAAATCTGAACCAGGGAAATAGAGAGAAAGCGAAGAGACACAAACAGTATCTATATGCTTCTCCCATATCCAAAAGGACAATTCAAATAAGATAAAAGTGTAGCATTGCGTATAAACCAGCAATGTGAAATCATAGAAAATTACAATGAAAGTAAATAGCAGTCGAACGAAGGTCCACGCAGGTAGGTTAACTTAAAGGTGATTTATTCAAGAAGGTAACAAGTAGTATAGCAAGTAGATAAGTTATGAAGGAGAGCCCCACCAGGAGCAGCCTGTGTGCTGCTCAGCCCATGCCTAACTGTCACTTCACCTCTCTGAGTCCCAACATTACGAGGCTAGAAAAGACTCCAACATTCTATAGGGCATAGAGCACAGGCACTGGCTGAGCAGATGATGGATAATACATTACAATACATATGCAGGATACTACACCCAGTTTCTGACAACCTTTACATGGCGGTATTCCCGCCATAAAAAGGCTGTTGAAAAATAATACTGTAATCCCAATGACGCTGCCAGCCTCGGCACCTCTGCCATTGTCGAACGCTGCTCCGACTGCCGCCCCGTTGGGATGTCTGATTCTGGTGGAGGTGGCAGTCTTCCGTCCAACCGAATAGGGTCAGACAACCAGCATTGTAATGTGGTGGTCGGACAGATCGGCTGTCGGCGGTTGGACCGCCACAGATGGCCTGTCGGTGTGCAGTCCGACCGCCATCATAATGAGGCCCTAAATCCCCTAATGGATTATTTTGAAGACACTTGGGTTGGCAGACTACATCACTCCAGACACAGACGCCAACCCTAATTCCAGATACAATGGTGGAATGTCTATGACAGCACCTTGGCATAGGAAGCCAAAACAAACAACACAGTGGAAGAATGGCACAAGGCCTTCCAAACCACACTAGACAGATCCCAACCTACATTCTATAAATATCTAGAAGCACTACAAAAAGAGCAAACCTACTAACAACTACGAATGGAGCAATTTGTAACCCAAATAGCACCTGAAGTTAGCAAACAAACTGAAAGAATGTACGACATGCTACAGTTTAAAGTAAAACTCTTCATAAACAACAAAGGTCTAGATTAGAAATAATACCCAAAAGCATGTTATAAAATGAATACTAACCTACAAAACTCCCAAAAGAAGTATAGCATAATCTTAACTAACAAATTGGTTTTTAATAAGCATAATATTTTATCACATCAAAGCACTAAATAAAACTTCAATTTTAATGAATACTGATATAATAAAAAATATAATTATTTATATAAAGTGTATATATGTATATTATTTATATTAAAAAATCGAAACCTCACCAACCAAAAACATCAGACAACAAACTCAATCGGTTAAGTAAAATAATTACAATACATAAAATATGCAATACCAAATACCAATAACATAACACCTAGATAAATAATAAAATATAACATTTCCCACCCAATACAAATAAATTGAATATGACTTACTGTTCTGTAGCTACAGATCATCCTCTGTATCCAAGTAGTCCCAAAGTATATTCCGACAGCTGGAAAATATTTTCCAAAAAGCACAGAAAATTGCAAAAAAAAAAAGAAAAAGAATCCAATAAAGGTCCATTGAAGCAATCCAAAATATCTAGGAACCATAAAAGACCTGAAGGACAAGTTACTTACCTTCGGTAATGCCTTAATAGTAGAGACATAATCTAGCTGCAGATTCCTTACCTTTGAACTTCCAGGCGTCAGGCTGGATCCGGAAGATTTTTCTTAGCAGTACCCCTGCACGCCGGTCGACTCCGCGTGACGTCGTCGGCTTCGTGTTCGTCATCGTGACGTCTGTGTCGTCAATATAACCGCCACTCCAGCGCTGACGTCAGTACTTTTCACGATTTTCCACGCCAGAAGCGCGAAGCCATGAAGTGACTGACCATGGTGTGTTAAAAAATGAACAGCTAGGGCCCTGAAGGGGAACATCCCTGACACTAAAAACAATTCCGCAGTGCGGGGAGGATGGGTGGCCGGTAAGGATTCTCCAGTTAGATCATGTCTCTACCAGATAAGGCGTTAAAGAAGGTAAGTAACTTGTCCATCTGATAGAGACCGAGCCACAGATTCCTTACCTTAGAACAGATACCCAAGCAATACCATCCCCGGAGGAGGGACTGCGGAAAGGTTTAGACCAGAAAATCCTGCAAAATAGCGACCGACCAGGCATTCTCTGTGAACCTGGGAATCCAGGCAGTAGTGTCTGGTGAACGTGTGCAGTGATGCCCAAAAGGCTGCTTGGCAGATATCAGAAACGGGAACACCATGCTGAAGAACTGTGGTGGCCACTTTTGGCATGGTGGAATGGGTTCTAAGCCCTTCAGGGGGATGTTTCTTCGCTAAGGCGTAACAGATTTTCATACAGAGGATAACCCAGCGGGATATAGTCCTCTTTTGGACAGCACGCCCATTCTTTGCACCCACGTACCCTACAAAGAGTTGGTCATTCACCCGGAACTCTCTGGTTCGATCGAGGTAGAATGATAACGCTCTTTTTGGGTCCAGACGATGGAGATGCTCCTCTTCCTTGGAAGGGTGCAGAGGTGCATAGAAGGTGGGTAGAGTAACCGACTGCCCCATATGAAAGGGTGTTACCGCCTTAGGCAGAAAAAGAGGCCCTTGTGCAGAGCACCACTTTGTCCGGAAAAACCGTCAGGTAAGGAGGCTGTAAAGACAGTGTCTGCAGTTCACTTACCCTCCTGGCAGAGGTTATTGCCACCAAAAAAGCTGTTTTGATGGTGAGCAACCGCAAAGGGCAGTTGTGCAGCGGCTCAAACAGTGCACACATCAGAAAGGTGAGAACTAAATTAAGGTCCCACTGTGGCATAATAAAAGGTGAAGGAGGAAACAAGTGGGTTAACCCCTTTAAGGATCTCTGCACCAGAGGTGATCTGAAAAAAGAAGGCTGATCAGACAGTCAAAGAAAAGAGGAAAGAGCCGAAAGGTAGCCCTTCAATGTGCCCAGAGCAGAGCCCTGCTGGGCCAAGGAAAGTATAAACAGAAGGACTTCAGATAAAGGAGCAGATAGGAAGGTCAATAGACCGGTCTGTACAATATTTACAAAATTTGTTCCATTGGCAGGTATATACCAATTTTGTGAAGGGATGCCTGGCTGCCAAAATAACCTCACAGACTTCGGGAGGGAGGTTGAAAACTGTCAACTGTCGCCGCTCAATCTCCACGCAAGGAGGTGGAGTGTGGACAGGTTCGGGTGGAGAACCCTCCCCTGCTGCTGCGTAAGAGAAGATCCTCCCGAAGGGGCAACCTGATCGGAGGATCGATGCTCATGTCTAGAAGCTCGGGATACCAAACTCTCCATGCCCAGTCCGGAGCCACAAGAATAACTTGTGCCACCAGGGAAATGGCCTGTTGTTCCAGCCAAGTCCAGAGACACAGGGCCTCTTGAAAAGAGTCCACGACCCCACTCCGCCCTGTTTGTTGCAGTACCACATGGCGGTAGTGTTGTCCGTGAACACCTGTACGAGCATTCCCTTTATTGACAGCAAAAAGGCTTTCAGTACCAGTCGGATCGCTCGAAGTTCCAACAGATTGATATGGAGCTTCCGCCGGAGACCAGAGTCCTTTGATCTCTACCTCCCTCAGATGGCCACCCTATCCCAGAAGGGATGCATCAGTTACTACTGTGAGATCTGAGTGGGGAATGGGGAGGGGTCTACCCTTGAACCAATCGCGGTCTGTTAGCCACCAATGCAGGTCTCTCGCAGTGCCCTCTGAAATCTGAACCAGGGCGGTGAGATTTCCTCGATGCTGTGCCCATTGGAACTTCAGGTCCCACTGCAGAGCCCGCATGTGCCACCGTGCATGTGTCACTAGCAGGATGCAGGAGGCCATAAGGCCCAACAGCCTCAGTGTCATTCTCACCGAAATCCAGGATAGAGGCCGAAACATGGGTTCATAGCCTGAATATCCTGGACACGCCGTTCAGGAGGATAGGCCCAAAACTGCACCGTGTACAGAACTGCTCCAATGAAAGGGAGCATCTGAGAGGGGGTCAGGTGTGACTTCGGCACATTGATAGTGAACCCCAGCAAATGCAGGAGGCTCGCCATAGTCTGGAGGTGGGAGAAAACTGTTCAAGGCGAGCCTGCCTTCAACAACCAGTCGTCGAGATAGGGGAAGACTGGAACCCCTGATCTCCGTAGGGGATTCCATGCCAGAGTTGTACTTGTCGGTGGCTTCGCTATTGTCAACATGAGGTGTAATCGCAATTAGGGTGGGAAAGGCCATGAATTCTGCGTCAAGGTTGGATGCGTCTCTAAACCATATTTTCTCTACAAATACACACTCAACTACTATGTTAATTATCTTTCTAAACATCAACAATATTACTTAAATGACAAACTACTCCTAGTACATAGAAATACATTTTAACTAAGGAATTTAACAATAGAAAGGTTAAATTAAATATTGCCACTACAACGTAAACCATTTTGGAGAAAGTACTGAACACTAAAGGGGTGACATTTACTATTCCCACTCCAACCTATACCATATACTCAATCCTCCATGCTTGCACAAATCTTTTATGCATAAAATAAAAATTACTAAGAGCGTACAATGACCCAAACTAAAAACCTATATATTTAAGAATAAACATGACTGAAATGTTTGGTGTAATATCTTCATCTCTAGTTGCAAGGAAGATGAGGTTAGAAGTTCTGATACTCCCTTATTAGTGCTTATAACGAAACCTCCAATAAAGAGAATATTGGGTTGGTCTATAAGCCAATTTATTTTTTCTCTCAGGATCACTCCGCTGGCCGGTTTCAACAAAGGGCTAATAAATGGAGTCAACTCCTCAAGTCAGAAATAACAGCCAGTGACAGCATAGTATTTTTCTGGCACAATTGGTTCTGAATGTGCCGAGCATTAAGATGCATCATTCTAAATGCATTAATGATCTGTATTATACTCCTCATTGCCTGTTATGAAGCTCTGGGTGGAGGACTGTTTTCACTGTGGGCTTGAGGGGGCAAACTTGGTTCCCATCTTTGCCTCCTGTCCTACTTTGCACTTATTTTGGGACTTTATCTTTGGCAAGACGTATAGTATATCAAACTTTCTAGTCACAATTATCTTGAAGCTGATTATGTTGGGACATTCACCGGTGATCCCTCCTCATTTAGCGGGCTTATACTTCTTCTCAATCTCCCTGGCCAGACTGATGCTTGCACACTCATGGTTCTCTAATGAGCCTCCCAATCCTTGGAATTGGTGGCGGGAATTTCTTAACATTAGCATGCTGGAAATGACGTTGGTAGAGAATGATCGAAAGAGAAGGAGGTTGAGCCAGATTTGGCATCCAGTTCTACTCTGGATGGCAGATGCACGGGCTTCCCAAGACACTGGCGTTTAGTTCTCTTAGTTCTCTCCATTCGACCAAGTTGCTTCCCTCTATTCTTTATTACATACAAGATGCTGATTTGCTTTTGCTGTTCCCTAGGGAATACTTTTTCCTTTTCTTATTTTTTTTTGTTTGCTAAAGCCTTGGTTTCATTCCCTGCTGGACATGTAATCCATTTATTCCCTGGCTCCGTTTTTTGTTTCTCAATAAAAAATATTTGTTAAAGAAATAGAAATTAACATATAAAATAATATGTTATTCATCGGTTATAAACAGCGTATTTTCGATTAATTTGTTAATGTTCCTACATTTTGAAATATAACAAAAATACATTCATAATCCAAATTCAAAAATCATTGACTATATAAAAAATATACAACACATTTTCTAATTATATAATAAATCTAAATTGTATTCGATTTAAATTAATACATTTCAAAATATATATTCCCAACAGATCTTATTACAATATTGACAATTTCGTGATTATTTTTTAATCAAATATTAAATAAACCTATAGCATATAAATGTACAAATATATCTTAATTTATTCATCATAAATAATACATATTTATTCTATTTTCAATATTTAAATATACGCAATTTCAAATATTTGTTAAATAAATAAAAAAATAAAAACATTCCAATAATTTATTTATGATGACGTTATAATTTTCAACATTTAAAAAAACAAAAATAATATAACCAAGAAACATTTAATAAAAACAAGTAATAAAAACTAAATTCACAAAAATTAACATTATAAAATGTAATTATATTTTTCCCAAAAACATTTCTATAATTAAATGAACTAATTTTATATTTACAATGAAATACATTTTTAAAACAAATATAATGTATCCATACATTAAAATTCTTAAATATTATTTACAAAAATGAATGGTTTAATAATATAAATGTGTTAATTCCTTATTAATTTGTATAACAAAACAAATTAATATTATATTCTGACATTATTCACTTTTTAAAAATCTCCCTCACATACCCTACAACCCAACATCCAGCTACTAAAAAAATGTATATAAACCTTATTTTTACATATTAATACAACAAAAAATAAAGATTTCAAAAATGTCATAATTAATAAATCTTATTAAACACACAAATTATAAAAATTAAAAAATACATATAAAATAACACTTACAAATGATATATACATTTTCTAAAACGATATTTTTTACAACAATATTAAAAACAACACTTAAAGAACAAGTTACTTACCTTCGGTAACGATGTATCTGTAAGAGACTTAGGTTAGTTATAGATTCCTTACCTTAGAATTACACCCAGGAGTCAGACTGGATCCGAAGATTTTTTCTTAGCAGTACCCCTGAGTGTCGGTAGTTGGCGTTGGTCGACTCCGCTCTGTCGTCGGTGTCGTGTTCGCTGGGATGACGTCACAGTGCCTACTTAGGCGCCGCCCCTGCGCTCTGACGTCAGTTCTGACACGACTTTCCAAGCCAGAAGCGCAGAGCTATGCAAGACCCTGACCACTGGTGTGCTAAAACTAGGGCCCTGCAAGGGAGTCCCTGTCCCTAGAAGTCAGTTTGCAGATTGGGTAGGATGGGTGGGGCGGTAAGGAATCTATAACTAACCTATGTCTCTTGCAGATACATCGTTACCGAAGGCAAGTAACTTGTTCATCTGAAAGAGACAGTTATAGATTCCTTACCTAAGAATAGATACCCCAGCAATACCAACCCTGGAGGAGGGTCTGCGAACCAAGTTCACACCAGAAAGTCCTGCAGGACAGAAAAGACAAAATAGCCGTCCCTCCGCACTTGGCTGTCCAGGCAGTAATGTCTGGTGAACGTGTGCAAGGATGCCCACGTTGCTGCCTGACAGATGTCAATGAGTGGAACTCTACGTGCAAGAGCACGGTGTGGAATGAGCTCGGAGTCCCACTGGAGGTTACTTTTTCGCCAAAGCATAACAGACTTTAATACAAAGGACAACACATTGAGAGATGGTACGCTTTTGAACAGCCCGACCTTTCTGCATAGCCAACAAAGAGTTGATCATCCACCCGGAAATCTTTTGTGCGGTCAAGGTAGAAGGACAGTGCACGTTTAGGGTCCAGAGGGTGGAGTCTCTCCTCCTCCTTAGAAGGGTGCAGAGGTGAGAAAAAGGTGGGCAAAGTAAGGTTTATACAATATGAAAAGGTGTAACTACTAGTGGAAGGAACGAGGGTCTCGTTCATAGCACCACTTTGTCCGGATGCACAAAGAAGAAAGGGGGATTAGAAGAAAGAGTTTGAAGCTCACTCACCCTGCGAGCAGAGGTGATGACAGAAATGAAGGGAGTTTTCAATGTGAGGAGCCCGAGAGGACAGTTGTGAAGAGGCTCGAAGGGAGTGCACACAAGATAAGTTAAGACAAGGTTCAAGTCCCACTGGGGCATTACGAAAGGAGATGGAGGAAAGAGATGAGTAATGCCCTTAAAGAATCTATTTACAATAGGGGACTTGAACATAGATGGCTGATCTGGTAGCCGAAGGAAAGCAGAGATGGCTGCAAGATAGCCTTTAAGAGTGCCCAGGGCAGAGCCCTGCTGGGCCAAAGAAAGTATGTACAAAAGGACCTCTGACAGAGGGGCAGAAAGGGGATCCACAGCCTTTGCTGTGCACCATGCCACAAACTTTTTCCATCGACAGGCGTATACCGTCTTAGTGGAGGGACGCCTGGCTGCCACGATGATATTATAGACTTGGGGTGGAACGTCAAAAGCTGTCAACTGTTGCCGCTCAATCTCCACGCAAGGAGGTGAAGGCTGGACAGGTTCGGGTGAAGATCCCTCCCCTGCTGCTGCGACAGAAGATTCTCCCGGAGAGGCAGTCTGAGTGGAGGATCGATGGCCATGCTCAGGAGCTTCGTGGTACCAGACTCTTCATGCCCACTCTGGTGCCACAAGAATAACTGGGGCCTGGTCGTGCTTGATCTTCTTCAGCACTCTGGGCAGAAGTGGTACAGGTGGAAAGGGGTACAGGAGGCCGCAGTTGCACTTGCGATGAAAAGCGTTGCCTAGCGAGTGCCGCCTTGGAAATTCCAACGCGCAGAACTGCTGACAATGCGCGTTCTCTCCGGTGGCGAATAGATCTAACCAAGGCTCTCCCCACTGCTGAAAGAGACCTTGTGCCACCTCCGAGTGAAGACGCCATTCGTGATCCACCATGCACCTGCGGCTGAGTTCGTCCGCCCTGGCGTTCAGGGAACCTGCCAGGTGTTGAACCACCAGGGTCATGCCCTGATGTTCCAGCCATGTCCAGAGACGGAGAGCCTCTTGACACAGGGTCCACGACCCCACCCCGCCCTGTTTGTTGCAGTACCACATGGCGGTGGTGTTGTCCATGAACACCTGCACCACTCTTCCCCGGACAGAGCGAAGGAATGCTTTTAGTGCAAGACGGATCGCCCGAAGCTCCAGAAGGTTGATGTGGAGCCCGGACTCTGCCGGAGACCAGAGGCCTCTCCCATTTGGCCGCCCCATCCCAGCAGTGATGCATCCGTCACCACTGTGAACTCTGGTTGGGGAAGGGAGAGGGATCTGCCGTTGACCCCAATCCTGGTTCGTTAGCCACCACTGCAATTGGCTTGCAGTGCCCTCCGAGATCTGGACGCAATCGGACAGATTCCCCTGATGCTGCGCCCACTGGAACTTCAGGTCCCACTGCAGAGCCCGCATATGCCACCTGGTATGATCTACAAGTAGGATACAGGAGGCCATGAAGCCCAGCAGCCTCAGAGTCATTCTGACTGAAACCCGGGATAGAGGCTGAAAGATCGGAATCATAGCCCGAATATCCCGGACTCGCTGTTCGGGAGGATAAGCCTGAAACTGCATCGTGTCCAGAACCGCTCCGATGAAGAGGAGCTTCTGAGAGGGAGCCAGGTGTGACTTTGGCACGTTGACAGAGAACCCCAGCAAATGCAGGTGGTCCGCCGTACTCTGGAGGTGGGAGACGACAGCCTGGGGCGAGCCCGCCTTCAACAGCCAGTCATCGAGATAGGGGAAGACTGGAACCCCTGATCTGCGCAGATGAGCTGCGACCACTGCCATCACTTTCGTAAACATCCGAGGGGCGCTTGTAAGGCCAAAGGGGAGCACAGTAAACTGAAAGTGCTCGTGGCCTACCGTGAACCGCAGGTAACGCCGGTGGGCTGGCAGGATGGGGATGTGAAAATAAGCGTCCTGCAAGTCCAACGCTGCCATCCAGTCTCGAGGGTCAAGGGCAGATAGGACCTGAGCTAGCGTCAACATTTTGAACTTCTCCTTCCGGAGGAAGCGGTTGTCATTCCTGAGATCCAAGATAGGACGCAGGCCTTTGCCTTTCTTGGGCACCAGAAAGTAGTGGGAATAGCAACCATGACCTACTTCTGGGACAGGAACTCGCTCGATGGCTCCCTTGGCCAAGAGTGCCGAAACTTCCTGTTGGAGAAGGGCCAGATGATCCCCCGACATGCGATGGTACTGAGGTGGCATGGATGGAGGGGTAGTCTCGAAGGGGAGGGAGTAGCCCCTTCGGACTATTTGCAAAACCTACCTGTCCGACGTGATGGTGCACCAGTGGGGGAGGTGATGGCGAATCCTGCCACCCAGTGGCGATTGGTGGCCCTGAAAGGTCGGACTAGGAGGGTGTGGAGGCTACTGCAGAGGGGGCTGTGGTGGACTGGCCCGCCTGCTGGCCCCCAGAACCACTGCGGTGGTTCCCACGTCCCCGGCCGCGCAGGGGCTGAACAGCTTGCGCCGGCCTGTGGCTCTGGGCGGGACGTGGCGGGGCACCCTTTCCGTAGCCACGAAAGGGGCGATAAGCAGACAGCGCAGGGCGGGTGGTGGAGAGGCCCAAGGACCTGGCCGTAGCCCGAGAGTCCTTAAAGCGCTCCAGCGCGTTGTCTGCCTTGTCACCAAATAGGCGACGGCCATCAAAGGGCATCCATAAGAGTGGATTGGACATTCCCTGAAATGTCAGGCGACCTCAACCAGCCGTAGCGTCGAAGGGCTACCGACGTTGAAATCGTCCTGCCTAGTGAGTCGGCGGTATCCAGCCCACAATACGGATGGTAAACTTTGCTGCGTCTCTCCCTACGGCAACTGCACAGGAGAGTACGGCCCGGGCCTCCTCCGGGCACTGGGGCAGCACTTGCGCCACCGTATCCCACACGGAGTGGGTGTAACGGCCCAAAAGACATGCAGTGTTTACCGACCGCAGTCCCAAGCTAGAGGAAGAAAACATCTTCCCAAGATGGTCAAGCTTTTTGGATTCCCTATCAGGTGGTGCGTTAGGGAATGCGCCTTTGGAGGTGGAGGCTTGGACCACCAAGCTCTCAGGGGTGGGGTGTTGGGAGTGGAAAGTGGGGTCACCCGGGGCCGGGCGGTGGCGTCGGGCAATCATCCTATCCACAGGAGCCCCCGTGTTGGGCCTGGACCAGGTGCCCAAAAGGATGTTGGTTAGGGCTTCATTAAACGGCAGCAGGGGCTCCGAAGAGCTCGCCACCGGTTGAAGCACCTCTATCAGGAGGTTAGTCCTGACTGCCACCATACGTAGCTCGAGGATGAGAGCTTCGGCCGCCCTACGCAACACCACTGCGTAAGACGCTCCCTCCTCCGTAGCCACGGTAGGAGGAGACAACAGGCCAAGGTCTGGTGAGGTATCCAGACCACTGGCTTCCCCCAGTTCCTCTCTCCTGTCCGGTTCATAGCCTAACTGGTCAGTTAAAGGGTCCCCAGACCCATTCCAGTCCTCCTCACCCTCCTCTGGCTGCCAATAGAGCCAGGGTAGAACAAGGGCAGAAAAGTACCCGTCGGCGCCGGATCCGGCATTGGTCGACGCCGGTCCGGCTCAGTGTCTACATCGGGCTGGAGGCTGGGGCCGACGCGGGCGGGGAACATAACCGGCGCCGGCTGGGGACACAACCGGCATCGGCTGCGGACGTGGCGCCGGTGGATTCGACACCGGGGGAGGTGTAATCAGATCAACCGGCGCCGATCAGGATCCAGGCCTGGATCCAAGGGGGCCCCCAGCCGAGTCCGCGGGGCCCCAAGACACGCCGATGGAGTCGGGCTGCCCAAAGATGGCATGCATTGCTCCGTAAAATTGGCGAAGCTGGGCAGGGGTCGCTCCGGGTCCCGGGAAGGGGGGGAAACTCGGAGTCGACCTTTCAGGCTCCACACGCGGAGCCGCGGGAGGGGCACCACCCGCATCCCTCGTCGCGTCGGCCGATTGACGGGGAGAAGTCTTAGAGTGACGATACTTCTTCGACTTCTTCTTGTGCTTCGACTTACCTGAGGAGTGCAAAGACTTGGACGAAGACTGGTGGTGGAGGTGGCTGCGCGACCAGTCCCTTGTCCTCCCACTCGACTGGGACCTCGAACAGTGCGGAGCCGACTGCCGGGCCTCGAGAAGCTTTCGGGACCACTCCCGCAAAGACTTCGGATTCATGGTCCGGCAGTCGGGGCATGGCTTTGGGTCATGGTCACACTCCAAGCAAAACAGGCACATGCGGTGCGGATCCGTCACCGACATCAGTCGGCTACAGGAACCGCAAGCCTTGAAGCCGGGCATCCCTGATGTGCACCAGGAGTCGAAGACTCTAAAATGGTGTTGACAAAAGTCGTCAAAAAGTCAGTCAAAAAGTGACTTGAGGTACTGCTCTCTCCGGATCTGCGCTGGCTGGCGCGGAAAAAGAAAGAACTGACGTCAGTGCGCGAGGGCGGCGTCCAAGTAGCTACCGCGACGTCATCCTGGCGACCACGACGCCAACGACGAATGCGGAGCCGACCGACGCCACCTTTCGACGCGCAGGGGTACTGCTGATGAAAAAATTCTCCGGATCCAGTCTGATGCCTGGGGGTAATTCTAAGGTAAGGAATCTATAACTAATTGTCTCTTTCAGATTGTATGTACAACATATGTTTACAAGCATGCTATATTTTCAGATGTATGTCTGAAAATCAAAGGGTCTAGGCTAAGGACTGTTTTAGCTGTCTGTAGGCAAAATTATTGCTTTCAATACATATGATATACTTAGAGTGGGCTTTGGGCCAGCTTCTCCTCATAAATGAATGGCTCTGTTGTCTATCTCAAGCTTCTACTATAGCCTTATAGCCGGCGTAAGACACTGCACGCCCGGTGGTTGTTCTAGTGGGGTGATGGCGCTCTAAGGCAGTACGCAAATATTATAGGGTGAACTTAGGTGCAAAAGGGTAGGGAGAACCACCCCTCTCCCAAGATTGTGGTCAACCACAGACAAAAAACTCCAAGGTCCCCTGCACACGCTAGTGGTACATAGATTTAAGTTAGTACAGTAATGAGTGTAGGAAAGAAAGAAACACTGTTTATCCACTGCTCTGTGTGGCTCCAGTATTTATTGTCCTTGTTGTGCGTTTCTTGGTACAGAGTCTTAGCCTAGCCAACACGTGTTTCGTCGCTACCATGAAGCACACAGCCACTTCTTAAGGGCTAAATTCCTATGATTACGGTCCTTATTGTCGGTTGTACTTCTGTCCCGAAGGTAAATAGTAGTAGATGGTCTCAAGGGTACCAGAGACCAGAATTCCATTTAATTAAAGTTTCCTCATGAAGCAGATTCTATATTCTGTGATGCAGACGAGTATTCAGAATATGCAGCTACTAATTATTGTGAGACCCGATTCGTAGGGTTATGGCTGTCAGCCAGCTTTGATTGTGTTGCCGCTGGTCACCCGATCCGGTGAAGCAGGCTATACCCGCAATCAAAGGCCTGCTCCTTTGTTTAGGCTTTTAACAAGGGAGCGGGCCTTTAATGGCCTGAATAGCCCAGCTACAGCATGTTATAAGGCTATTAGAACATTCCGCCACTAGAGGGCATAATGTTCTAACAAATAAAACAAAGGCCTCAGGTAGCCCGAAGGGATTTAAATCCCCTCGGCCTCTCTGAGGCCTTTGTTCAAAGCAACAGCTGTGAACGACAAACTTTGGAATATTGGAGCTCTGGGCTTTTACCAGCCTTCAATGGTGCTCCCAACATTCCAATATTCTAATCTTGATTCAATGGCTTTCCTCTCTATTCATTTGTTTGTCCCACCCAGGAGTGTTATGATCTCACAATTTTCTGAATTAATACATTTTATCCTTCTACTGCTAACTTGAGGGGATTCCATTTTTATTTACCAATCAGCACTTCATTTGAGTGTTTGTGTTTCCTTGCTCTCTCACCTGCTTGTACTCTTGCCCCTAAAACCCCCTTGCTCTCTCCTTACTCCCCTCAGCCTACATACTCCCAGATGCTCTACGACCCACTCCTATTTTAAATATTTACTTACCTAATTTTAGGGAAGCTGAGCAAAGTGCTACCAGGTTGTCTCTTTTTTCGCTTAGTTTTTGCTTTTTCCTACTTTATTTTCAATTTATTAACTTGTAAGGTATGTTCTAACATGGCCACCCACCATTTTACCACAGAAAACAAAAATAAAGAATAGTTAACGTGAGACACAAAGCATGAGCATGCATGCATCATGATGCACACATGAGTATGGGCCATGATGCACACTTGTGCATGTGTCCTCAACACATGTACATTGTGACGCTTGTTTACAAATCGCCAGCCATCTTCGAATGGGTTTAATTTAATAGAAAATGCATTGCAAGGTTGCCAATCATAGGCATACAGGCATATTAGTGCTTTTAGAGCTGAGGCCTACTGACTTTGCCAATGCTTGTTTTTTTTTAAGCATAAATTTCAGATATGAACATTGTGTAGCTGTTAAAAGCATTTGTAAACATATAGGGGCCGATTACAATCTCGGTCGGAAAGCCTCCGAACTTAGGTTGGAGGCTTTCTGACCGAGATAGTCGGTTTCACTTCCGACCGCCTAATTACAATTTGGGTGGTCGGAAGTGAAACCGGCCGGTCATTTCGGCTGGATTCCGACGGGCTCAAGGAGCCCGTCGGACAGTCAGAGACCGGCCTGTAATCCATATGGACAGCGTTTTATGCCGTCCGGATTACGATGCTCGGTTTCCGGCAGGCTTTCCATGTAAGGGCTTTCCAACATGGAAAGCCTGTTGGAAAGCGAGTTTAGGCGCCCCTAGCAGGGCCCCTTATGTTTGTGGCCTCCAGCTGGGGTCCCCTATGGTGCCCCCTTGTTGATCCCTGCACTGTGTGGCAGGCACCCTGAGGTGCCTGCCAAGCGGTACAGGGATGAACACAACCTCCCATTTCCCTATGGGAGCTTGTGCTGTGGCCGTAGCACATGCTTCCATAGGGAAATGTGAGTATGCAAACACACCATGTGCGGTCGCATCGTAATTAGGCGGTCGGGACTACCGACCAGAGGTCGGTCGGACCCATATCCACGATGGTTGCGTCTGCCCGACATCGCAATAAGCCCCTAAAAGTTGAATTAACAGTGTCAAGCCTGCAGCCACAATTATAAAATCGGATTTCCTTTTTTCTTTTAAACACAGACCTGCAACTTTGTGCACCATCCAGTGTTGCTTGAGCAATGAGCATGTGTTACATTTTTCCCTTGATGTAAGTTCGGATAAACCTTCTGCAAGCATATCTCATACCATGTGTCAAATATGCTAATGCCAACACAAAATCATTTTCATTTTTATGGTAGAGCAGATTCAGGAAGGAGCTAATCTGTGGACCCCAGCAGCGTAGGTCAAAAGACCCATGTGTAAACATATAACAATCAAGAGAAACATGGCAAAAAGATGGATTTTCTACATAAAGACATATTTTGGACTGCAGATTCACTAGAGGTGATATGCCTGGGGTACATTAACAAAGCACTGTGATGGAACCGAAGCTGCTTCAGACTAGGCTGTCTTTGTACCTTGCATGATTTGGATGCATTTGTAATCACATCTCTGCAGCTGTAAATAGGATGGTCTTATGTGTAAGACTGCATAACCACTACTTACCCCTTTTTCAAATGAGCCACATAGGCACTTTGGAGGGCTGCTTCCAAAAAATAGGTGAGTTCAAAATCCTGGGATGACACACTGGATTTTAAGTGCCTTGATGGTGTGCCACTCGATAGCTGAAATAATGAAATATATTTTAAAAGAACTGGTCCGTTCAAACCATTTCATCGCCGTACATTATGAGCCGGCCCAAAAATAAGAAATACACTTTGATAATGCAACATATTTTAAGAGAAGTTCCTTATCACAGTTGCCACAAACAGACCAAGCGCTACAGTATCGATTTGAACCACTATGACTCTTGGAAAAAACATGTCATATCATGTAACTAAGCAGCTTCAATTCAAAGTTTGATAAATCGCCTGATTTCGTAATGTGCTATGACTTGAAATATCGAATTAAGTCATAATTATCGGTTTCCTAAAGAGTAGAGCACACAGTACAGTAACACCGAAGAATACCTTGGCCACCTTAATCCAGACCATTATGGACACCGTCTCCAGTCCTGAGAATTTCGCCTACACATTTCCAGATGTGCCAACTTATTTAGTTTAATGGAAGCAAGACAAGACCACAACACCCAGAATGCAATACGCAAATTTCAGGACCTGGTTTAGTGCCCTAATGACCCGGAGGGAGGCGGTCACCCAACAGCAGTTTAAGCAGCAAACTCTTCGGTTCAGCGCCTGTAGGACGTGAAGGCACGCTTGCATTGGAACTAATGAATCAAGGGCACTGTCAGTAGCCGGTTGAAGGTGATTGTGAATTTTGGGAGATGGGGAGGGATTGCGGGAAACTGAGCGACACAACAGATTTCACCACCGCAGTCCAAGTTATGCATCTTTTCTCATCCTTGAATACACGTTGTTATAGAGATTTTGTAAAACTGTGCACATACCATAACAGTTTGCTGGAAACCTGTGTTGCACATCTCTATCTGTTTAAGAAACTGCAATAGCAAGAACCACAAATTATAATATCCTTGTAACTGGTCTTATTATTATTAACATAAGTAGTATTATTAACAGTGGTGATTGCAGTAAGAATACTAGTAGTTGTAGTAATATTGGTAATAATAATGATTGCAATAATAATATTGTAGAATGTTTACAACTGGAACAGAAGTTAAATAAAGTTCAATTCAAAACAATCAGGTAAAGGCCATGGGGAATGAATGAAAAAAGAAGCTAATTAAAAAAAAAAAAAGTACACCGTATATAATAATAAAAAAAAGGAGGTGTGCATTGTGCAATACACACTTGTAGCAAACCATTATGGCATCTACACCGTTTTAGGAAGTAATTCTAACAATATGTAATCAACAATTACTTCATAACATTAGGCGCTTAGAATCTACTGGAGTGGTGCATTGTAATAAATTGGCAATACACCCGCCCTACCATACTAGATTCCACTACCCCTTTTAGAGGTGGGGAAACTTTATAGTTTCTGTTGGCAGGGCACCCATCACTATATTTTCCTGCCTTAGTAGGGAAATCAATTAATGACCCCAAAGATCAGAAAGAAACAATTCTGCACATCAGGGCTATTGTTTGTTTGTTTTTCAAAAATAAACTCTTTCTTTGGGATTTTGTTTTACAATAACAAAGGGAAATGCTGAGTGGGGACAAAAAAACATTGCTACTGCTCACCATTTGCCTAGCCTACAGGTCAGCAGAGATTTCTAAATGTGGCCGGCGATTTTTCACCAGATGAGTGGAGACAATAACCTCTGCTGACCTAGCAGGCTGAAGGGGCCATCAGCCAAGGGCTAAATGTGCCCTCGGAAGGTCAGTTACAGTTGTTGTGGTATCAGAAATCAACCAGTGAATGGTAAAAATAGTAAATGAGAACCAGAGAAAGGGATCTAGATGCTGAATATTGGATTGACTTGAAAAAAGAATGAGCCTGTACCTTGCGTTCTTTGTTTAGTATACAATTTCACTAAATAGTCAAACCCATCGATTTCAGTTTGAACAGGTATTTTATTTTAACCTTTTTATTTTCACTAGATTCTTATTTTTTACTGCTTTTTTTGATCAGAAAAAACATGTGTCTGGTCATATCAAAAATTCTAGACATAAATGTGCTATACAACATATATTTACATAGATCAATGTGTGACTTTTACAAAAAGAACATCTAATACATATATCACAATTGTTATTCTCAATTTTAATCCTGAAAACTCTTAAAGCGTCTATATTCAGTATCCCAAATCAATACAGGGAAACTATTATTTTAGAAATCTTCTCAGATTAAATTTTATTCATTATTCCTCTGTATTTTTATATGCTGTGTGCCTGTGCCATGTGCCGACGAGTTTCGAGTCCTGGGAGTTGAATACCAGGAATCTCATCAGGGCTTTTGAATTTTGACAGCAATGCTGATTTCTGAGAATTCTTACTAATCTTCACCTTAAGGTATACGCTTCACCAAAGGACATTTAATCTCAATCACTAGGGATTCTTATCTTTGTCTTTTTATAAGGCAATTGCATCTATTTTCCTTATATGCCGGGCATTTTCGCTATCGGCTTTTCAAACGCTACCTAGACCAAACGGAGCAGAGAGGGATCAGGAGATGAAAGCAATTGCAGTTCAACCAAGTCAGAGAATAGAGAACGCAAGTTAATCTAAATCAGCGAGCGCCGCTACAAGAGAGGAGGTGATCCAGGTAGCGTTTGAAAAGCTGATAGCGAAACTGTTACCATGCACTACATAGGAGAAGAGACGGTGAAGTCTACCTCGAATCTGGTGACAACGGGTTTGCAGAGTGTCGTGATCTGGTGGCAGCAGCACAGGAGTGACCTGAAAAATGGCGTCCGACACAGATTACGAAGTGGGACCCTGAAAAAAGGTGAGTTTTCACCTCTTTATAAGCTATAATAAGACTGGTGGTGTCTAATTCTCAGACCTTCCGAAATAAGTAAACAAATGTGATTCTTTTTGTTGGTCACTTACGGGTGACTAAACAGGAGGTATGTGGTCATGACATTTTACCAGCCACAAGGAAATTTGCCGGGAGCATCTGCCTTGTTCATGCCACCCAAACTAATCAGTATAAGAGCTCTCCCTTAGCAAAACATTGCTTCTCTGCTGCCCTCAACATTCCAATCCTCAGCTACGGTTGTGGTGGAAGAACCTCTTCAATGGTTTGAAGACCAGAGAAATGCCTTGCTGCTGAACTACTGGAGAACCGTGCATCTTGAAAGCTCTTGGGGAAGCCACAATTTAGGATGAATCCTGCAAGTGGGGTTGCAGCAAGCACTGGTTGTGTTATAGAGCTTTTACCAGAAGCACTCAGAAATAGTGGAAAATGAAGGTGCCATGAAACAATACTGGCACAGAAGAAAAGCGGGGCCTCATTTTACAGGGAGCAAGATCAAGGGAAATCAGTGCAGGGGTTTTCTCCTTACCCCAAAAATCTCAACCCTACCACTGTCCATCCTCAACAGAGACGGGTCCATCCTGCCAAAGCATAAGGAGCCACATACCTTTGCAAGACTTTAATATAAGCAGAGGAGAAGGAAAATCAGTGAGGAATCTCAGAAATCTAGGCTGCTGTAATCAAGGATCTATTCTCTCTTACTGAGGCTCTGTATCAAAAAACATACTGGAATAATGAGTAGAACCCCTTGCTATATAATTGCAAAATTCCAGGAGATTGGGTAAAAGCAAAGACTGATAGCAAAAGAATAACTGTGATTCGAAAGAGGCGAAGGCTATGATGTAATATCCTTCTAGACTCTTTAACACAAACGATGTGGTCATACTACGGCTGAAATGGTCCCGCTGCCATTGGTAGATTCAACTATATACAGGCTAAGGATAAACATTTGTGATATTAGACACCTTATGGAAGAATGTAGTTCATAGTGATTTTAGACTATACAGCCAGGCACGGTAAGGCTGTTCTAATTATATCTAACCAGGTTAAAGTCGTATATGTTGAGAATTCCCCAATGAGTCTTTATCAGACACAAAGATTAACTTTGTGTTGCTTTCATGGAGACAAAGTGGGATGAATGTGGGATATTTATAGGTTCTCCATCTCCTTTCACTCATTCACCAACAGGCTTGAGTTGTTAAGAGGTTTAACAAGATTCTGAAAGTTAAGATTAATGTTCTTAAAGAGCTTGTGAAAATAAAAATGGAAATCAACCTACTACACATTATTTGTATATACATGGTTGCTATCAAAGAGGGTCTACTCCCTTTCAAATTCTGCTAGTCAAAGGTTCATTTTATCTTCGAAAGAAAAAGAGAAGGCAACTCCTAATCACCTTCCCATGAAGTGGTGGGCTAGCTGCTAAGCCTCAGGGCCAAAAAGACTATTCAAGAGGAAAGAATCAAGAAGCTGCAAAACAGTCAGGAGCCTAACAAACAATCATGCAATCAAAAAGCTATTAATTATGGATATCAAAAGAACTGGACCACTCAGCCTATCATACGCAACATTGGAAAATATCAGTGATGTGAACTATTTCATTGATATTATAATGTTTTGCTCTCAAACTGCTCCATGAAAAAAGGATAACTCAGTGGAAGGAATAGGTCTCGCTACCACCTGGAGGTCAAGGCAGCAGATAGACTGTGGGCAGTTACAACAGTAATGCTTTAATAAGAAGGGAGTTGCTTACATAATGTAGTTGTGGCAGAAGAGAGTTTAGTGTCTCTTATTTCATAGGATCAAATCTGATGATAACTTTAAGTTTTGGTGCTTTATAGCACATGATGTAGGCATTTGCAAGTATGATCTTGATTTTCATGACTATTGAAATATGGAAACCTTATATCTTGGACGTATAATATTGATCTATTGAAGACTCCTTCTCTTTAGGTTGGCCTACTTGGAGCAATCAGTCATGTCTATGAATGTAGAGACCAAGACAAAATCTTTCAGATCTTAATGTGCCTGTTGCCCAATGATTTTCACATCAACACCCTCAGAGTAGCTCTAATTGCTTGGGGCACAGCCTTGAGTCCTCCATTTGTAAATATCACGAAGCACAGTGATATTCTTCTCCTAGGAGAATGTCAATTTTGCAGCCAATTTACAAATGCAGCCAGTAAGTCAGACCAAAAACTACCAACTAATTTCGATTCCGGATGCCAAAAAGGAAATTTTTTGCAAACTTACTGTTGAATATGACAGAAGTAAGTCTGGGGAAATAATCATCAATTATTGAATTTTACTCAAACACAGTTTCATAAAGAATGTGCCACTGAGGATAATATACATACGCTTTGACAGCAACAAACTCGAGAAAAAAAATCAAATCTCAGGACTGTGAGCATGCTGTTTCAACTATCGTGCAGCTTTCAACCAGGACAACAGGGCCTACCTTTGTCTTATGCATGTAAGTATTTGGTATTTGCAGTGTGCCAGTCTGGTAGAAAGGCAACAGAGCAATGTACAAGGCTGAAGGCAGCGATACAATAAGAGAGTGAATTTGGTCAGGGTGCTGCATACCTGCCAACTTGAACAAAAATCTCACTTTGTGAGGAGGGGGTGGAGCCTTGTAGGGGCGGAGCCTCGTGTCGAGAAGTACCTAAGAGGCACTATTGAACCCCACATTGCCCCCAAGCCCCCTCCTCCCCACAAAAAAAAACAAGCTTGCTGAGGCTGATGCCCATGTCCTGGGGTGTTTTCACACCCCGTAATGGATGTCGGCAGTTCAAAGCCTCATAAAACGAGCTGGAAAATCACTATTTACAGTGGTTTTCAGCTCGTTTTCCCTGCTACCGTATTGGCTCCTCAACGGGTGACCGTGTGAAGGGAGCCGATATTGTGTGTCACACGGTGGCACTGTGTGAACTGGAAGGTATGGTGCTGGGTTCTGAGAGGCGAGATGGACTGCTTATTGTTTTGCATTGTAGCAGCCTTTAAAAGGTGCGTCTACAGCTCTTTACTAAATTGATGAAGGAAATCATTTCAGATCCTCCGTGCTTTCATAGAGAAGACCTGTTGCCTAGTTTTTTTTATTCTTGCAGTTCTTCCTCTCCAGTTTGGTGGTGTCCTAGCTCGGTGTGTGACAACAGCCACCTGAGATGGTGCGCTTGACAGCTAGTTAGGCTGGGGTGCACGTTGTAATTCCTTTGTAGATGCTTAAGTCGTTTTTGAAGGTATTAACTTAAAGATTGGGAAACTGGCCTTCCATATTTCTGAGGAGTTACACGCGAAAGAATGATACTTTAAATGTCATGTATCTTAGTCGTACTACTATTTTTACTGTACATGACTGATCTACCAAATATAATAAACTCAGTAGACAGTCATGCTCCAGAATTAGGGAAAGCCAGACTAGGTAGATTACCATATGCAGACAAACAAAGCTTTTTTGGAGTTCAGTAGTAGTACCATGAAATGGGATCATTCAAGAAGATGTTCAAGCCTTACTTCAGATTATAACATCTACAAACCTCTTCCTATATAGATGATCTAATTCTAGCAAAAATGATTAACCTCTGTCCTCAAGGCATAATTCCCCTTATGCCGAAATCATCAGTAGAAGGACGGATATTTCCACCCTCACTTAAATCTGGGCAGATCATGCCCCTTCTGAAGAAATCAAAGCTAGACCCAAAAGGTTTTCAGAATTTAAAACTTCCCTTTGTGGGAAAAACCTACAAAAGCAGTCTCAGTCTCAATACAACACCTACCCCACAAGTCCAATATTGATCTCCTGAAATAGTTTGTTAATTGATTTTGTGAGCGCACCGTTACCTGTATAGGTGTCCTTGCACAAAGGTAAAGCTAATAAGAGAAATAACTACGAAAAATTAAAGTAAATTATTGAGTATAAAGCAAGGTTTTTAGGCCTTTCATCACCAAGAGCAGATCTTGGGTTTTGCACAGTGAAAGGGCGAGTTCCATAGGCAAGATGCTCTTACCGAGGAAGATCTCTCTCTCAGCCCTTCAAGCTTAAACCTTGGAATGAAGACTGGGTGTGCATAGGATGAGCGCAATCTATGAGTAGGCATATATTGTAAAAAGTTCTGTTGGAGATAGGTGGGGCCGGCCTTATAAAAGGCTCCATGTACATGGCAGAGAGATTGAAAACAGATCCTCTTCGACACTGGCAGCCAGTGTAAAGAGTCCAGGGCTGCAGAAGCACAGAAGTAACGATACATAGGTATTGCAGCAGCATTTTGTATCCATTGTGGGCTGTTTAGAAGGCCAATAGGAAAACCAAGGCAAAGAGAATTACAGTAGTCCAGTCGGCTCAAAATAGACTGGACACCCAAAGGGGAAGCATAGGTACGCAAAAGTGGCAAAATCTTCAGCAGAAGAGGCAGCAGAGAGAAGCAGGTTACAGATAGTTAGCTAATCTTCTTACAGAGGGCTAATTTCGCATCGAGATAGAACCCAAGGTTATGAGGAGGCGGACAGTTATTCGCAGGGTACGCCTCCGAGGGACTTGTGAAGAACAAGGCTTTGGTTTAGACACCATTAAATTACAGTCAGTTAGTGCCAATCATGATGCAACTGCTGTCATACAATGATGGAAAGTATCAAAAATGCAAGATACAGTATTATTAATTGTTGTGAGTTGTTGTGTAGCATCTCCATGATCCATAAAGTTTACACAATTGGATCTAACGAGTCACGCAAGAGGGCAGATGCAGAGTTTAAAAAGAGTGGAGCTGCGTGCCAATTCATGTGGATGCCCATGACATGAGACCTTAAGTACGAGTTACTTACCTTCGGTAACGGTGTATCTGGTAGAGACGTTGTCTAGCCGCAGATTCCTTAACTTAGAATATCCCCAGGCATCAGACTGGATCCGGAATTTTTTTTTGCGTAGCAGTACCTCTGCGCGCCGGGGGGCGGCGCCGCCTAGCTCCACCCTGACGTTGGCCCCGGACATGACGTCAGTGGAGCTATATAGGACCCCCCTGGCGCGCTGACGTCAGTTTTCTTCGGAGGAACTTTTCCGCGCCACAACGCGGAGCCCCCAGCAAAACCGTGAGAGTATGGGAACAGTGTGCGAATAAAAAAGAAAATGGGTGAGAAGGCACCATGAACAACAGTGAGAAGCACTGCTGACTGAAAGGTGTTGAAAAGGAAAGAGCAGAGCAATACATGGAGAAGCTATTGCGCGGAAGCGAAGTGAATGTTACCCCCAAGGGAAAGAGATGTATAAAAGAAGACCGAGGCAGACCACAGAAAGTCAGCACTCGATGAAGGGAATGAAAAGCAACCCCACAAAAGCGACAGAATGCCCTCTCCCGAGGCAAAAGGAGTAATGAATTGAGCCAACTGCGACAAACAAGAAAGCCCCAACCCATAGGGTTAAAGAAAGAAATAGGGAGAAGGTGGGTGGGAGGGTAGAAAACACCAGTAGGCTCCATACTGGAGGAAACTGATGTGAGAAACGCAGAAGGACACCTGAACCTATCACCCAAGAATGAGATTGGGAGAAGCAGAACAAGCAATGCCAGAATAAGCCTAACGGAGAGGGTGGCGAAAGATACCGCCCCGTAGAAGGATAAACCACTCCAAGGGAGTGAATGTAGAAAACCCCACCTGAACAGGTCCTCGCAGATCGGGGAGGATGGGTGGGCGTTAAGGAATCTGCGGCTAGACAACGTCTCTACCAGATACACCGTTACTGAAGGTAAGTAACTCGTACATCTGATAGAGACATCTAGCCGCAGATTCCTTAACTTAGAATAGATACCAAAGCCATACTCAAGAGGAGGCGGGTCTGCGAGAGAACCCCACTAAGTTGCTAGGGAACAGAAGTGTCAAGCAGCCGGCTAAACACAGTGGGGGCAGAACTGCCAGAGTGGCCAACACCGGAGTACAATACTCCATAGGGAGTGGCCAACAATGAGAGGCAATGGCATTGAAGCTGCCGAGGGCGGCAGGAAATCCCTGTTGGTAGCGAGCACAGAACCAGAAGGTCAGTGCGGAATAAAAGTGGATACCTTCCGAAAAAGGAGAGGAACCAAGTGTATAATATGAGGGATCCACAGGATCTAATGGACTTGGAAAGAGAAAGGTGTAGCTAGGGTACAAAAATGGACCGAGTCCGAGCAGGCAGGACGGACATGCAGAAGCACAGTGGAAGTAAGAACAGCAGCGGAAGGATGCTGATGACTCCCAGGATGAGGCAGTGTTAAAGGAAACACAAGACCGGCTAATGCACTGTGGCCCATGCACCGGACATGTGAAAGGCGGGCATGAGAAGAATGGCAACAACCAGCGCCATGAATGTGGGGAACAGAAGTACACAAGAGAAACCGTATGTACAGCCAGAACCACACCATAGAGAGGAGAAGGCCCCATAAAGCGCCACGAGCAACAGCTGAGACACGAAAGACTCACTAATAGGGGTATCGTGTGAAAGAGAGCCGGCAAAACTAACACACATGGAAGACATGCGCTCACCAAAGTGAGGAACCAGACCACAGCCACCGCAGGGCAAAGTACGCCTGCAGGAGGTCTGGGCGTGTGTAGTACGCCGGACAGGACTAAAGAAGACAGGGCCCAGCCCGGTGGATGAGTCGAGAAAGAAAAACCATGATAGCACCAACAGCTACGTAGCAGTGGTACGGGCCCAGAGCCAGGCACAACAGCCACAGGCGGTAGGAAAGACCCACTGGCTACTGTGAAACAGACAGGGAGGCCGAACAGCACTGGAAGGAACAAGAGTGGATACACGCTCAATACTGCACCAGAGAAAACACTGCTGGGAGGAGAACACCCCCGCTGAAAGCAGCAACCGCAGCTGGAAGGAAAAACAGGACAACACCTGCGTGGAATGCAGCAGGAAATAGAAAGGCCTGGTAGGAGTAGAACCGTACAACGGAAAGGTGCCGGAAAACGCACCAGCCTGTGAGAGCGAGCACACTAGGGAGCAGTCGCTGTACGTAATAGAACACAGCGACAGGGTCCTGTGATAGGCAGTCCAGAGATGGAATGGCCGCAGGGAAAGAACCAGGATGAGACGGGAGGGACCTGAAAGCCCTTCCGGCCTCAAGAAATGGAGTAGTGAGATGCAGGGGAGTGCCGCAGACCAGCAGCAGCAACCATGAGAGAGCCCAACAAATGGACCGCAAGAAGGCCCCGGGAGGGCATGCAGCAGCAGTAAAGCGCACAGGCACAGCTGCTGAACAACGTAGTAAAAAGGGCCCCACAGAAGCGTAGAAAGACTGCTGTGGGAAGAAGGCAGCTATACAATAGCTAACAAATACCCCACATAGGGTAGGCATCAACCCGCAGAACGGGCACCTCTTGAGCGTGAGCCCATAGACAGAGGACGTAAAGTGGGAACACAGAAACCACAGGTTCCGAACATATAACCCCTGTAGTAGGGGTGTGCAAGGCAGAAAAAATAAGCAGCTGACCTGCTGCATGAAAGAAAACAAATACGGCGAGAAGCCGATTAGGCCGCTGAGGTATTACCAGGAACCCAGGGCCAACCTGAAGCAAGACACACTACGGAAGGGCAGACAGCAGGCGGTGAACCGCAGAGTCCGCATGTGCGTCAAACAGGGACACACCATTAAATGGTAAGTCCCGGAGACTGTCATGGACATTGTCGGGGAAACCCCCGTCGCGTAGCCAAGCATGGCGGCGCAAGGCAACGGACCTCGCCATCGCCCGACCCACCGAATCGGTAGCGTCAACGGCGGACCGAACGGTAAACCGCGCCATTTCTCTGCCTTCGTGAAGAAGACGAGCTACGTCAGTGCGAGGACACTCAGGGAGGGCAGGCAAAAGACACTCCACCGAGTCCCATAGGGCAGAAGAAGCCCGGGCAAAGACGCAAGCTGTGTTCAGAGCACGTAAGGCTGAACTAGAGGACGCAAAAATGTCGCGTCCACACGCTTCCAACCAACGAGACTCCCTAGTAGGAGGCTGCAGAAGAGGTGGAGAGGAAGGTTGCGTGGCCAAAGACACCTGCACTACAAGGCCATAAGCCCCAGGCTGAAGGGACAAACAGGCTGGGCTCCCAGGAGCCGGACGGTGCCGGTGTGCTACAGCCCTGTCGACAGCATCCCCGGAAGAGGGCCGTGCCCATGTCCCGAGAAGGGCATTGAACAATAGGCTGCTAAAAGGTAGCAAGGGCTCAATATCTACCGCACCCTGGTGGAGTAGATCCAATAAAGGGTCGGAAGACAAGGGCATAGAAGAAGGGTGCAAATGTAAAACAGCTGCAGCCCGACGAACACCCCTCAAATACAAAGCACCAGCTTCAGTGGGCGTGGTGGGGGTGACAACAGCCCATCTGTAGGGGACGGCTGCAAGCTGACACGTCCCCACAGGGCCCACTGCCCCCATGGCATTGGAGGCAACTGGCGAGGAGACAAGTCCGGGCCTACCCGGCCTGTGTCCTCCAGAAGCGGAGAACCGACAGATGCTGGCGACCGCTCCGGCGTCGAACGACGCCGCTCCGACGCCGAACGACGCCGTAAAGGCGTCGAACCCACCATGGAGAGGCACGGAGACAGAGCCTGAGGACCAGGTGGCGACAGGCACGGCGCCAGTGGCGCCGCTAATGCCAAGGTCGACGCAGGGAGCCGCCAGGGGCTATGCGGAGACAGGGCAGAATGGCTCGGCGGGGGGCTGTCTGAAGCCGGCACGACTCCGGAGCTGAGGCACTTGACCGCCGGCGCCGATGACGCCGATGTCGACGCAGGGAGCCGCCAGGGGCTATGCGGAGACAAGACAGAATGGCACGGCACGGGACTAAAACGTCCATCGGCGTTGGCACCCGACGCCGGCACGGCTCCGGAACCGAGGCACTCGCCGCCGGTGCCAAAGATGACGCCGGCACGGCGCCGGAGCCGAGGCCCTCAGTCGGCGCCGAGGGCGAACCCGCCGGCGGAGATCCGACCTGAATGCCTACCTCCACTGTGGGACCCGAAGGCGCGCCAGGGAGAGGAGGTGACCCGAAGATGGAGTGCAGAGCCTTGTAGCAGGCTTCCATCTGGGGCCGAGTCGCACCAGTACCCGGAAAGGGCGGGTAAAGGGAGGCGGACTCCGGGGTGCAGGGCTCCGTGTGGGAACGGGAACCATGGCCCCCATCGTCACGTGGAGGCGAGGACCTCGACTTCCGTGACTTTTTCTTCAACTTACCTGTAGAGCGACGTACGCGGGATCGACTCCGGGAGCGGAGGCGGAGAGAAGACCCAACCGGAGAACGGCGGGGAGAAGCCGCGTGGGTAATCCGGGCGGCTAAGAGCTTCATCCGACGCTCCCGTAGGGACTTTGGGCGCATCTGCCGGCAGGCGTCACACTCCACGGAGTCATGGTGCAACCCAAGACACCACATACAAATGGCGTGCGGGTCCGTCGCCGACATCTGACGCGAACAAGGTTCGCACAATTTAAAGCCAGAAGGCATCGCACACTGTTCCCCGACGCCAAAGGACGGCGAAAAAGGGCCTGAAGAAAAACAGGCCAGAGGAACAGCTGAATCCCGGATCCGCGTTGCAACGCAGAAAAGAAGGAAACTGACGTCAGCGCGCCAGGGGGGTCCTATATAGCTCCACTGACGTCATGTCCGGGGACAACGTCAGTGCGGAGCTAGGTGGCGCCGCCCCCCGGCGCGCAGAGGTACTGCTACGCAAAAAAAAATCCGGATCCAGTCTGACGCCTGGGGATATTCTAAGTTAAGGAATCTGCGGCTAGATGTCTCTATCAGATATTTAAATTGAAAAGGGGGAGATGAACAGCTTGTCAACTGCCATCCAAAAAGGATCAACACAATTACAAGGGTGGGCTGCAGATGCCCACCTCCACCAGTGTTGTCACCAAGATGGTGTGAGAAATTGTTTCAACTGCAGCATATAGGTCAAGAAGCACCAAGGCCACCACCTTGCCCTTAGCTGCTGACCGTCTCAGGCCATCAATGAGGGAAGTCAAAGCTGCTTCCGTGACTGGTAGGTCGCTCCCCCACCACACAGCTCCGTCTGTGTGCCCTGCTGCTGCCCCTGATTGTGCTCGTTTTTCCTTTCTGTGCCCCCTTGCTGCCCCTGATTGTGCTCGCTTTTTCCTTTCTGTGCCCCCTTGCTGCCCCTGATTGTGCTCTGCTTTTTCCTTTCTGTGCCCCCCTTGCTGCCCCTGATTGTGCTCGTTTTTTCCTTTCTGTGCCCCCTTGCTGCCCCTGATTGTGCTCTGTTTTTCCTTTCTGTGCCCCCTTGCTGCCCCTGATTGTGCTCGTTTTTTCCTTTCTGTGCCCCCTTGCTGCCCCTGATTGTGCTCTGTTTTTCCTTTCTGTGCCCCTTGCTGCCCCTCATTGTGCTAGTTTTTCCTTTCTGTGCCCCTTGCTGCCCCTGATTGTGCTCTGTTTTTTTTCCTTTCTGTGCCCCCTTGCTGCCCCTGATTGTGCTCGTTTTTTCCTTTCTGTGCCCCCTTGCTGCCCCTGATTGTGCTCGTTTTTCCTTTCTGTGCCCCCTTGCTGCCCCTCATTGTGCTAGTTTTTTCCTTTCTGTGCCCCCTTGCTGCCCCTGATTGTGCTCGGTTTTTTTTCCTTTCTGTGCCCCCTTGCTGCCCCTGATTGTGCTCGTTTTTCCTTTCTGTGCCCCCTTGCTGCCCCTGATTGTGCTCGTTTTTTCCTTTCTGTGCCCCCCTTGCTGCCCCTGATTGTGCTCGTTTGTCCTTTCTGTGCCCCCTTGCTGCCCCTCATTGTGCTCGTTTTTTTTTCTTTCCTTTCTGTGCCCCCTTGCTGCCCCTGATTGTGCTCTGTTTTTTCCTTTCTGTGCCCCCTTGCTGCCCCTGATTGTGCTCATTTTTTCCTTTCTGTGCCCCCTTGCTGCCCCTGATTGTGCTCGTTTTTCCTTTCTGTGCCCCCTTGCTGCCCCTCATTGTGCTAGTTTTTTCCTTTCTGTGCCCCCTTGCTGCCCCTGATTGTGCTCGTTTTTTTCCTTTCTGTGCCCCCTTGATGCCCTGATTGTGCTCGTTTTCCCTTCTGTGCCTGTTTCCCGCCGCTGCGCCCTGCGGCCCCGCCCCCTCACTGCCCATTCGCTGCCCCATTCCCTGCTCCTCCCTCCCACCTCCCCATTTATGGCGGCCGCTGCGTGGTGAAGAGAGCGACCCCTGACCTTGACTGGTAGGTCGCCCCCCACCACACAGCTCCGTCTGTGTGCCCTGCTGCTGCCCCTGATTGTGCTCGTTTTTCCTTTCTGTGCCCCCTTGCTGCCCCTGATTGTGCTCTGTTTTTTCCTTTCTGTGCCCCCTTTCTGCCCCTGATTGTGCCTCGTTTTTTCCTTTCTGTGCCCCCCTTGCTGCCCCTGATTGTGCTCTGTTTTTTCCTTTCTGTGCCCCCTTGCTGCCCCTGATTGTGCTCGTTTTTCCTTTCTGTGCCCCCTTGCTGCCCCTGATTGTGCTCGTTTTTTCCTTTCTGTGCCCCCTTGCTGCCCCTGATTGTGCTCGTTTTTCCTTTCTGTGCCCCCTTGCTGCCCCTGATTGTGCTCTGCTTTTTCCTTTCTGTGCCCCCCTTGCTGCCCCTGATTGTGCTCGTTTTTCCTTTCTGTGCCCCCTTGCTGCCCCTCATTGTGCTAGTTTTTTCCTTTCTGTGCCCCCTTGCTGCCCCTGATTGTGCTCGTTTTTTTCCTTTCTGTGCCCCCTTGCTGCCCCCTGATTGTGCTCGTTTTTTCCTTTCTGTGCCCCCTTGCTGCCCCTGATTGTGCTCGTTTTTCCTTTCTGTGCCCCCTTGCTGCCCCTCATTGTGCTAGTTTTTTCCTTTCTGTGCCCCCTTGCTGCCCCTGATTGTGCTCGTTTTTTTTTTTTTTCCTTTCTGTGCCCCCTTGCTGCCCCTGATTGTGCTCGTTTTTCCTTTCTGTGCCCCCTTGCTGCCCCTGATTGTGCTCGCTTTTTCCTTTCTGTGCCCCCTTGCTGCCCCTGATTGTGCTCGTTTTTCCTTTCTGTGCCCCCTTGCTGCCCCTCATTGTGCTCGCTTTTTTTCTTTTTTTCCTTTCTGTGCCCCCTTGCTGCCCCTGATTGTGCTCGTTTTTCCTTTCTGTGCCCCCTTGCTGCCCCTGATTGTGCTCGTTTTTTCCTTTCTGTGCCCCCTTGCTGCCTGATTGTGCTCGTTTTTCCTTTCTGTGCCCCCTTGCTGCCCCTCATTGTGCTAGTTTTTTCCTTTCTGTGCCCCCTTGCTGCCCCTGATTGTGCTCGTTTTTCCTTTCTGTGCCCCCTTGATGCCCTGATTGTGCTCGTTTTCCCTTCTGTGCCTGTTTCCCGCCGCTGCGCCCCTGCGGCCCCGCCCCCTCACTGCCCATTTGCTGCCCCATTCCCTGCTCCTCCCTCCCACCTCCCCATTTATGGTGGCCGCTGTGCCGAAGGCGCGCCTAAGGCAAGCCCGTCTGCGCTTGTACGCGCCGTGACCGCGCCCAGCGCCAGACCCCCTGGTCCGGGCATCCCCCGCGCCCGCCACATCAACAGACGCCGATACGACGCCAGCACCCTCCACGCACTCAACCCCGGAAAAGATCACGCCTGCTACCAGGCCACCCCGGAGCGCACCCAAGGGCCCTTCACCTGCCGGAACTGCAGCTTCGCCAGCACCCGCCCCGCCAAACCACCGCCCAGGAAAGAACCCAACTACCTCAGATGCATCCTCCTCAACACCCGCTCCGCCCGCAAACACGCCATCGAACTCTGGGACCTTCTCGACTCAACCTCCCCAGACGTCGCATTCCTGACGGAGACCTGGCTGAATCCCGCTTCAGCCCCCGACATCGCCATTGCCATCCCGGACGGATACAAGATCACCCGCAGGGACCGCACCAACGGAGTCGGAGGAGGCATCGCCATCGTCCTCAGGAACACCCTCAGAGTCTCAACCAACACCGACGACACCCTCAGCACCGCCGAACACATGCACTTCCAGATCCACACCGATCCCAACACCACCCTCAGAGGAACCCTCATCTACAGACCCCCGGACCCCGACCACAGTTCAGCGATTCCATCGCTGACTTCGTCAGCACACACGCCATCGCCTCCACGGACTACATCCTCCTCGGGGACCTGAACTTCCACCTCGAGAACAACAAGGACACCAACTCCACCACCCTGATCGACAACCTCGCCACCCTCGGACTCAGACAGCTCGTGACTTCACCCACCCACCCTGCCGGCCACACGCTCGACTCCATCTTTTCCGCAAGCCCACACGTCTCCTTCAACCACACCTCCGAACCCCACTGGACTGACCACCACTGCATCCACTTCACCTACAGGAAGCCCACCGCGCACCACCGCACCGAACAAATGCCTCGCCGCTGCTGGAGCAGAGTCACGGAAGACCAGCTAACCACAACCCTCGCGCTGAGCCCACCCGCCGAACCCTCCGACCCCGACACCGCCGCCCGCAACCTCAGACAGTGGATCGACGACTGCGCCAACACCCTCGCCCCGCTCAAGAATCCGCCCAACAGCCACACCAGCAAGAAAGCCACCTGGTTCACCGAAGACCTCCAGGCCTCCAAACGAACATGCCGAAAACTGGAGAGGATCTGGCTCCACGAACGGACAGCGGACAGCTACGCCGCCCACAAGAGCGCCACCCGCAGTCACCATCACCTCATCAGATCCGCCAAAAGGGCCTCACTCAAAGACCGCCTAGACAACAACGCACACAACAGCAAAGAGCTCTTCAACATCGTGAAGGAACTCTCCAACCCCAGCTCCAACACCAACGACATCCAGCCGTCGCGAGACCTGTGCGACTCACTGGCCACCTTCTTCCACCGCAAAATCGCCGACATCCACGACAGCTTCAACACCACGACCGCCCCGGCAACCACCGAGACCACTGCCCCCACAACCACCAACCGCCTGCTCTCCTGGACCAACATCAACGACGAGGACACCAGCGAGATCATGAACACCATCCACTCCGGTTCACCGCTAGACCCGTGCCCTCACCACATCTTCAACAAAGCCAGTACAGCCATCGCGCCCCATCTCCGGAAAATAATCAACATCTCCTTCGAGACAGCAACCTTCCCGGAAAGCTGGAAGCACGCCGAGATCACCGCCTTACTCAAGAAACCCAAGGCAGACCCCAAGGACCTCAAGAACTTCCGACCCATCTCTCTGCTCCCGTTCCCCGCGAAGGTCACCGAGAAAATCGTCAACAAACAACTGACCCGCTACCTCGAGGAGAACAACATCCTGGACCCTTCCCAGTCCGGCTTCCGCAGCAACCACAGCACCGAAACCGCCCTCATCGCCGCCACCGATGACATCAGGACCCTGCTAGACAACGGAGAAACAGCAGCCCTCATCGTCCTGGACCTATCAGCCGCCTTCGACATGGTCTGCCACCACACACTACGAACACGCCTTCACGACGCCGGGATCCAAGAGAAGGCCCTGGACTGGACCACATCCTTCCTTTCCGGCAGAACACAAAGCGTCCGCCTCGCCGCCTTCCGATCCAAGGCCACCAAGATCATCTGCGGCGTAACCCAAGGCTCCTCCCTCAGCCCAACGCTGTTCAACATCTACATGGCACCCCTCGCCCACGTCGCCCGACAGCACAACCTCAACATCATCTCCTACGCCGACGACACCCAGCTGATCCTCTCCCTCACCAAAGACCCTCACACCGCCAAAGCCCACCTCCACGAAGGAATGAAGGCCGTCGCCGAATGGATGAGGACCAGCCGCCTGAAGCTGAACTCGGACAAGACGGAGGTCCTCATCCTTGGTTCCAACCCTTCAGCCTGGGACGACTCCTGGTGGCCAACGTCACTGGGAACAGCACCCCCACCCACCGACCACGTACGCAACCTAGGGGTCATCCTCGACCCCACCCTCTCCATGACTAAGCAGGTCAACGCCGCTTCCTCATCCTGCTTCAACATCCTCCGAATGCTCCGCAGGATCTTCAAGTGGATCCCCACCGAAACAAGAAAAACAGTCACCCAGGCCCTCGTCACCAGCAGGCTGGACTACGGAAACGCCCTCTACGCAGGAACGACGGCTAAGCTCCTGAGACGGCTGCAACGCATCCAGAACGCCTCTGCACGTCTTATCCTCGACATCCCCCGACGCAGCCACATCACACCCCACCTGAGAGACCTGCACTGGCTCCCTGTCAACAAGAGGATAACCTTCAAGCTCCTCACCCACGCACACAAAGCACTCCACAACTCCGGACCAGCCTACCTCAACAGACGACTCAGCTTCTACACCCCCACCCGCCAGCTCCGCTCGACCAGCCTCGCCCTCGCCACAGTCCCCCGCATCCGGAAAACGACCGCTGGCGGCAGATCCTTCTCCCACCTCGCCGCCAAGACCTGGAACACCCTCCCCACCAACCTCCGACAGACCCAAGACCTACTGGCCTTCAGAAGACTCCTCAAGACCTGGCTCTTCGATCAGTAGCAGCACCACCCCCTTCTTCCCCCAGCGCCTTGAGACCCTCGCGGGTATGTAGTGCGCTTTATAAGTGACATGATTGATTGATTGATTGATTGTGCGGGGTCAAGTAACTAATGCTGTTCCACAAATCCTGATATCAGCCTACTTCCATATTTCTCTAAGAGTTTTATTGGGAAGGGTAATAGAGAAATTGGCTGGTAATTGCTTAGCGGGATCAGCATTGGCCTTTGTTAATAAGGATAGGACAAAAGCCATTATCCACTCGTCTGCTACTACAGCATTAGCTAGAGAACTGTTGCAATTTTCCAACAGTGAATAGCCAGGCAAGAAGATACCCGTTTCCAGACAATAGGTGGAATTTGATCTAGTGGGGAGCCAGAGGCGATAGAGCAGGCTAATTGCATAAACGGATAAGGAGTGAACAGTTAAAATTGCCTAAGTGGAAGGGATTTTGTGAAAGTGCTTAGCTTGACCCATACCCGCGACTCAGCAGCCAGTCTTCCACAGGAGAGGGAGGAGAATTAAAAAAATGGAAGACAGTCTAGAAACAACAGTTGATGATGACGTATGCCTCCTAGTGCCAATAGTTGTTTCTGCTACATTTTATACCACAACACACTCCTCACCCTATTGTCCTCCAGGATAGACATAAAGGTCAAAGTCTTGGGAGGAGATGTGGCCTAATGGCATGCACTGCCGACTCTGGAACCGGGGAGCCAGGTTTGAGTCCCGACGTCGGCTCAACATCCTGTGATTCTAGGCAAATCACTTAACCTCCCCATGCCTGATAAACAAAATACATCTGACCTTGTGTAAAATAATCAGTTGCTTGTGTGAAGTGCTCTGATAACCTTTGGGCCAAGTTTGCACTAAATACGACTGCAAAAACTTCTTGTACTGGCTCTCAAACTTCCTCTTAACAAGATGAAGATAACAATCCATAAAAAAAGCTGCCTCCTGGCAAGCACCAAGGACTTGGAATCAATTACCTGCTCGACTCAGACTCAAGTTAACTTACCCAGACAAATTGGCATACAAGACACATTTTTTAAAATACATGGGAACATTCTAGCTGCAATCCGGTTTTGAAAATTCAGCCATGCAAATATTATTTTGGAATAAATGGGCAGGTTTGTGTGCAGTGCCTTAAAATGAAGAAATATGCGTGTCCAGCTTTAATGTGGTTTAACTACACAGGCATACCTTTGTTATCCATTCTCGTACGTCTAAGTAATGACAAATGGTACAAGTGGCACAAGCAAGCAACACACTACTGAGGCAGTCTAGGTGAGATGAATACTAACTTCCCACCAAAAATAACAGACAAATAAACAGAAAGATGTTACTTACTTTTTCTAGTTTCTGTAAATACACTTGTGCAAGCCAACTGGCTTTCTCAAAACAGGCAGTGACTTCCTCTTCTCTCTCAGACAGGCGTGCTCGGGAAGCAATCGATGCTGGTGAACGCTCTAGAGACAACCCTGTGCAGATAAACAGCATTGCATCATGTAATGGCATACTCGGGAAAAGATTTGAATAGAGTGGTGAGTGAGCACTCAAAAAACCAGCTTGCTTCTCATTTTTAAATTGTCGATGCGCAGGTCTGGCATCTTTTTTGATTAAGTTCACACCAGGCATGATACCTGCAGTCACACAATTTCCTATTCATTCCTTTTCAACAATATTATTCCTGACATATACATTTCGCACTTCTGATGTATGATCAGAGGAAAATATAGTTCAGATATGCTGACTTGTATGAAGTTCAATAATTTGAAATGGCAAATTCCTTGAATTACTGCAATAAAGCAGCACTACATCTGCCCTTGAATTCCCTCTCCACCTTGAAGGTCAGTGGGACACAGTCTGGATAAGGGTACACATTTTAGAAATGCAAGACAAGCTGACTTTTTAGTGCAGCCGCATTGCACTTTTTAAATACATCAAAGAACTAGAAATTATGTCACCACACTACTACGCACATTGCTTCCTAGTTTTCTGGTTGACCTTGAAGTGCTACAGTTGCTAAATATTTATGATAACACAATATTTGCTACATCAGCCAAAACAGTTGATTGTCAGACGTAGTACCTGTTGGAAAGTGGGTTATTGGTAGGGGTAAGTAAGAACCTACCACTAGTAATTAGGTCACCAACACAATATAGGGTCCTGTAAGGGTCTCAGTAAATTAGCCCCGCGCTCAACCCTTGGTAGCGGACAACGAGAGGCCTAATTTAGGAGACAGGAGTGTATAGCATTTAACCCCTTGACCACGATCGGAATTCCGCTCGTGTGCTGGACATTCCGATCGCGGGTGTGGTCGTGACGAGCTCAGCTCGTCATGCGCACAGCGCTACCGCGCAGCATGACGAGCTGAGCTCGTCACGCGCATCGAAGGGGTTAAAAACACAAATACATCAAATAAGTAAGACACAGCACACAATAAAAATCCCACACCAATATATAAAAATAGGAAATATTTTAATGAACAAATAGACACTGAAACGACAAAAAGCAAATGCAGGGAACTGGAGATCTGAATTTTGAAAGATTAACCACTTTATAGTGCCTAAAAACATAGTGTCATGCTAGGACCAGGACCAAGTCAACATTGGAGGCCAACCGGGATGGAGCCCTGGTCAGATACACTAAGCAGGAGGCCCCGGTCAAAATTTTACCTTCACACTTAGAAACTTTTCTGGAGCATTTTCTTCCAACGTCGCTCGACCCTCCACAGCTGGCCATATTCAGTGAGGGTTCGGCAGCTTGACTTTCTGCGAGGCCCCGGTGAAATACTGAAAGTCTGGAGCTCAGGAGCTTTCAGCGGGACAAACCTGATATGCTGGTGGGTCGTGATTAAAGGTAGTCGGCTTGACTCTCGCCATCGGGTCAGTCACCTCATGGAGCTTTTTCACAAATGTTCTCCACAGTTCTCCAAACTTCAAGAGGTGCTTCCTGAAGGTATCCTTGTAGGTTCCAAGTGTCCAAAGCACCAATCCAAAGGACTGGAATCTCCTAGATGGTGTCTGGGATGTCTGGACTACAATTCCCACAATTCCCACAATGCACCTGGCCAAATCCTTAGAAGCCCACTGGGCACACTCCAGGATGGGGACTCTCAGTGGAGATGATGCAGGTGGGCTCTGTTAAGCTGTAGCTGTAGCTGTACCTTAATTCTTCTTGAAGCACAACACAGTGCTCAGGGCTTTAGTACCAGATTGTGCAGCAGGCGCAGCCATTCAGAGTGCAGGCCTTTGGGTGCAGATTCAGATTCCAGCAGGCCAGTCTTTCTTTTCCTTGTAGATTCAGGCAGCAGATTTGAGAGACTATGCAGCTCTCACAATTTCATTCAGTATCTGGGGTGACAAGCAGGAGGGCATCTCTGTCCCATGAGATGCTAGGTGCCACCCAAAAGCATGACAACGTCCTCCAAAGTGTGGCATCTTCTTGTCCCACAAAGCACTGCACTTCCAAAATCCAAAATGGATGATTTCTCTCCAGAGGAGTAAGAGCTGACTAAACCAACCCACAGTGTGGCTCATGTCCATTAGCTCTCCTCAACCTGAGCTCTGCTCAGGGTGTGGGGGGTAGGTACGCTTGGCATTCCTTACTGTTCTGCTCTCTTTGAGCTCAGTTTGATTTACCCAGCCCCCTCTATCTGACCTATCCTCCACAGCTTCAGAGCTCTCTCCATCAGATAACCTCCGCTCTGGGCAGGTCACTTATCAACTAATCAAAGCAGCCTGCCTAAGCCTGTTAAGGCTGACCAATCAGCAGAGACTACTACAAGGCTGGATTTTGGCTTACAGAAGAGAAAGTTCTATAACTTCTCTTTTGTACTAGTTATGATAATGGTTGAATTTATTAATACCAATCTTTTAAGTCTTTGATTGATATTTACTCCTTTTCTAGCAGTAGTTATACCTAAAGAACAAGTTACTTAACTTCGGTAACGATATATCTGTAAGAAACATTAGTAGTGATAGATTCCTTACCTTAGAATATCCCCAGGTGTCAGACTGGATCCGGAAAGTTTTCGTCAGCAGTACCCCTGCGTATTGGTAGGTGGCGTCGTGCGGCTCTGCGTCCGTCGTTGGCGTTGTGGTCGCCGAGATGACGCCGCCCACGCGCACTGACGTCAGTTCTGTACACGACTTTCCACGCCAGGAACCCACAGCTATGCAAGATACTGACCACTGGTGCATTGAAACTAGGGCCCTGAAAAGGAGGACCTTAACCCTAGAAATCAGTTCGCAGAACGGGGAGGATGGGTGGGCGGTAAGGAATCTATCACTACTAATGTTTCTTACAGATATATCGTTACCGAAGGTAAGTAACTTGTTCATCTGAAAGAAACACATAGTGATAGATTCCTTACCTTAGAATAGATACCCCAGCAATACCAACCCCGGTGGTGGGTCTGCGAACCAAGATCACACCAGAAAGTCACGGAGAACAGAACGGCCAAAGAAGCCGTCTCTCCGGGCTTGGCTGTCGAGGCAGTAATGTTTGGTAAACGTGTGCAGCGAGGCCCACGTGGCTGCCTGACATATGTCTTGCAGGGGGACACCAAGATCCCAATGCAGTAGTGGCTGCAGTAGCTTGGGTGGAATGAGCACGCAGCCCCACCGGAGGTTCTTTTTTAGCCAAAGAGTAACAGGCTTTGATACACAAGACAACCCAGCGGGAGATGGTTCTCTTATGGACCGCCCGACCTTTCTTGGTGCCAACGTAGCCAACAAAAAGCTGGTCATCCACCCGGAACTGCTGTGTGCGGTTAAGATAAAAAGAAAGCGCACGTTTTGGGTCCAGACGGTGGAGCCGCTCTTCCTCTCTGGAAGGATGCGGAGGCGGAAAAAAGGTGGGCAAGGTAATAGTCTACCCAATGTGAAAGGCCGTAACCACTTTTGGCAAAAAGGAAGGACGGGGCCTGAGCACAACCTTGTCTGGATGGACTGAAAGGAAAGGAGGCTTACAGGAAAGAGCCTGGAGCTCACTCACTCGCCTGGCTGAAGTGATGGCCACCAGGAAAGCAGCCTTTAACGTCAGAAGACGAAGAGGACAGTTGTGAAGTGGCTCAAAGGGAGCACACATCAAGTATGTCAGAACCAGATTCAAGTCCCACTGAGGCATCATGAAAGGAATAGGAGGAAAAAGGTGAGTAATGCCTTTAAGAAACCTATTTACAACAGGGGACTTGAAAAGAGAGGGCTGATCAGGGAGCCTGAGAAAGGCCGAAATAGCAGAAAGGTAGCCCTTGATAGTGCCCAGAGCAGAGCCCTGCCGGGCCAAAGAAAGAAGGAACAGTAGAACCTCAGAAAGAGGGGCAGAAAGGGGATCCACAGCCTTTGCTGTGCACCATGCCACAAATTTGTTCCACCTGCAGGCGTATACCACTTTAGTAGAGGGACGCCTGGCTGCCAGAATAACGTCACAAACTTCAGGAGGCAAGTCGAAGGGAATCAACTGCCGCCGCTCAATCTCCACGCAAAGAGGTGGAGGCTGGACAGGTTCGGGTGGAGGACCGTCCCTGCTTCTGCGACAGAAGATCCTCCCGAAGAGGCAGTCGGATCGGGGGATCGATGCTCATACTGAGTAGCTCTGGATACCATACTCTTCGAGCCCAGTCCGGAGCCACAAGAATGACTTGGGCCCGGTCGCGCCTGATCTTCTTCAGCACTCTGGGCAGAAGTGGTATAGGCGGAAAGGCGTACAACAGACCGCAACTCCACTCGCGACGAAAAGCGTCGCCGAGCGAGTGCCGCCTTGGAAATTCCAATGCGCAGAACTGATGACATTGCGCGTTCTCTTCGGTGGCGAATAGATCTAACCAAGGCTCTCCCCACTGCTGAAAGAGACCTTGCGCCACCGCCGAGTGCAGACGCCATTCGTGATCAAGCATGCACCTGCGGCTGAGTTCGTGTGCCCTGGCGTTCCGAGAACCTGCCAGGTGTTGAACCACCAGAGACATGCCCTGATGTTCCAGCCATGTCCAGAGACGCAGAGCCTCTTGACAGAGGGTCCACGACCCCACCCCGCCTTGTTTGTTGCAGTACCACATGGCGGTGGTGTTGTCTGTGAACACCTGCACTACTCTCCCCTAGACAGAGGGAAGGAATGCTTTCAGTGCAAGCCTGATCGCCCGCAGCTCCAAAAGGTTGATATGGAGCCAGGACTCCGCCGGACACCAGAGGCCTCTGATCTCCGCCTCTCTCATGTGGCCTCCCCATCCCAGGAGGGACGCATCCGTCACCACTGTGAACTCCGGTTGGGGAAGGGAGAGGGATCTGCCGTCGACCCAATGCCGGTCCGTGAGCCACCACTGCAATTGGTGTGCAGTGCCCTCCAAGATCTGGACGTGATCGGACAGGTTTCCCTGATGCTGCGCCCACTGGAACTTCAGGTCCCACTGCAGAGCCCGCATACGCCACCTGGCATGATTGACCAGCAGGATGCAGGAGGCCATGAGGCCCAGCAGCCTCAGAGTCACTCTGACCGAAACCCAGGACAAGGGCTGAAAGATGGGAATCAGAGCCCGAATGTCCCGGACTCGCTGTTCGGGAGGATAGACCCGAAACTGCGCTGTGTTCAGAACCGCTCCGATAAAGAGGAGCTTCTGGGAGGGAATCAGGTGCGACTTCGGCACATTGATGGAGAACCCCAGCGAGTGAAGGAGGTCGGCCGTAGTCTGGAGGTGGGAGACGACTGTCTGGGGCGAGCCCGCCTTCAACAACCAGTCATCGTGATAGGGGAAGACTGACACCCCTGATCTGCGCAGATGAGCTGCGACCACCGCCATCACCTTGGTGAACACCCGAGGGGCGCTGGTAAGGCCAAAGGGGAGCACGGTAAACTGAAAGTGCTCGTGGCCTACCATGAACCGTAGGTAGCGCCTGTGGGCTGGCAGGACGGGGATGTGGAAATAGGCGTCCTGCAAGTCCAACGCCACCAGCCAGTCTTGTGGGTCGAGAGCAGACAAGACCTGAGCTAGAGTGAGCATCTTGAACTTCTCTTTGCGGAGTAAGCGATTGACGTTCCAGAGATCCAAGATAGGACACAGGCCTTTGTCCTTCTTGGGCACCACAAAGTAGTGGGAATAACAACCACGACCTACTTCGGGCGTCGGAACGCGCTCAATGGCCCCCTTGGCCAAGAGGGCCGCAACTTCCTGCTGAAGAAGCACCAAGTGATCCCCTGACATGTGGTGGTATTGAGGTGGCATGGCTGGGGGGGTAGTCTCGAAGGGGAGGGAGTAGCCCCTTCGGACTATCTCTAAAACCCACCTGTCCGAAGTGATGGAGCGCCAGTGAGGGAGGTGATGGCGGAGCCTGCCGCCCACTGGCGTGTGATGGACCTGAACGTTCGGACTAGGAAGGTTTGGAGGCAGAGGTGGCGGGGGTGGTGGTAGTGGTCTGACCCGCCCGCTGGCCCCTTTGTCCGCCACGGCGGAAACCGCGTCCGCACTGGGATGACTGTTGCGCCGGCCCGTGGCTCTGTTGCGAACGCTGCGGGCGCCCCTTCCTGTGCCACGAAAGGAGCGAAAAGCGGAAGGCGGAGGAGGGCGGACTGCCGAGAGTCCCAAGGACTTGGCCGTAGCCCGTGAGTCCTTAAACCGCTCCAACGCGCTGTCCGCTTTGTCGCTGAAGAGGCGACGGCCATCAAAGGGCATGTCCATAAGGGTGCTTTGGACATCTCCGGAAAATCCAGTGGTTCTCAACCAGGCGTGGCAACGAACCGCCACCGTCGTTGCAATGGATCTGCCCAGTGAGTCGGCGGTGTCTAGACCACAACAGATCATGAACTTGGCTGCGTCTCTCCCCTCTGCAACAGCCTGGGCAAGAGCAGGCCGGGCCTCCTCCGGACACTGAGACAGCACGTTCGCCACCGTATCCCACAGGCAGTGGGAATAACGGCCCAAGAGGCATGCAGTGTTCACGGACCGCAGCGCAGAGCTGGTGGAAGAGAAAATCTTCTTCCCAAACTGATCCAGTTTCTTGGATTCCCTATCCGGTGGATCGGAAGGGAAGGCGGTTGTGGAAGCAGAGGCTTGGACAACCAAGCTCTCGGGGGTAGGATGTTGGGAGAGGAAAAGAGGGTCACCCGGAGCCGGGCGATGGCGTCAGGCCACGTTCCTATCCACAGGAGCCCCTGTGGTGGGCCTGGACCAAGTGCCCAAAAGAACGTCCGAAAGGGCTTCATTAAAGGGCAGCAGCGGCTCCGCAGAAGTAGCTGCTGGCTGAAGCACCTCTGTCTGGAGGTTAGTCCTGACGGCCACCGTAGGAAGCTCGAGGTGTAGGGCCTCGGCCGCCCTACGCAACACCACAGCAAAACTAGCACCCTCCTCCGTAGCCATGGTAGGAGGAGACAGCATGCCAAGGTCTGGTGAGGTATCCAGACCACTGGCACCCCCCAACTCCTCAGCCCAGTTCTGTTCAGACTTGCAAGCAGCTGCGAGAGGGTTCTCAGACCCCTCCCAGTCCTCCCCTGGCTCCTCAGGCTGTTCAACAGGTGTAAAATAAGGAGCATGGACATGGGGATAGAAATCCCCGAGCAACGTCGAGAACGGCATCGATCGACGCCGGCTCGACGCCGCGTCCACTTCGGGGCTGCAACCGGGGTCAACGTCGTCCCGAGGAGTGGGCGGAGTCAAAAGTGGTGCCGGTGGGGTCGACGTCGGTGGAGGTGTTATAAGGTCAACCGGCGTCGACCGGGATCCAGGCCTGGATCCACGGGGGTCCTGCAGCGCCGAGGCCGGAGCCGACAGTGACGCCGGGGCCGGAGCCGCCGGCGATGAAAGGCGAGGACCCCCAGTCGGGACCGCGGGGCCCGAAGGCGCACCAGCGGGACCCGACGGCCCAAAGAGGCGAGCCATGGCCGACAGGAATTCCTGTATTTGGGCCGGAGTCGCCGACGAACCCGGAAAGGGCAGGTAGTCTGGCGGCGACTGCATAGGCTCCGCCGGAGCCGCGGGGGAGGCACCACCCGCACCCTCAGCCGCGTCGCGCGACCGGCGAGGGGAAGTCGGAGAACGATGGCGTTTCTTCGACTTCTTGTGCTTCGCCTTACCTGACCCCGAGTGCGAAGACTTGGATCCCGAAGACCGATGGTGATGACTCCGCGCACAGTCCCTCGACCTCCCAAGGGACCGGGACCTCGAACGGCGCGGAGCCGACTGCCGGGCTTCCAGCAACTTTCGGGACCACTCCCGCAAAGTCTTCGGCGCCATGGCTCGGCAGTCGGGGCACGACTTGGGGTCGTGGTCGCGCCCCAGGCAGAAAAGACACACATGGTGCGGGTTCGTCACCGACATCATACGATGACAGTCCCCGCAGGACTTAAAACCGGGCATCCTATCTGCACCAGGAGTCGAAGACTCAATGAAAAAACAGAGACAAAAAGTCTCAAAAAGTCAGTCAAAAATTGACTGGGGGTTCCTGCTCTTCCCGGATCTGCGCTTGCTGGCGCGGAAAAAGAAAGAACTGACGTCAGCGCGCGTGGGCGGCGTCTAAGTAGCGCACGTGATGTCATCTCGGCGACCATGACGCCAACGACGGACGCGGAGCCGCACGACGCCACCTACCAACGCGCAGGGGTACTGCTGACGAAAACTTTCCGGATCCAGTCTGACGCCTGGGGATATTCTAAGGTAAGGAATCTATCACTATGTGTTTCTTTCAGATTAAAATATTACAATTTTAGCCTATGGAGCTAAGTATCTACAATGGGGAGAAATGAAATGGGCAGTTTTTCCCTCACCAGGGCATATAAAACATCTTTTATAAGGTCCCTGCTTATAGTTAAATGGCTTCCCACCTCTGGGACACCCAAGGGAGACCTTGGGGGTGCCTAATTTGTAAAAATACAGTAGATTATCTCTTTTAAAGAGCCCACACCACCAAAGTCGAATTTGCACACAATTTACTTTTAAAAACAGTCTGCAAAGCCAGGCTGCCTTTAAAATGGTAGCATGCCCAGAGCAGTGCACACATGCAAGTGAAGGAAATCTGCTGGGCCTCTAAACCTCCATGCCCTACAATATACTAGGGACTTATAGGTAGTTTGAACCCCCTAGCCCTAATATATACTAGGGACTTATAGGGTCTGTCAATACCAATTGTGAGAATTTCCTTTTAAAGACAGGCTTCAAGGCAGGACTGCCTTTAATAGGATAGCAGGCACACAGCGATCCTATTAAATCTGTCATTGCCAATTGTAAGTGTACCCTTTTACATGTACCTTTTTAAACATGGCCCTGGCCCTGGGCCTGGTTAGCAGAGCCCAGGGTACAGTCAGAGTCCGTTACCACCAGTAACAGTCAGCTAAAAATGGGGGTGAACAGGGCAAAATGATGACTTTCTAAAAGCATCATTGATGTATAGTAGTCCTGCAAGGATATTGCTATTTTGTTGTCCTGTAGATGAATGAGCTTTCAAATGCTACGGTTTGAAGCTAACTCAATATATATAGGAAGATGTTTGTAGATACTGATGCCAGCCTCAAGATCCTATGCTCAGTACTTTTTCAAATTGACAGCAGAAAGGAATCATGTATGGTATTTGCATCCAGAGCCTTACAAGGAGCTGAAGAAAATTACTCAGTTATTGAAAGACAGGATTTAATTGTAGTTAGGTTATCCATCATACCTTTTTCTAGCGTGGAATTGTGAAAAAGTGGATTATTAGTTGGGTGGATGGTAGTCCGAATCAATTAATAATGTCACTGTTCCTGCTAGGTCCAGTAAAAGTTTCAGTAATTTAAACCTGAGCTCAACTTCTTGTAGCTATGGCAGAAAGCTGACTGGCTTAACTAAGACAATGTGCAACGCATTTAAAAGTACCAAAATAATTAAGTCAAAAACACAACACAAAACAATCTCACTCCAATTTTTAAAAAAGAGACTATTTTAATGAACAAACTGAAACAAAAAAAAGACAAAAATCTGATAAGAGTAACCGAGATATGAATTTTAAAAAATAAGCACTAAAACCACAAAGTGTCAACCACAGGCAACTGGCAACTCTAAACCGAGACAAAGGTAAGGTTTAAGGCTGACTGCGATGTTGCTTGTATTGGACAGAGAGGCCAGGTTCATCCTGGTTGGAAGTTGTACCTTCTGACTCCTGGCCTGATATATTATTTGGCGGAAAGCCCGTCGTTCCGCAAGGGGGAAGGAGTATATTAAACCGTCCGCATGGTGGAGGCACCATTCACAAAATTTATAAATGACAACCAAGCAAGCGGACATTTATAATGTATTGGCAAGAACCGCAGTCACGGCAGTTTCTGCCAATGCATTCTGTTGTTTGATGCAGCGCTGCACCAGCATGATGCAGCCCTGCACTAAACAGTTTTCCTTATTCATTTTCAAAAAGAAAATCAATTTTCACGATTTTCTTTTTGAAAATAAAAAATGAAATGCTCTCCTCACCATTGGAGTTATCTCCCATGCCGGGGGAGCATTATTAATATATTACTGATCCTCACCACCAGGGTGTGCCTGGCGGTGATGGACAGAAAAAAAAATGCCTATATCTCCCTTATCCTGATTTGGTGGGCAGACGTATAGCCAATTCTCCGATGACCCTTACTTGTCAGAGAGATTTGGCTATGGCGGTGAAAGTGTAGTCAATACAGTAGCCAAACCTATGGTCTACCCCATTTTAAATCGGGCGTGGGGGCCATTATGTTGGCAGTAAGGATACTCCATGGTCATTGCGACTAGGTATCCTATCCACCAAAATATAAATCAGGCCCCACGTCTGAAATGGAAGTTAAAAATCCTTAGCAGGGCAAAACAGCAGGCTGTGGTCTACATGGGTTCCACGAGGATGGATAGCCTACGGACGAAGTCCTGGTGAAGCTGTTGTCTCTTGACTGGAAAACTCAAAGCAGGAGAAATTAAAATTTTGCACCTTCATTGGCTGCATACCTTGGTGCCCTCACCTAGTGATCAGTTCTACCCTGGACTTAGTCACTTTTTGGAGCTCTGATTTCTCCAGCTGGGCAACAATGTAAGCAGTAGCCAAACAAGGCTCCAGGAGGCTGGATACCTTTGGCGCGATGTCCCGCTGAAATGGATTTGCTGCTCAGAGCGGGAACAACCTCAATCATTGACCCAGTAAAATACACCTTCATTGGATTGACTTGGCAGTTTAGACCCAGTCTTTTGTCAGTTCTCCAGGCAAAAATACTTGAGAATTTCAAGGTCCCAGCTTTTACGGTTAGGCAGGAGGAGTAGACTTTGTCACTTATCGAAGGGTCACAAAAACTTAGGGACTCCAGGAGAAGCCAAGCCACCAGCAGGGCCCAGTGTAGGTCTTGTTGGAAGTGGTCCTCTTGGCTGTTCAGGAAAGTGGCTTCTCTGCCCCTATAGATGAAGAGGAGGTCAACCAACTGACCACCGGAGTCCACTTATCAGTCATAGGTACTAGTGGGAGAAGGTCTAGCCCTTTAGGGTCTCCTCACAGGCCAAAACAGCAGGTGCAGTCTTTCATCTGTCTTCCACAGGTCCAGAGGTGTTCTGCAGAGGGTACTGGGGATGTCACATTTATGCCCAGTACCAGCCTGTGGGTGGGTAAACTCCTGGCCACTCCCTAACCTATGGGCTACAAGTTCCCAGGGGTTACTCTATCCACTTTTGCAACAGTTCCTGTGTGTTTTCCACTGTAAACTAACCCACAGTCCCTCTCCCTACCTAAAACCAACATGGCAGAACTTTTCTTCCTTTGTGCAGAGCTCCCTGTACCTACCCAGAGTTGTGGGTATGAAAATTAGTAAACCCTCCCTTGTGGTCACTCAATACTGGTTCCTGGGGGCAGCCCCTCTCGCACTGGGATTGGTGCCTGGTTGTCTAGCAGGACAATAGAGAGGGCAGGCCTAGGTTTGAGTTACATCTGCCTGTGACAGGGTAGGCACTCTTTGAAAATAATTAAGTTCCTGGGCAAAGCCCAGAGAGCCATCCCCCCAGGGAGAATTACATCTTACCACACCCAAGCCCTTTGTCCGCTATCGGGGGGCAATACACATTTCATCCATCAACAGTCAGGTGCCACTAAACACTGGCAGGAAGGCATATTTCACACAGGCAGGAAAAATACAAATTTCTTAAAGTGTCATTCTCAAAACAGTAATCTAATTTCCGGCTAGACCATTAAGTTGGATTTTAAATTATCATTAAAATGAGTCCTTGAATCATTTTTCTAGTTATTCACAAACTGAAGGTAACCATTATAAGGTGTTATAATGTAAACCTGAATTTACCTATGGGCTAGCCAGCTTTACCATAGTGAAAAAAGTCTCTGTAGATTTTTCACTGCCTTTACATGTTACACATAAGTACACATGGCCTACCTTTTAAATACCGTGCACCCTGCCCTATGTGCATGTAGGGCCTACTTTAGGGGTGACTTATAAATATCGATCTGGGACTCAAAACACAGTGGGAACAGAGAAACCACACAAATTGCAACAGTACTAATGTGGTATACTTAATCACCTGCCCGTGTGGTTTAAAATATGTCGGCACTAACTCACAGACTCGCACACCCACTCACAGACCCACTGAGACACTCATGCACCCACTCAAACTCTAACGCACCCACTCGGACAGACACTCAGACACTCATAGACCCACTCAATGACTCACAGACCCACTGAGACACTCATGCACTCACTCTTAGACTGACACACACCCATGGAGGCACTCACAAACCCACTCAGACACTCTCACACCCACTCACAGACCCACGCAGACACTCATGCACCCACTCAGGCACCCACTCCAGCACCCGCTGACACACTTGTACATACACTCACGAACCCACTCAGAGACTCATGCACCCACTCACAGACCCACTCAGACACCCACACACTCACTCACGCACCCACTGACACACTTATACATCCACTCACAAACCTACTTAGAGACTCATGCACCCACTCACAAACCCACTTAGACACTCACCCACCCACTCACAGACTCACTCAGAGACTCATGCACCCACTCAGACTCACGCACCCACTCATAGACCCACTCAGAGACTCAAGCCCTCGCACAGACCCACTGAGAAACTCATGCACTCACTCACAGACTCACTCTTAAAGGTTACATGTTACAGTTAAGAAATAAACTTTAAAAACCTTAGAAATTCACTTTAAAAAACTGAAGGTTACAGGGACATTATAGTAGGAAATAGCATTAAAAAAGCTCTAGAAGTTCACTGAAAAAAACGAAGGCACAGGGACGTTATAGTTAGGTTCAGATTTCACTCTTAAAAACCATAGAAATTCAGCAGTTATAGCTACCTGCACTGCTTATGACCTCACATATTACATCACTCATGACATGGTCATTGACATCACTGATGACATATCAAAAGACATCATTGATGACATTACTGATGACATCATCCACAGAACCACACACACCCACTCGCACCCCCATAACCCCCTCTCATACACCCACTCCCACTCAACCCCTCACATACCCATTCACAGACCCATGCTAGTACTCACACAACCGATCACTCATCCATAGAGCCACTCTCACATCCACTCACTCATACTGAAACTCACACACCCACTAACTCATCAATACAGCCACTCACACATCCAGTCATACAGACATACAGACACTTACACACCCACTCCTACACCCTTCCAGCCACTCCACACCAATTCAATCACTGTTGAACATGGCCTTCTTGAGGGTATTTCTCTAAAAACATTTAGCTTTTTGTCCTCTTGGTTTTTGGCAACTCTTTTTTCATGACCTTAGGATGCTGGGCACTTTCCTACTGTCCTGCAGAAGGAGAGTGTGGGCACCCTTCCTGCACGTCAGGATAGGGTGCTTACTTGATTGCATTAGGTGTCGTACCTGTGAGTGCCCTGTAAAGAGCTACACCACATACCAAGGGTGGGTGCAACACTGGCTAACAGGGGGATGTTGCACTGATTGTGCCACCCACCTGAATAGCCTGTCAATGTCTCATACTCAGGTCAGCCGGTCTCACTCCGTAGACAACCCTGAGGGAGCCGTTCACTACCATCAAACTGGGGTAGGTGAGTGGCCAGGTAGGTCCATCTGTGTGTGTACTACCTGGGTAAGGATGAGTCCCCATATGAGTCTTCACTACCTAGGGGGTCGGCTCTACCTAGAAGACACTTCCTAGGTGTGACCAACTCTCTTGCTGAGGCCTTAGGGCCTTGGGCACTGTAAGCAAAGTGTGAAAGTGTGCATGCCCTTCCGCCACATGTTAGGAAGGGGTGCTCACCTGAGGTTTCTAAAACATTGGTCAAGTCTGCCATGGCCGGCCGGTGAATGCCCACTTGCCCCTATTATGTTTTAAGACCTGGGTCCAGCCTGCTATGGCAGGTTGGTGTGCGTACTGGCTCTGATGGTGCTCCTGAATCCGTGTCCAGTTTGCCATTGCAGGCTGGTGTGCACACTCGCATCGATGGTGCTCCTAACTAGGTGTCCAGCTTGCCACTGCAGACTGGCATGTGCTTTGCACCGATGGTGCTCTTGCATACGTGCCCATCCTGCCATTGCAGGCTGGTAGGTGCTTTGCACCGATGGTGTCTTAACTAGGTGTCTGGCCTGCCATTGCATTTTGGTGTGTGCTTTGCACTGATGGAGTTCTTAATAGGTGTCCAGCCTGACAATGCAGACTGATGTGCGCATTTGTACGTTTGCTCAGACGGGCCTGTTTAAGTCACTAGCTATCCTGAGAGGACCTTTCACTTGCAACTGACTACTCCGAGGGTAGGGCTTAAGGGGTGACGCGAGTGGTAGGTGAAAAACAAAGCATGTACACAAGGGTGTCCCCTACCCTGGTACTGAAGAATAACCATGTGTGTTTTCGCTACTAATGAGGTTTGCTCTTCCGATAAGTTAACATGGGGAACTGGTTGATAGTACTCCAGGCTGCAATAGTGGATTGCAGTGGAGTAGCCTCATATTGTTTCCTATCATTGGATTCACAGCGACAACCCCTTGCCAGTGGTTGAGGTGGCTGTGTCATGATTCACATAGAAATGCCACTACTAGAAAGTTGGAAATTCTTAGAACCATTGGTGGTCAAGTCACCATGTGCACTACTGGGTCCCCCTAGGGGGTTTCTTCCTAATGTAACTCAAATTAAACAATAGTACAAAACAATGATGCTACTACTTAAACTACTAGAAAGTGGGCATTTCTATGCTCTAAAAACTCTTTATGTGCCTTGATGCTTGGCTCCAGTCCACACTGAAGGTTGGGGGATCACATCTGGGCATTCCCCAGTGACAGTTATAAAACATTGGGCATTCAGTTGTAATGACAGACAGACTGTAGGAGGAGGTTTTGAAACTTCCGGATCCAGATTGTGGCCTCACTAAAGATTAAGATCTGCATTCCATGGCCTCATGGCAGACAGGACGGAAATTTAGGGAAGACATCTGTGGTTCAAAGGGAGAACCTTTGAACCACCCCCAACTTCAAAGGCACACTCCAGTATAACTACTGGTGCCATCCTGCAGCAAAGTGTAAGATACGCTTGTGGGGACATGCGACCGGAGAACCTGAAACTGTGTGGTGCACATTACCAGAGGGCTCTGTTGTGGACAAGGAGGATTACTACCATTGAAAGGGACCGCATGCCTTTCCTGAAAAGTGGTTTGCCTGGGCCGACTACCTGCTGCTGTGTGGCACCCTGAAGTGTGCTCTTCAAGGGCTTGTTGAGCTGCCCCCTCTTCTTTCGGAGGTCTCAGGAACATCAAATATCTCCAACGAGGGGCCCAGATCATCTACCTGTGACACCTGAAGCGCAGTGCCCTATCAAGTGCCAACATCATCTGCTGGATTCCAGCTGGTAGCGCAGCATGGGCGTGGAATTAAGAATTGTGCCTGTAGAGAGGCTGCATCTAATGCATGTGACCCCCGCATCGTGGGGAGCTTGGCATAAGCCTCTAGTTGGTGGCGAATGTATTCACCAGTTGCAGGACCCAGAGTGGCCCGCTTCGTCGATCGTCTTTATTTTTTATTATAGTTTGTATTCTAGTTTGTATTTAAATTTTAAAAAACTACACATTTTGAGTTTATTTTAGACATTTTGAGGGGGATTTGTATTGTGTTACAGTTATATTTGAATCCCATAGACTTCTATTGCTGTTTAGTCGATTCTTTTCTATTAAGACAACATTTTTTTTACCATGTCTATATGAATTTAGTCTTTTTTTCCATACTTCAAGTGGGGATTAGACAGGGTAGGAGGGGATTGAGCCTCTCACCTGGTATTCTCAAAGCAAAATAGGAGTGGAGTTAGTTTGTCTTCATTTTCTTTGTAAAATTTAGAATCTATTAGTAAGTCGTAATATCTTGCTTCTTTTGGGAGGGACAAAAGCTAATTAATGTAAATATTTAGTTTTTCATTTGGAATTGGGACGTGCTGTTTGTGGAGTACTCAATACCTAAGGCAGATGTTTTAGGTGATGCCATATGTCTCTGTTATAATGGAAATGGCACCCTAGTATTTGTGTGTTTGGATATACTTTGCATATTGTGGTATCATATCGAACTCAAAATCTATCATTATTTTAGTGGGTGCATAGTTACTACATTTTTCTTTTCTTGTATTAACAATTAATAAGTATGTATTTGGTTGTATAATAGTTAGTAAAGTGAATACCAATGGTATGTTATGTCCATGCAGTTGCCCATGGATAGCATATATTTGCTAGAAAGGTGGTGGGCATGTAATAAAGGTATCATCCATTAGCCACATGTTCATTTGTATTAATGGTTAAAGGTTTTGTTCTTTACCAAAAATTAAAATTAGTTTTTTATTATTTCATTATTTTGATTGTCATATAGTAGGAAATTCTCTAAGGCTGAGTAATTAGTGGGTTGGTGTGAACGTCTATTTCTGTAAAGGTTTTAGTAGTTGGGTTAACTATTTTGTCAGATTGTCTTTTCCAGAAAGTTTTTTTTCCAGTGGCTACGTTCTTTGCGGTTACGCTCTTTGCTATAGGTGTAGCCTAGATATGATAGGAGGGGTTTTCATTTCTGGGAAAAGTGTACCTTGCTTCTTTAGTATGTTGCACTCTGTTAGATTTAAAAATATATTAGGAAATGTATGTTTCTTGTTTAGTGTGTCTCATTTAGGTGCAGGCACAAGGTTAGTGAAAACGTTTGCTTCTTTTGTTTTGTTTTGCTGGTTGCTTTCATTTTCTAGTGTTATGTTTGGATGTACACTAATTGGTTTGTCTTTGTTTGCATTTGTTTATCACTGTATTAGAAGTGTGTCTGCTATATTTGTTAAATTGTATTTATATGTATAATTATGTTTTGATTCTTTCGATATTATGGTGCATCAATATTTATATGGTGTTTAGTTATAAATATTGGAGTGTAGATATTATGGTTTGCTGTATTTTTATTCTCGATATGGTTAGTATTTTTATTAAAAATATTTTGGCATTTTGCATATGCTCAATATATTTTCAATGTTTTGGGCTATGATATTGTGGAGGCGATATTTGTATATGGCGCTATTTGTATAGTCGATACTCTGTAGTACAACTGAAGTTCAAGAAACAATTCAAAGTGGATCAATATCTGCATTCCAATTGCTCATAGTGGTGCTGTAGGAATTTACATTTACCTAATGAGTTGCCTACTTGTATGCTCAGACAAACTTTGAATTGCCATGTCAATATCCACTAATGCCAAGCACACTTGGATAATTTCCCTCGTTGACCTATTCCTCCTTACACCTACCATGCTAATGACCTTATAATGTTGCCCACTGCATAGCTCAACCCCATTCAAGAGACAGTATAATTGCTTGAATATACTTATCGTTCTTAAACCATCCATTTGTCTTAACTCACCATGTTGCCCATTGTCTTACTGCATTCTCATGCATGCTTTCACTTAAGTGCTTGCAGGTGCTTAAACACCTCACAGCTAAACTTTACATTTATCCACTTAAGTGGCTAGCTTCACTGCTAACCTGCTCCTACATGCTCATCAGAGTAAGTGCATACACATCCCAATGCCCCATGAGTTACTACCGGATTGATGTACCATCAGTCTCTGCACCATGCGCTACCTTCTGACTATATCTCTGCACCATCATGCTATATTACCTCTGCCCTTCCCCAACCAAATTGCACACAACCTTCAAATGATTATACTCCTATGTACCTCTATGGTATCCATGTGAGCAATTACACTATCATTTTACCTCTGTGGTACACATGTGACTGATTATATGCATGCACCTCCATGGTATGTATGAGAGTAAGTATACTCTTGTGTGCCTCTCTAATAGACGTAAACTTTACGCCCAGCTGTTCCTCATTATTTAAAGTAACTTAGTTTATTGATGAGATTTTCATCTACTTCCTCAACCTTCTGAGGTTGGCTTACGATGTATGAAACTTTATAGCAACAGTAGTGTAGCAAGGATGCCATGAGCCCTGGCATTTCCAACAAGGAAAATGGCCCCTTTCGCTACTGTTGGCGTAGTAAAATACAGCAATTATCAGGGCTCTACGGGCACCTCAGGGCTCTGGGCCCTGTTGCAACGATCCCTGCTGCACCGGTGGTATCTAAATCCAAATAGCAATAAGACTTTGGACTCTGATATGCCCATGGGTTTTCTAATTTTAGTACATAGGTTCTGCTTCTCCCCAAAATGTCTCACTATGCTCCATGGCTCATAATTAGGTCTGCTAACTCTGTTAAGTTACTTTTCTGAGGTTTGTCATTGAGCAGATTAAGTTGGATATTCTCAAACAGAGTATAAACCTAAATAAAGAAATGTACTACCTAAAAATCTGAGTTTATGAGATAAACATATGTTTTTTTTCTCAAAGTTTTATATAGCGCGAACTTGACCCGAAATCAGGTATCAGAGCGCTTTACATGAGCACCAGTTGCGTTACATGAGGACACATTCATTTTTGTTAGGCACTACGTTTCATAAACAAATGTTTTACTGCATTTCAGGTATGCATTTGAAGCTTTTCTAATATGTGATCCTGCTATATTCTGTGAAAAATAAAAAATAAAAGGTACTGTGTAGTTAGGTATTAGAGGGGAGGCACTTCGGCGCAGCACAGAAATAGACTATACAGCATCAATTAGTCTGATCAATCACATCTGTTTATTTGGCAAATGAGTGCCTTTATTGCTGTGAATGGGCATTGAAGCATCCATTTGGTGCACCCGTGGTGCCTTCATAATCTTTCTGCTTATGACTGCTCCTCCATCTTAAAGCAGCATTTGATAAACATAGAAATGCAGCTGATTTCCCCTTAATAGTCCTCTTTCTGATGCTATTAGTATATCCAGAAGTGTGGCACCACACTGCAGGAATGGAAGGAGCTTGCTAACAATCTGTCTTCTCCCCTCTACATTGTTGGATGAAATAAATATTCCGTGTGGTGTGACATTGCAGGAATGGCTGAAGCCTTTCTGTATTGTGGAAACAAAATCAAATCCCTTATTTACTATCGAGAGCTTGGACTTTTACAATGTAATCCAGAATGCATTGTACAGTATAGAAAACAAACTGCATTGATGATGATGTCATGAAAACCTTTGCACCTCAGTCTATAGTACTTGGGACAAATGGAAATCTAGATGAGACAGGTTTGCTCTGAGAAGGATTGGTTGAACATCGAGAAAAATTCAGCTAATTCTGTACTGGAAACGTGGATACACCAAACAACCCTCTTCAGGATATGTTGAAACCAGTAGAGATCATGCAATCAGTGTTTCTAAAGTGTGCTGGAACTTTAAGACACAGATGAGTGTTTACACATTTGGTTTGGCATCTCCCAACTCTCCCCATGATTACCATAAACTCTACCAACATCCTAGTACATATATTGGTAGCGTAACAATTTCTCATTTATAGCTACCTGTTCATATGTGTCATGGATTCCAAGGCTCATGCATTATGCAGAGACCTAGGAGCTCTGTTGATATCTGTACACGATAATAGTCAGGACCACAATGTGGTCAGCAGCATTAATAACCTTGGATTACCAAATCAAATCAAATACAGTCACCCCATAGGAAAGTTTGAGAAACTCTGTGAGGACCTTGTGTCTACTCCAGAGACCAGCATTACCAATGCCAATAGGTCTGGCCAAAATCTGCTGATCCCTACACTCACACATGGCACATTGTTCAATCGGCACTCCCAATAAGTAGCTCTTATCTCAGGTGTACTGGAAATACGATTGAGGACTAAGAAAGAGAGTGCCTGCTTTGTTTCAGTAGAGCACGGGCATAGCCAAAACTGCATGAGAAGATGAACAAAGCATGTGAAAGGGTACATAGGCCTGAAGCCACGACGAAGTTCAACTGTGACTTAACAGATGCACCTGAGGTAGATGAAGTAACAGATATGGCAGCTGCATTCTGCCCAATCTGAAGGCAAAAGGTAAGCCAAGCAAGACCACATTCCTATAAATGAAGTAGTATTCGATAGCTGCCTAGATAATCATATCCCTTCATCTCACAGGCAAGAAAAAAAAATTCTTAACCCCTTAAGTGCCGAGGTTACACCCCACCTCCTCCTACCCATCTGACACCCCCGCCCCAAGCTGAGTCAATCAATTAATCAATTAATACTTTATTTCGCATTTAGAAAACAAATGCATAAAAAGTTCAGATAAAAATATACAGACATGTCAATAATTTATCATAAATTATCTTTAAAAGCTTGTATCTAAAAAGAAACTACATATATATATCATCATGCTAATTCATCTATCTCTTGGTACATTTAAAATTGTTCATGCTGTGCATATTGTGAGCAAATTAAACATTTTGTCAGATGTTTGCTAGTCTGCGAGTTTTAAATGCTGCACAGAGAAACAAAGCCACCGCCAAGCAAACATACAGGGTCTCTACTTGAAGCAAAACACACAGTGCAGAGATATGATTACGCAGGCAAAATTTCTTCAGAAGTGGCACAATTAATCTTTTCCTCTCAGTTTCATAAAAATGGCAAAAAAACAATGTGTTTGATTGACTGTTTGGATCGGGAGTCACATGGACATTGTCCTAGTTGGGTCTCAGAAAACACGTTCGCTGGGTATCCCAGCATTAACGTTACATATCCCAACCTAAACCTTGTTAAGAGAAAACAATGACGATTATTAGTTACGCGACCCAGGTACGAAGATGGACCATGTACTAGAGAAGGTCTCTTGTTATAGGCAGTTACCGTGGCTTTATCTTTGTTTCTGTGCTCTCTTTCTTTTGTGCATTTCTCTGTGAAAAGATTTAATAATTTTGCCTTTGAAAAAGATTCACATTGCGTTGGGTGGTCATACAGGGCCCCAAACCCCAAAGACTCCAGAGTGCACCTTATGTAATTCAGCCACGTTATTTTGTGCCCATAAGCCAGTTTCATCACATCATTTAAAATGCATTGATTTATCTGTGCCGTCTCCCGTTTCCAGATAGACAGCCAGAGTAACAGGGGAGCCATTTTAATTGTATCAGAAATATAGGGTAAGCCTAGTTCTTTGTGTGTGATTACATTATTGCATGCCTTAGGAACTGACAGTAACCTTTTAGTGAACCCGTCCTCTAGTTTTTGGAGGGTATCCAAATTAGATATACCCCATATTGCTGCCCCATATGTGGCCACTGATACAGATTTTGCCAAATAAATTTTGACCATCTCTGGTATTGGTTTATTGCCCAGCATCGATGCAAACCTAAAGATTGCGGCTATACTTTTATTAATCTGTAACGCCCTTGAGTACACCATCATTTTCCAGTCTAAGTTATTATCAAAGATGATGCCTAAGTATGAGAAATTAGCTACTATGTCAACTTTTCTCTCTGCGATATCATAATTTCCTTTCTTTTTGCTTTTTCCAATACACATAATGAATGACTTTGCTTTGTTCACATGTAGGTCAAGGTTGGTCGGGGTGTGTATTACCTTTTCTACTAGATAGTCATTTAGTTTATTGGTGTACAATGAAAACAGGAAGGGCGCAAGTATGCAGCCCTGCCTTACGCCATTTGTAATGTTAAAGGATCTGGTACACTCACCTAGCCTACCGTAGCGGACTTTCGCTGTAGCGCCTGCATACAGTTGTCTTATAAAGCAAATTATTGCCTCCTCTTCCCCCATTTGCTCCATGACTTGGCACAACTTATTATGGTTAACACAGTCGAATGCTGCAGAGATCCATAAATGCCATATAAAGATTTTCTTGCTTGGCCTGTGTGTACTTTCCTACTAGGAGTTCCAGATTCAGGCATTGATCCACGGTCCCTCTGCCTTTCCTGAAACCATATTGTACCTCCGCCAGGATCCCTTTCTCACAAGCCCAATTTTCCATTCTGTTTAATAATATTCGGCCCATTATCTTTGCCGTGCTGTCAGTTAATGCGATTGGCCGATAATTTACAGGATCAGAGCCATCTCCTTTTTAAAATATCGGTACAATGATGGATTGTTTCCACGACAGAGGAGGGCCCAAAGTGCCTATGGCATTGAATGCTAATGTGAGTAAAGGGACCCAGAAGGTTGCATTGTTCAGGAATATGTCAATGGGTACCCCATCTGGTCCTGCCGCTTTTAGGGATGATGCTTGTGACAATGCATACTCTATCTCATCCAGATCGAAAACTAAGGGGGCGGTACATTTTATCCTGTGTGGACATTCTGCAGTGATACTTGGATTCGGCTTTTGGAAGATTTTTTGGAAGTGATCTATCCATGTGTTTTCGTCTATACAAACGTCTGTGGATGGGCCACCTGCTTCTTGTAGAAATGGTGCATTGACCACTTCCCAAAAAGATTTTGAATCACTAACCTTAGCTGCTAACCTTAATTTCGCCCATGCTTCAGATCTTAGTTGTTTTTTCCGATTTTTTATCGCGTTCTTATAACTCTCTCTCAGGTTTTTGATTTGTAATTTATCCCTTGGTTTTGCTTTTAATGCATGACGAAGGTTGGAAGAGGCTTTTGAGCAGATATTGTCAAACCAGCGATTTTGCAGCTGGTTACCTGCACCCGATGCGCGAGTTAGTTGCTGCTTAATACCGTCTAGGATCTTCAAGAATGCTGTGACTACTTGCAGTTTATTTGTTCGATAGTTTAAACAAAAACAGACCTTGTTATAATTTGCCTGAATCAGCCGAGAGAAGAAGAGCCCTTCATCAATCTTGCTCCATTTTAAGGAGTAACCATTTTGTCTAGCTAAGACTAGTTTAGGGGGTTTTATGCTCTGTTTAGTTTTACAATGGTCTTTCCAAGGGAGCGTTAAGGAGATGTTAGCATGGTCGCTAAATTCTGTCAAACTTACATTTACTTCAGCTCGATTACTCTTATTATTACTGGATGTTATTATATAATCTATCACCGAGGTGGTCTCCGCCCCATTGAAAGTCGGGGTTATTTGACCAATATTGTAAGTTCTTTGTGTCCTGATCTCCAATTGCCATACCATCAAAATGTTATTCAAAGCATTTCCATAGCTGGTATGTATGAAGTGCTAATTTAAGCCCTCATTTTGTGCGATTTGATGACACATGCAGGAATCCCCGTTCGAGCATTTTGCTGTGTTAAAGTCACCCGCCCATATAAAATAAAGTGGTTTTACTTGTGTGGATATTATCTTCTCTAATGTTTCTTCAAGGTCCCTTACCACCTCCTGTGGGGTTGCAAAATTGTTATTGTAGTAATTAATTATCAGCCAATTTAAACTCTGGTTGCTATCTAATACAATAATATGGAAAAATGGTGATTTGTTGGTAAAGTGTACTACCTTGAATGAAATAGTATTGGATATACATGTCAGCAGGCCACCTTTAGCTCTTCCTTTGGTCGGAGGTATGGCGGGGGTATTAAAACATCGATAACCATTAATAAAAATAGGATCCACTTCCCATGTCTCTTGGAGGCATAGGATTGGATAGGACGCAATTATGTTGTGCCACTCCTTAATGTCTTTATTTTTGTAGCCAGCTATATTCCAGGAAAGCAGGGTGTGGTAACTATTTGTTTTTGGTTTACCTCTTGCCAACTCTGTGCTAAATGTCAAAGCCGGCCGCCTAGCATATGCAGCTATCGGGGGAGAATTGTCTACAGTGGGTGGATAAACAGTCGCTTCGATCCCTCCCCTAGCTGTGATTGAATTCGCCATCACAGGGAATTGTGAGGGGGCTTCCTGCCATTTGCTTTCTTCCTTGTCCTGGCTAGTTTCAGGTGTCACACTTAGGGGTAGTCAGTCGCAGGCATTTATATCTGTTAAAGGTGCATATCTGTTGTTTAAAAAACAATTGTCCCCCCTTAGTAGATAGACTCTTTCATGGTTCTCCTGTGATGAAGCCCTCAACATGGTGGATCTATGCGGGAGCGGTGGCTTATAAAAGAAGCCCAATGGGGCAGCATAGATCTGTGAGCTTGTTGTTCCTGCTGTGGGGAGTAGCGCTAAGATTTCCCCTACAACATATACACAATCTCCCTTGATTACTTTTTTAGAGTTGCATACCCAAGAAATTCTTCTTGCCATAATTAAGTGATCATAGACAGATGGAGGCAATCTTACGGTCTTTGTTAGCCAGTGTCTCGATTTGTCCATCAGTTGCGTTGTTGTTTCCTGTTGGACTGGTGTGAGGGTCGGGACATTTACCAATATTACCACATAAGGACATGCAGTAGGTGGTAAATTTAAGGCTCCCTGGCTGTTTAAGATCCCCATTTTGCGCCTTTCATGAGAGCAGTTCGAATCCACTATTGGTAATATCCTCTCCCTCAATGGGGCCCTTGTATGGCTCTTATCTACCCCAGATGATCAAATTCCCTGGTCTCTACCACCTCTTCTCTTCCAGCTAAAGGGGTCATGCACTGTCCGGGATCTCGACGCAATAATCTCCTGGTATCCTCTGCAGGTTTGGTTGGCCCAGTGTTCTGTAGTCCTGTAGGGTACAGATTAATAGGGTGAACATTAATGGGTGGTTGTGCAAGCGTTTTGTTTCTATTTGTTAGCGACCCGCCATTGGCTATATTATCAGACGTTAAAGTTTTTAACAATCCTTCCATTGCAGTTAAGCATAGCAGTATGGGCTGTAGCAGGGTTGTTTGTTTCTCCCCCATAGTATCCTCGAACGACCGCTGTGTCATTACGGCTGGCGCATTTGGCTGGATTGTATGCTGGGATGTGTGCTCACAGTCAATTACGCTTGGGGTTGATTTCCTTGGTTTTTTCGCTTTTTTGGGTGTGCTAAATTTTTGCGGCTCTTTTCCTTTTTGGTAAAGCTTTCCCCTTTGCTATAACTGGGGGTACAGGGGTAGGGCAAGGATGCTGCTACTGGTTCCAGATACTCAGTCCCAGCTGCCCCCAACCCTGCCCGGGAGTTGCTGTTATCCAAAACCTCGTTATCATCAATCGTAGGCCCTACTGGATTACCCCCTCCTCCCAGTGACAGTCAACGCAATTTGGTTGGCAATTGCTGTGGTAGCTTTTAGCAAAAAGGAGTCCAGTGTGGAAATATGCCCCCCCTTGATTGTTGATGTATTTACCTTTTTCTTCCCCATGATGTCTTCGGAAAGTTCTTATATCAGGGGTTAGAGGGGGGGCCCAGCCAAGCCTCCTCGAGGCTCGGACGGGCGTGGACGGGCGCTGCGGGCCTGCAACTGTGTTTTTAGGCAGACTCCAGGCGCAGGGGAGGTTGGGGCTTGTAATCCCCCAGTGGCAAGATTCGCGGCTTCTCCCTCGGCGCAGAAAGAAAGATTGCAAATGCCCAGCGTCCAGGTCCAGGTCAGACGGCAATCTCCCAGCTGATGTGAAAAGCACAGAAATCACAACGGTCCACCACAGAGCACGAAGAAGACCTACAAGTCCGTTAAAGGCACACACTTTCTTATTCCAAGTGCTGATTTATCCGTATGAAGAGGCTCAAATGACCTCCACACTCTTTGCTCTTTACTCCGGCTCCCTGCGGGACTCTTGTTCACACCCGGACTACCTCTCCGCCACCTCGGCAGCTCCTACTTCGGATGCGGTGGTCACTGAGCTGAAATCTTGTCTTAAATTTATCTATACTCCTCGTGCCCGGAGTTTTTCGCCCACAGAAAGTTTCAGGAAAGAGGCTTTAATCTGCAATGTCCCCTCCAAAAGCCTCAAAAAACCTCTCCGTGCTGCAGTTGTATATTCTACATTTCCCTGCTTACTTGCTGTTTCTTATTTTTGCTTTTTCTCCACCTGTTTCCTCTTCACGATGCCTCTGGCGTCTCCAGCAGCCTTCGTTAGTTCAGCCGCACAGCAGGTCAGCCCCGCCTTCCTCAGAGTCATTTTGGCAGTTTAGGCATAAACTGTCATTACTTTATTTCCCACATTAAGGTTTCCAAGTCAAATCTGTTTCTTTTTTTCCTCACATATTGGAGACACTAAAGGTACCCAGGGTTTGTGATAACCCCCCAGAGGAACTGAGAAAATAGCCAAATGTAGAAAACTGTTGGGTTTGTTTTGGTAAAATATGAAAAAGTACTGTGCAAGAAAGTGTATGTTTTTGTTTCTAAACTGGCATCTACAAAAGGTAAAATTGTCTTCTTCTGAGTCTCCAGAATCAAGCAGTGTTTCAAAGAAACATTTTCTCACCACAGTTTTTTTAATTTTCTTAGTGGCAGTCCATATTTCAAATTTTTGCAGCTTCTACCTGCTAATAGTTTATGGGGAAATGACGAATGAAAACAATGGGTGACACTAGAGACCTGTACATTTCTGAACAATAGACAGAATTGTGAAATCAGCAAGGGGTCATTGATTTAGAAAACCAATGGAAGTAAGTAGGGAAAAATAGACGTTAAGTGACAATGTTTTCATCTGCAATTTTTGCCTCAATTTCCAATCTCCAAAATTAATATACTGTTACATTCATTACGTCCATCAATCCCTTCTGGTTGCACAGATATACTGTGTTTGTTGGTTGTCCAAAAGCATATAATATCCAGAACCATCAAACAAACTGCAGTTTATAATGATTTTTCAATGTAGCACCAATTCATAAGGTGAAATCTGACTGGAAATGGAATTGATAAAAAGCTATGTATTTTTCAAATGTTCCCAAAAAGAGGAATTTAGAAATAGAGACTATTTGTACAACACTGAATTGGGGGTCATCAATAATATATGATGTAAAGGGCGTTTTGTAAAATGTGTTTCTTCTTGCATGCTGAATTTAATTGGATAGCCAAAAATGTAGAGGAATGTATTATATAATAACAAATGTTCTACTATTCTGTCTTACCACATTTCTCTTGATAAGGTACCCCTCTAGTGTGGGTGTGCTGATCACCAGTGACACATAAGGCCTCAAATGCAACAATGAAACATCAAAATATTTCCTTGGAATTTCAATCTATCTGGGCATGTGGGTAGCTGCAGTCTTTGGGCACAGCGTTGGCCAGCACCCAAGGAAACATACCAATCCCTATACACCTGGGGGAGTTCATAGTGGTATGAATTACTTGAATCCCTCTACTCTGTTACCCAGAATGCCACGCAAACATCAAACTTTGGAAAACAACAAGTATTTTTCTCATATTTCTGTGAGAGAAATGTCAAAAATCTGTGAGGATTGCCAAATGTCTTACAGTCTAACATCTCCACACTTATCCTAATAAAAATAATTGGCCACTTGTGAGGGTGGATCTATCGCTTGAGAGAGGAAATGCCTCAAAAGACAACATGAAAACATCAAGATTGTTCTATTGAATATCAATCATTTTGGTAATGTGGGTAGGTGCAGAATTTAGTCGCAGAATCGGCCAGCACAGAGTGAAACCTCCAGGCCGCAAACATTTCTGAAAATTACGCACCTGGAGGAGTCCAGAGTGGCATGGCTTGTATAGATGTCTACACTTTTTTGTACCCAAAATACCCTACAAACATCAAATGTTGCGTGCAATAACTGATTTTCCTCAAATTTATGAGTGAAAGATCTGGAATCTGCTAGGACTGACAAAAGGACTCCCACTGAGTACTCCCACACTTCTCCTATTAAAAAACGGTACCCCGGGTACCCTACATTTGTGGGTGAACATATCACCTGTAACAGGAAACATCCAAAAATAGAAAGTGAAAACATCAAGTTTTTCTGATGAAGTAGATAGCTGCAGTATTTGGGCCAGGGTTGTCCTGCACTCAGGGTTCCTTCCAACCTGAGACATCTCAAAACTAGACAACCAGGGGAATGCAAGGTGATATGGTTTGCATAGATTCTACTCCTTTTCTTACAAACAAAAATGCCTTGCAAACACCTTTGTTAAATCACAGGATTGTCTCAAATCTTTTGGGAGGTAAAGTTCTGAAACCTGCAGGGACTGCTAAAATTCCTGCCACCAAGCATTCACACACTTCTCCTAGTAGAACATTACCCCCATTTGAATGAGTGGGCCAGTTGCACACAACAGGAAACAGTCAACACCTGGACTATGTGAAGTCAACATATTGTCAAAGAGGCCTTCACATGGTTACAGTTTTGGTCTGTTACTATGTTGTGCATTAGGTCCAACCACCAATTGGGGTATCTTTTTATTGAAAGAAGTGTGGTAATGCTGGGTGGTAAGACTTTGGCTGGAAATGTGCAAGATTTTTGTTGCCATAATATGTGCAAAATAGTGATCTTTGATCCATATTTTGATGTTTGCAGGGCATTCTGGGCAAAGTGGCATTTTTAGAACTGTGACTTAAAATTGATTTTAACATTAAAGAGGATTTTAAATTACAGTTCCTCAGACACCATACATGACTTTCCGATCTGCTCCCAGCACTTATTAAATGCAATAAGGTAAACCAATCCTTTGGGAGAGGTAAGCCTCATAGCATTGAAAAATAAATTTGTGAGATTTTCACTACCAGGACATGTAAAACTTAAAAGTACATGTCCAACCTTTTAATTACAGTGCACCCAGCACTATGGATTGTTTAGGGCCAAACGTAGGTGGCAGTTATATGCATTAAAAAGGGAGTTTTAGACTTGGCAAAAGGGGTTATTTTGCCAAGTTGAATTGGCAGTTTAAAACTGCTGCAAGGCTCCAATGGCAGGCCTGAGATATGTTTAAAGGGCTACTTCAGTGGATGGCACAATAAGTGCTGCAGGCCCACTAGTAGCATTTAATTTACAGGCCCTGGGTATATGGTACACCACTTTACTTGAGGTTTACAAGTAAATTAAATATGCCAATCAGATGTAAGTCACTTTTACCATGTTTTAGGGAGTGAGCACAAGCACTTTAGCACTGGTTAGCAGGGGCAAAGTACACAGAGCCCTAAGGCCAAGAAAAACAAATCCAGGAAAGTAGGAGGGGTGAAGGCAAAAGGTTTGGGGGACGACCACTGTCAGGCTGACAGGTCTAACACTTCATTTTAAAAAAAGCAATCTATCCTTGATGTCTATAGTGCTTTCTGCCCTCCCCCCTAATCTGTGGATGGCAGATTAGGGGTAAACCCCCCAATTTGCTCCCCAGGGGTGACAAAAAACTGCTTGGGCTTTAGAGGTTAGGTATGCATCCCAATGCCAGGACTGGGGTACTTCATCGCATATATAAAATGTGGGGTACATCAAGTGTAAACAATCTTGAATTTTATTCAAGGTGTGTTTGGATGTAAGGCACTTAATATTTACAAGTGAGTAGTTAACTAACCATTCCTCCTAAGTTACTGCTTCCTCTCGGTTTCATAGCTCCCCTTCTCACCCTCAAAAGGGAGGAGCCTCAACATATCAGGAGTCAGCAGCAACAGAGAATCCATTACTCCTCCTTCCAATATTTCCCTCAGAGAATTTCCACAGAAGAGGACACCAAGATAAGCAGGATACACAAGCTTTGTAAAATGGTTTTAAAAGTCGGGTCATTTATCCAGCATCCCAGAGCTGCTCAGTGCCTGCAACTCCTCCACAACATGACTACTAATGACAGTCATGTGTAAATGCTTTGATGGCAGGCTGTCTATCCAGTGCTTCTCAAGCTCTCTAAAAAAAAAAAAAAAAGAAGCAGCCTGTTCCAATCGAAAATAAAGCAACAATTTTAGCAACAATGACAAAGCCGCAGGTAGGAAACCGTGACATTCTAGACGGGACCACAGTCTCCTTAGATATTTATTTTTTTATTAGATATTTATAGCACAGCCTAGACTATTTTTTTCTTTCTAATTTGCTACATAAAATGCTGCTTGTAAAATAGAAGCATCCAAACTGCAAGTGCCCAAATCCAAGCAAATACAGAATAGTGATCTATTAGGGTCAGCTTGTCTGCATGCACAAACCATTAGGTCTTTGAAAGGTTTGCGAAGTAAATCTCTGCAGGCCTTAAGAAGTTCTGGGCATCACCAGACGGTATATGTTACTGTTTCAGGTTCTCTTTGGAAAGCCTGCATGTATTGTATGCATCTCGTCTTAGCTATCTGGGGACATAGTCCAGTGTTGGTGACTCTCCTAGGCAAAATGCCGTAAACTAGCTCTTTACTATTATAGAGTAACCAGTCACTAAGTAGGTTTGACTTTTTAATTCCTTGTTAGTGTTTATCACCATCCAGGCATGAGAGTGCAACTCCGTTTAGTTTTTCTCCTCCAGCCTGCTTATGTTCTGTGCAATCTTAGTCACAGCCTTTTGAATTCAGACTCGTTAACTTGAAAAGTCAAGATTCTGTTAGGTGCAGATTGTTTAAGGCCTTATCCAAGTAAAGTCGATGAGCAGCTTTTTTCACCCAGGACTGCTATTTTTTGCCATAGCAGTTTATATAACGTGACTTCTCTGAAGCTCATTTTATGGCAAGTTTTGGGGAAGGTGCCCTGCCTTGCCTTTGTTTATTTCAGGAGGCTGAATTAGAGCCATGTCTTGGCCAAAGAAGCCATCTTTGAGAAACAGAAAGTTAACTTGTATCAAAGTCTTCAAAAGTTTGGCATCCCTTGATAACAGGAATGTTGTTGTTGGAAGCAGCTTTGCTCTCACAACTTGAAGCAAAGGTTCCAAACTGGGTCCTCAAAGAATTTAAGATGCAATTATAAAAGCAGAGGTTAAGGCATGAACTTTGGCTTTAATTGATTATTTTTGTGAGATATAGGAGCCTCTTGAATCAATTTAAGATAATATCCTTGCGGAAATTAAATCTCTCAAACCTTTTATGATTGCAAATAGTGCAAAGCTACAACAGATTGAAGATAGATGGATTGCATTGGAGAATAGGTTAATTTCTTTTGAACAGTGGGTTAGCGATTTGCAAGATGCATCTTTAAAAACGGCAAAAATAAAGCAAGAAATACAACTGTCACAGAAGCATAAGGAAGACTTAGAAACCAGAAATAGGTGCAACAACTTTCTTCTATAATGTTTGCCAGACAGAGCTGAGGAAAAAGACCGCTTAACTTTTTCAAAAAAATTGATTCCACAGCTGGTTAGTATTCCTAACTCACCATTGCTTAACCTTCAAATTGGTAGGAGAATTCTTCACCATTAAAACCCTGCAGCATTATAACACTATTTCTAGAATATACTGAGCTGTTAAACATGTTTAAATCTGCTAAAGATAAAAATAAGTTGTCATGGTCTGGTCACAGCATTTTATCCTGACTTTGAGAGATATGCTCAGGCAATTAAATATAAGATATAGCATATTACATCCATGTTGATGCAAAATAACTCACAATGGGTCAAGTACATCATTTGAACATCCTGCTAAACTAAGAGTTTTTTCCATGGTCTTTCTTTTTTTTATCATGGATACATGTCAGTCTAACTCTTAGTTTTGTTTTCCAGTATTTTGTTTTGAATCAGTTTGCTTTTCTGGTTGCAAATATTTATCCTGCTCTGATAGTTATTTTTTTATGACGTTAAAACACACAATTTTATTATGAAAGTATATGTTCCTCTGATCATGTTTCTGTCCTGATCGGCTGGCTCACTGATTTTATTCTCTCTTCTCTGTTATCTCTTTTGATCTCTATAAGTTTATCTGAACTTGACTTGTGAGGTAATGGCTGCTTTCTTCTTCCATATCCTCTTTCGTCTCTGTTATTTGCTTCTATACTTAGCAATTGTTAGATTTATGTGTTCTATGTCCGTTTTTACTGATTGTCATGTTTGTTCTTGCAATCCCATCTATCTACATGTTTTATGGTTAAAGTGATGTCCTGGAAAGTACAAGCGTTGGGTAAATCCAAGCAAAAGGCAGATGGGTATTTTCTCATCTTTACAGATTGAATACACAAATTGCATTTTTATACAAAACGTATTGTAATGAAGCAGAATTCAACATGTTGAATAGGAGCTGGCTTGGGAATGTTTTTTTACCTCTCTTGCTACTGGCCATAAGGGGGAGTAGCAATTCTAGGTCTCAGATCCTTAAAAGTTGAATTTCCATCTCAGGAATGTGATGATGATCGTTAGATGTTGGTTAACATTAAATTTGAAAAAATGCTTTCAACTTTGTTTAATGTTTATGGCCCAGTGAAGCCTAATCCTACTTTCTAGAATTGTGTAAAGGCTAAATTAGTTAAATTTTCAAATCCTAATAGTATTCTTGGATGAGATATCAACTGGTTTGTTGATTCATTTTAAAAATAAAATCAAAATGTAAATGTATAACCAATAAAGGTCAAGTCAAAATAGCAATTGACTCCAGATTACTGTTTGATGTTTGGAGAACATATAACCCAAAACCATTAGATTCTTTTCCAATACACATGGCTCCCTTTTCTGGATTGACTATATTTTAGTTTCCAAACCCCTATTACAATGTTTACAATATACTGTCATGGGTGCTAGTTTTTAATCTGATTATGATCCCATGTCTGCATTTTAGTTTACTTTTTTGAATTTAACACTAAATCAAATAGATGGAAATTTAACAACAATCTTCTGTCTGACAATGGCGTCATTAATAGTTTAAATTATATTGATTAGATTTCATTTGAACAAACTTACCTTTGTAGTTAATAACTGGGGTGCATTTAAAGTTTCTTGAGGAGCCCTTCCTTGCACGCCAGCACTTAGCTTTGGGGACTCCATTCCCCAGTGGGCATCGCGGCAGGAGCCGCCTACATGGTCGTTTCGCACCAGGAGGCGCATAGAGCTGCTCCGGGCTCCCGCGGCACGGGAACCCTTCCTTGCACGCCAGCACTTTGTTTTGGGATCTCCATTCCCCAGTGGACATCGCGGCAGGAGCCGCCTACGTGGTCATTTCGCGCCAGGAGGCGCATAAAGCTGCTCTGGGATCCCGCGGCACGGGAGCCCTTCCTTGCACACCACCACTTTGTTTTCGGGACTCCATTCCCCAGTGGGCATCGCGGCAGGAGCCGCCTACGTGGTCGTTTCGCGCCAGGAGTCGCATAAAGCTGCTCCGGGCTCCCGCAGCACGGGACGCACGCTGGCGTGCCCGGGCCGTGCCCGGGCGGGCCCGTCTGTGCCAGGAAGAGGCAGGGCCGGGCCACTCCTCTTGCACCCATCAATAATTAAGAGACCTGAGGTGAGTGCCCATTTAACCGATTAGTAACTGATTAGTAACTGATAAGTATTGATTCCAAGTATCCACCATGGGGAAGCATACAGGGACACTGCCTCTGCGGCCTGTCACTACCAGCTTTGACAGCATGTTAGAAAGGGCTGTCAGTATTGTGTCTAAAGAAATCGAACTAACTGAGAGGCGTTTGTCCCTGGGAATTGAGGCACAACTAAATGGTCCCATAGCAGGAGCGGCCCTAGCTGATCCTGTTTTTCCACCTACAGACAGTCATGTGCCCGCCATCACATCTAGCACACCCCTGCTCTTAGGACCCGGTTCCAATAATGTGGATCTCCCCAACGAGAGCCATAAGGGAGATGATATTGCCGAGTCACGGTTAAACACGGGCACACCAACAACTGCCACAGTTCCAGGGGCTAAGCGCAAAAGGAAGCTTGGGAAGCCAATTAGTTCTAAAAGGAAACAACCTATTCGCTCTAGTTCATCCCGCACTGTCATGAGCTCGTGGATACAGCCTCCATTGAACGTTGGTATCCCAGAGGCTGCACTAAATGAGGAACCGAGTTGTTCTATTAGCACACAGACTGAGGTTGTATCTCCCACTTCTGATTGTAGTGGCTCTGGAGACACTCATCAACATTGTTGTAGACACTGTTTTTGCACGAATTAAAGACTTGACAGACAAGAACTTTACCTGCCTATGGAAGCGATTAGATCATCTGGATACTCATATGAACAAAATGAGCCAACAACAAGAGACCACCCAGATTGTTACTATCACGGGGGAGGGCTCGAATCCGTCAACTGATGTTGCATCTAATTCTAATTTATCAACTATAACACCAACACCACCCGCGCCCAATGGTTCTTCAACTGAACGTTCTTGTAGAATATGCAGTAAAGTTAAGGAATGCTTTTTACCGAAGTTTAATATTGTGCCAGAAAATCTTCCCATTTTTAGTGGCGCCCAAAGTATGTCTGGGACTGCTCAGAACATTCCCCCTATTGCTCATTGCGAACCTGTGAACAGCCAAGCTAGCGTAAACCTAAAACAAGGCAGTATGAGCGAAGGCGTCCCAGACTCTCTGAGAATGAGAATCTTCGAGCCCAGCAGGGAGGTCTTGAGTTTACCACAAGCAGTGTGTACCTATGTTCTGGTATTGGCAGGTGTACCAACTCTTAAGGAAAATCAAGAAGAAACGTGGGATCAACTGCGCAATAAATGCGTGGATTGGCTATCCAAACATAGAAGGTTCAAGGTGTCAAACATGAATGATATAATGGTACGAAGAGTAGGGTGGGGGCGTCACCAAACAACATAGAGGGGGACTGCATAGTGATTAATTTTCGCAGTCCGTCTATGGTCAGATCACTATTGAAGGTACAGGAGGATTTTACCATTAACCCCACGCATAACTGGTCATTGCCACTGGGCTATTTCTATAAACCGACCTCCGGGCCTATAACAAATGATGCTCCCTTTCCAATCATACATAATAGGTTCGTAGCACTGTCTGGTTTGGATAACCAGGATTAACTGTCACCTTCACTGGTATCCAACGAGATCATCCTTACACCGAATACGCATCCATCAGAGCAACGTGAGCATGATATCCTAACTAAGGCCACAATTGATTCAAATTTAAATATATTAAGCTGGAATGTCGCTGGTTTGGAGTCAAAAATAACCCTACCAGACTGGCTAGAAATAGTTCAACAACAAGACATCCTTATGTTTCAGGAGACCAGGGCCACGCAAGATCTATATATTGAAGGGTTTGAATGTTTCAATACTGTTGCCTCAACCCCTAAGTTAGGTCGTCCATCTGGTGGCCTTTCAATCTGGGTAAATGTCTCTGCGGGAGGTAGTGTCAAGGTTCTAGATACAAAAAATGACAAATTTCAAGCATTAATATACAAAAGGGGAGAATCCATTTGTTTACTTAATTTTTACAATAATGATTTTTATTCTACACCTAACATGAGTTTTACCAACCTGTTTGACTTTATTACCACACTACAATATCGTAATGGCTTTGAGAATCTAGCTGGCATTTGTTTGGGGGGAGATTTTAATGCCAAGATTCCCAGGGAAACCATCCCAATTATAGAACCTATCACTAAGGCGCACCCGTGCAATAGGGGGGTAGAATTATTGGATCATCTGCGTAACCATAATCTATTTAATGTGATGGAAATTGCTGCAACAACCAATAATAATAACCCTCCTGAACCAACATTCAGAGGTAGGGGCTGTGTTTCCACTATTGATTATGTCTTTATCTCCCCCACCCTCAAGGATTGCCTGTTGAAAGCTGAGGTCGTCCCAACCACTCATGGTGACCATAATCCTATTAAAATAATATTGAGAATTGCCCCTAAGCCGATATATAACGAAGAGTGTGGTGCTAGGAACCTGACCCCCTCCACTGACAATTTAAGACTAGTCTGGCGAGGAGTCAATAATACTGATCTGTTTTATAGGATGGTAAGGGACCACCCAAGACTTATTGATTCGTGCCTGTCATTACAAGACCAAAATCCTGAGGTAATTGGCGCTTTTTCCAAACTCTGTGAGGGTATTACATCTATATTATCTAAACCAATTGTGGAAGCACAACATGGACCAAGATGGTTTAATAGCGACTGTTCATTAGTTAACAGACAGCTTCGAAAGGCACTCTCATCAAATCCCAGAGATCCTTCTCTTATCAAATCGTTAAGGCAAAAGTACAAGGCAGCTATTTCACACAGGAAGGATGAAATTGTAAAAGGGCGCTGGGACGCCCTTGCGTGTGCTGCCACATTAAAGACCGGGAATGGTTTTTGGGCAGCGGTTAAAGATATGAGATCCATGGGACAATCATTGACTCCGATAAGTTGCACTATAACTAGGGAGGCAAGGGAAGCTCATTTTTCTATGATTTATTCAGCCCCAACACAAAATGAGGACCCCGCTGAACACCAGGTCCCTACTGGGATTTCAATATCCTTATCTGAAGTTAAAGATGCTATCCAACAGAGCCTGGGCAACAAAGCTCCTGGACCTGACGGGCTGCCTATCGATCTTATCAAACAAAAACCTGAGTTCTGGGCGCCGCTTTTATTAAATGTTTTTAATAATTTAACTAACGCTCCGATTCCAAGCACATGGTCAACTAGCATCATTGTACCAATTTTTAAAAAGGGTGATCGATCCCAACCAAGCTGTTATAGACCGATCTCCCTGATAGATAACACGCTGAAAATGTTAGGAAGGATCGTATATAATAAGATCAAGACATGGGCTGAGTAAAATCGCATTTTACAACCATGCCAATTAGGTTTTAGAAGCAAAATAGGCACAATTGAACAGTGCCTAAACCTCAATGTAATTATTGGAAAGTATACCATAGCCCAACAATCCCCTATATATCTGGCTTTTATGGAGCTTAATTCAGCCTTTGATTTTGTTAATCGGTCACGTTTATGGTTCATTCTTTTAGAATATGGCTTGGATGAGGTTTTAGTTCACTTTTTAGCTTACCTACATAAGGATTTGAAAGCCCGGGTGAGGATCAATAAGGGTGGTGTGGTTTCAAACGACATTAGAGTCAGTAGAGGGGTCAGGCAGGGTTGTGTCCTGGCCCCTCTCCTCTTTATTTTATAGATCAATGACTTACATAAATCATTGATTGTACTCTCCAATGACGCCCCCAAAATCAATGGAAATATACTCCCGCCCTATTGTATGCCGATGACGTGGTCTTAATGGGCCGCACACCCAATGCTTTACGCATTTTAGTGAGGGGTTTTGTAGATTTTATGGCTAGTTTAGATTTACGTACTAATTTAAAAAAATCTTTTATAATGGCTTGTGGGCCGAAAAAGTATCTCCTAAATTCCATTATCATAGACAACCAAAGTTTACAACGCACTTGCACTTTTCCTTACTTGGGGCTGGTATTCGCAGCTAATGGTTCATGAGTTGACCACGTGGTGCATAGCAGGAATAAGTTTTCTAAAGCCATCAACTGAATCTTTGGTCTCCGTCAGCCAAAAAGGACAGGGGTAGTTTTAGTTATTACAACATTTTTTAAATCCCAGTGTATCCCTACAGCAACATATGGTGCAGAGGTCTGGGGCTTCACAAAGAGTAACAGCATTCAGTGCGAAGAAAATAGATTTTGTCGAAAACTCTTGGGAGCACCGATCTCTGCATCACAATATGTTTGCCATAGCGAATTGAAATTGTTCTACATTGAAGATTACATAAAGGCTCGCCCTGCCATATTTTGACTAGCAGTCTGGAAAAACCTGGCAGCGGCTCTCACCAGAGAGATAATAGTAGATTGTCTCAAGTGTGAGAAGGGGAGGGAAATACTGTGGCTTGCCGCAGTGAGGGAGAGTTTGAGTAGCGTGAACCATGTGCAGGTCTTTTTAAATCCCACCGATTTATATGGCATGAACAAAAAAGACCTTCGGGAGGCCCTAAATGCACATTATAGCAAAACAAGACATGAAAGGGAGGTCCAGAAAACAACTGTTGTCCGGTATATGTCTATCGAGGATGTCTCCCATATCCCATCTAGTTACCTTTTAAAACCGATAGGCCGCTGGGAGAGAGGACTCCTCTTTCGTTTAAGGGCTGGCACAGTAAAATTCCTACTTTGTTTTCCCTTGGGGTATAACGCTAATTTAGATCAGTTGCCATGCCCTTGTGACGGCCGGAGCGGGCAAACGACGCTTCACTTTCTATTTTTTTGTAACTTTTACTCTAAATATGCAAAACGGCCTTTGATACCATTTTTTTTTAAAAACTTCTCCTATCCATCTTGAAGCAGCTTACATGAAAATCCTCAAACTGGAAGAGGATGAATTAACTTTTTGTGTAGGCTCCTTTTTGAAAGTTGCAGTACATGCTCGTAACACAATATGCACTTTATGAAGGTTGTTCTTACTGATTTTATATTTATATTGTAATTACGATTAATGTGAAATATATGGATACTTTTTACAGACCTGTCTTCTTAACCCTTCATTATGATTAAGTACAGGCATAAACCAAGAGGGCCCCAATTGGAAAATCGCTTTTTATGACGTTTGAATATGAATTGATTTTATCTTACTGTTTTTATGATCAATAAGACATGAGTACTATTATGCTGCTATGTGACTTGTGCTTTTATGGATATATCTGTATCCGAATAAAGATTTTCGAATTGAATTGAAGAGCTTTTGTAATTGATTTTATTGCTCATAAAAAGAAGAAAGCAAATGCTCAATATAAACACTAACTCAATCACATGAACATATGTGCTTTACTTCAGAGTCTGTGCTGATGCCATAGCCAAAATTTAACTAAATAAAATTTCAAGCATAGATGCTTGTAATGGCCTAGTGCACTTTAATTCTAGATCTCAGGGAAGACCGAATAAATCAGGTAAAATGTTAGACAACTATCTGAAGGTGAGGAATGTGCATAAATAGGTAGTTTTAATCAATGAAGGTGATAGTTCTATTCCAATTACAATACTGATATGTCCTCCTCATTTGAAACATTTTATAAACACAGATTATGCTAACCCACTACTTCAGGACTTTTATACATTTTTCACTGATATCCCCAAACAAGTTCTACAAGAGTCTGACTATGAAGACGTTGAAAAAGATATTTTTTAACTGGAAGTCCTGCAAGTCATTAAGCATTGGAAAATATCTATAGCAGTTGGTCCTGATCGTATATCAATTTAACTTATTTCAAATTTTCCCTCCTTTGCCGCTAAGATGTTGGATTTATGTAATTCTCTTTTTCACAGCTGTGCTAATGGTAGTTTTTTTCGAGGCACTCAATGGTAATCCCAAACAGGGGAAAGAACAAAAATATTGTAAATATTACTGTCCCATTTCATTAATTAATTAAGACTGCAAAATGTGTGCTGAAATATTAGCCACTCATTTGGAATCTGTCATGCAATATATTTTTTAACTTACCAATCTGGGTTTATTAATGTTAGACAGGTGAAAGATTATGCTAGAGTATTATCTAACATTATTTCATTGGCCTTCAAATCTAATATTTCAGTTAGTGCCCTATTCCTTGCTGTTGAAAAAGGTTTGGACTATGTTAATGGGCAATTTACATTTAAGACTCCAAGGTGGTTTAATTTTAGTCTTCATTTTATTTCATTTCTTTAGTTATTATACACCTTTCCTATAGCTAGTATTTTTGTGAATAACTGTAAATCCCCTTATTTTATTCTGACTCGTGGAATCAGACAAGGATGCTTTACTTCCCGTTTACTAATAATATTGTGTTTAAAAGCCTTCTTGGAGCATTTAAAATATAATACTTCTACTCCTGGTTTTAAATGTAGTTATTTGGAAATTCAGATTGTAGCATATGCCGATTACATTTTTTATGTTTGCCTAACCCTTCCGCCTCACCATAACTTTTTCTGGATGAAGTCTACTTCTACTCTCAAATTTCTGGTTATAAACTGAACTTACATAAGGACAGAGGTTCTTCCCTTGAATACATTGCATAAGAGATTAATGTGTAAAAATTCAAATTTTATGTGGAACATGACTAAGATCAAATATTTAGGTATTTGGTTCTCATCTAATCTCTGGTCAACTATTAATTTTAATATCTTGTTTCTTAAAACTGATCTACATGATATGGTATCAACATGATCTCTTCTAACTTTTTCATGGTGGGGAAGATCAGACACCACTAAAAAGACTATTTTTAAACAAATCGCTTTTGCCGATGCCCTTCCTAATTCCATTTGTTTTGTAAACAATTTGAATGTGTATGCTTAAAATTCCTATGGAATAAACAAAACACCTCAAATTGCATTAGCTAAACTTAAGCAACAAAAAGTTAAAGATGGCATTAGGTTTCCTGACTAACTATATCACTTCTGCTTCATCATCAGGTAAGCATGTACTTTACTAGCCAATTATGATGATATACCTGCACTCATATCATATGGGTTAGATTTGAACATATATTTTTTGCTGATTACTCTTTTAAGGAAATCATTCACATTTCGGATTCGTACACTTTACATAAATGTCATATTGAGTTATACATATTGTTATTCATAAACACCTATTTCATAAATACTCCACCTCCTAAGATGTTTCGTTTCCTCTCTTATCTGGAATAATAAATATTAAAAATGTTCCAACAAATCTTTCTGTTGGGAACATTGGAAATGAAGGTGTGTATCTTGGATTAATTAAATATGGCATAGACACAATATAAAACCATTTGGAACATTACAAACCAACTTATATCTTATGAACTATATGCCATTGCATATCTCCTTTTCTACTTTGTTATCTGGTTCCTAAAATGTACTTACACTTAACGATAACATTCCACCAATCATCTTGTTCAGTTTGATTTGGAATGATACTATACCAAAGGTTGCCATTATCTATAGATCAATTCATCAACCAATCATTAAGAGAATTAACTGCTCAGTTGAACTTCTGTGGGAACATGATAATGAGAACAAGTTTGAGGTACAAATTTGTAACAAAATCTGGCTGTGGGTATTTAATACTTCTATATCAGCAGCATTTTTCATTTACAATAGGTTAATTCACACTGCAGTTTATATAGGCTTCATATTTCTGTTTCTAACTTATGCTGGCCATATACAATTGAAGACGGTACTTTCCTTCATCTGTTGGAAATATATTCATTAATTTTGGAAATTAATATGGTCTAAATGTTCTGACATGTTCCAATTTACGGTTCCCTTATCTCTTGACAATTTTTTCCAGGGTTCGATATTTCCCTCATGTTGTAACTTTACTCATCAAGTAAAATTACTTGATGTTTTTAGTGTTATTGTTTTTAGGCAAATACCTTCTTGCTGGAAGGATTTTGCCAAATAATCTTGCCAGTCTTGGTGGAATCATATATGGAACAGCCATAGACTTGAAATGTTTCTTCTTTAGATACTAATAGTAACAATCGAATTGGTGTGGCTGCCAGTTCAGACTTTTTTTTATCTAATCACTTTGAAATTTAACAATCATAAAAATGTAAATTATGTCTTCTTTCCTCTTTTTTGATTCCATTTTCTTCTCAGTTCTTATGATCAAAAAATTATGTATCTTTCGGTTTGCTAAATTAAGCCTATTATAATGGATATACTGTTTATTGATGCATGTTTTACTTTGTGTGTTGTTTAAATGCTTTCACAAAACATATTACAAACAAGCATTGGCATAGCCAATAGGTCTCGCCTTTGGGACCTTATAAGTGTTTAGCCATGCAACAGTTGATGTTGTTGCACCAAGGATATTGTGCTGGATAACTAAACACTTATAAGGTCCCAAAGGCGAGACCTATTGGCTATGTCAATGCTTGTTTTTGTTAGGCACGGAGAGGTTAAGTGATTTGCCCAGAATCACAGGATGTTCAGCGTCATTGCTGAGACTGGAACCCAGTTCCCCAGATTCGAGGTCGACCATCCTAGCCGTTAGCCCAACTCCTCACCATTTGCCATGGTGTGACACAATAAAACCCATAGTGAGAAAGCTTCAGTCGAGGGCTCGCTCGGGTTCCCTACCAAGAAGGAATGTGACAAGATCCATGCAAAGCCCACAGTCGAGGGGACCTTAAAGCGACGATGAAACCCAGAGTTTGTCTTTTAAAAATGCTACACGCCCACTTTACACTGCAGTGCCAGAGACAGCATCATACATACTCAGTGATAACTTACATATGACATCATATGTACCAACGCTGATGGCATAACACAATAAACAGCATTTCCAAAGTAGGAAGAAACAGGACTGGAGAGTGTAGAATCTGCAAACAGTGCACGCGCTGCATACCGTTTATATGTCCACACCCACACTAGCATCAGACTGGTACAGAGGGTCGTGCACTTGTCAGAAAACCCTACTGCAGCAATAAGATGCAACACCAGTCATGTGCTTTTCGCGATCAGCAAACACGTGTGGCCTCTTGATTCATTATTAATCAGCAACAGGATCCAGTAAGCTACAACCTGGTTGTTGTATTTAACAAGCATCAAAACCTTGTGATATATATACATATACATATATATATATATATATATATATTTATTTAGAACTGCGTAAAGATCCAGCAGTTTGTGTTGAAGCAAAGGGAAAGTCAACTTCTCTTCTTGAAAAAGGAGTTGAAACAGAAAGAGATGAGCGGGGTTACATAGTGAAAAGAATATACAGTTAAGAGAACACTGGAGAAGTACACATTTCTCAATATATGTACTTTCTTTCTCATCCCTGTGTATGTGTTTATTACAGAACTTAAACACAAGCCTTTGGATGATTTTTTAGATGCCCACTAGTTTGGCAAATACTCGAAAGAGCACACGGCTCACACAACTTGCTCAAGTCAAGAAGGAGCAAAATGGGATCAGAGCCCAAACACTGGCTTCATTAGTGGCAGACTAAGCTGGGCAACAACTAGCTCTCCTTCATGGAACTGTAGTAATAAAGTAATATTTATAGTAGTGCTAATCCATGACACCACCCTACCACCCCACCACCCCCGAATCTGTTCATTCACAGACTTGGCCGTTCTACAACCATTAAAAGGAAGTCGAGCTGAATTTGTCCATAGAATCTGTGAAGAGCTCCATGAATGCTCTGACTCAAGTTCCATCAGGGATTACAGAAGTAGCTTTTAGATTAAAAAGTGCACTGAAAAGAGCACTGCACACTGCCCAGTTACGGCAAAGAGTAGGAAGGAAACTACTACTGAAGGAAGTAAATGTACAACTTAAGTGCAAATCAGAGGTGGGCTCTTTCTAGGCTTTAAGAAACAAGGGGTGTCTGCATCAACAGATGGCACGGGCAATTTAATGGGCAGATGGCACGGCCTCTATTCAAATAACAGATGGCACAGGGGTATGGGCTGAAGACATGAGTCATTGTATAGAGTCCTACCGCTGACAATATACTTAACGCAACATACAGAGGGTTTAATTACTTCTGTGGCACAACACGTGGACTTTGCAAGTACAGAGCACAAATACATCTGTGTGTTTGATTGCTTTCTCACAAAAAAACAAAAGAAGGATGTCAGGTGAAAACAAAACGCTGCCACCGTTTTTCAACACCTATTTTGGGGGTTCTCCATCTTCAACACAACAGCCTTTATTTTCACAAGACTGAATGTACTTTTCAAACCCTTGAAAAAGAATGACGGACGGCACAGACAGGCAAAGTGAATGCATGCGAGTGGGCATCTGGAAAAGCACGGCTGCTGCATTTCTGTACAAGGAAAGAATTACGCATCTGAGAACTCATGCAGATCTACAACTCGTAGAACCGAGGAGGCAGAGTTTTTGTCAAACAGGTAGCCTGTAGAACGACTACATGTAGCACTGCGAAAGGTTAACAATATTCTCCCTTTTATGAAATAGAACTAATCTTGTAGATTTAATCTTACCAGACCCTTGAGGTATAGAGTTTAGTGCTTAGATGCTTATAACTTGACTAGTTTAGCACGGATAAGATGCTAATAAGAGCTTGCAGTGTGGCGGCTGCAAAAAACACCGTGTGCACACAGCACAGGAAGCCACCTTGCATGATGACTGAACTGTAAAGGCATTCAAGCCAATAAATACATTCAGTGGGTGTAGGTTATGCGTTTCTCTTTGCTTTTGCGTGAGTTGCATATCCAGGGCACAAGTCCTAAAAAAAGAAGTGGGGGGTCTAACCTAGTTAATCAGTATGCAAGTGGCATCGCAGCGCGTGGCATCGCAGCGTGTGACATCACGGCGCGTGACATCACGGCGCGTGACATCACAGCACGTGACATCACAGCACATGACATCACAGGAACTGGCATCACAAGAAGTGACATCAGATCTTAAGCCCTCACATATATGCTTAGCAGGTGTATCATGAGTACATTTGAGCACATTTCGAGTATACTTGCAAACCCTCCTGATTTAGGCAGAAGATTCACACTTTTGTACGCTACATATAAAGCAATGTTACCTTTTGTCAGCGTTAAGCTTTCTATAGCCATAGTGCTTTAAAAGAAATAGTGATATTTAAATTATTACAACGCCTCCTCAAGGGTAATAAGCGTATATAAATGCAATTTATTTAGTGCAAATACTGGGAAAGATCAACACATCTGACATTCTTACAGTGCATGCATATCTCCTAAACAGAGCCTGAAAAAAGTGAAAAGCTGCCTCTCCTAAGTATGTGTGAAGTGCTAACAAGGTGCGAGCCTTTGTTTCCCCTCTGCTGCATTTGCATCAGGTGTGAGGCTCCTGACTGCTGCCAGCCAGGAAACTCCAACAAAAGGAGGCTTGATGACCCCTGAGACTCCCAGCAGGAGTCAGAAATAAGAAAGCCCCCTCCCAGCCTGCACGTTGTTGTGATCGAAAGCAGACAACAACGTGCAGGCGCTGCTGAATGTGTCCCAGTGCTTGGAAATTACACCGGGACGAATTCAGCATCTTTTTTAGTGGGGCCCAACTTCTTGGCAGGGTGGACGGCATCCACCCTGTGAAAGAAGTGGGGGGACGCCGTCCACCCGCGGGGACCCCCGACTCGTGCCCTGTGCATATCTAAGACCCTCTGCTTTACGTGGACCACAGCCGGGCTGCTTCTAGAACAGGAGGCCAGCGGGGATCTAAGATATGCCCATCTACGTCTTTTCCCCAATACATTTGAAGGCCCATTTCTGCCTCTTCCTGGCCCACTGGTGAACTAAGGAGGTGTGCTTTAGGGGTTGAGTTCTCAGTCAAGACAAATGACTATTTATTGTGCCCCAATCCTTTTACTTCTCAGCACTGGCGGTGCTTACTAAAACACTATACTTTGGTATAGAAGGCCTGCTCAGTGAGCCAAGTACTATCAGGGGTGCTATATGTCTACTTCCTTAACATGATCTATACATATATCACGTGTTTCAATTGCATTTCCAAGAGAATCCAGACCAGTCCTGGAAGGTTAGCAAAGATCTCCCCAGTTGTTTCTTTAGTATAGTCCATCAGTGTGCATCAAAGACAGGGGTAAGAGGTCGAAAAATCCTATTACCAGCGTAGCTCTCCAGATCCAACAGACCACAGGAGTCAGACTTGAGTGTCTTGGATCGAAAATATCGTTTGCTGGAAAAACAAACACGCAACCTGTAAAAGTAGTTTTGCAGCTTATCTGTAATATAGATCCACGTGGTGTGTCTAGTTCTGACACCCGAGGGTTAGGCTCGGATTGATAACTTGTTTTTTGCAGTGTTTTGTATGGAAGTTCTGACTATAGGCCACATCATGATGTCATCACGAAGCCCACAATGCTCCACACTGTAGATGCCATTATCAGGTTGTATTTTTGCCATCTACTTTGGAAGCAGGCCTGGAGACTTGCACACAAGGTGCGATAGGTAGGTCATTCACTGACCGGTGGAGGAATAAAATTCAGTTTCAAACTAGGAGTTTCAGTGTATAAAGATGAATAGGAATCACTTCGACACTGTGCTATTTTTTGCAGTTTTTCTACTTTTTGGTTTTGGGAACAGAAAATATGCTTCGAAGTCATTGGGTTTGTGGGGCCACTGAGGGGAGTATAAGTTCAGACTGAAGCTAGGATGTGAGGCTTATGCGGGCTTCCAGGAACAGAGTGTAACAAAAACAGTACAACACAACATAAACACTGCCATTGAAATCCAATAGTTTAAGTCGACACATTCGATACATCGCTAAATTCGCCATCTCCGCTCACTTTCTTGAAGGCAGGGGATACGCTTTCCCTTCAGAAACGTTTTTATAATGGCCAGTTTTCTGTTTTCATTGCCTCATGCGAAGACGTGGCGCGCTAATAACCGTCTTCCTCCAGATGGCGCTAAACACCATAAATAACAGCAAGAGGCCAGATTGAGTTAGGGTTGGTGTTCTGCTTTCAGTATTAAAGCAAAACTCACAGCACTGTCTGTAGGAACGGAAGGTTTGCATGTGAACGGCGACCATACAGCCTCAGTGTTTTGGCGGGTGAACACCCACTGTGTAACGCGCATTATAAAACGTTCACTCTTCAAAAAATCCGCAAAATCACCTTTTGTGCCTTCTTGAGAAATGTCCTCCCAAGAATCAAGACACAAACAAAAGTTGAGAAAATGCACATTTCCCACAGAGGAAGTGACGCCTTTTAGCATTAGAGGTTCGAAGCAGAAATTCAGAATAACGCCAGTCTAAAGGCGGAAACCAGCAGGATCCGATATCACAGACACATTGAGCGCTGTTTGGGGCTTGGTGTAGCTGATATGCCCGAGAGGACTGATACTCACAGAGTGTCCAACAGAGCAATTAAAGAAAATGACTGAAATTCTTAGACATCCTGGAAGAGTGAACGAGGACATGCAACACAAAAAGCACACAGCACATTACCGGGGTTATCATCGGACCAAGCTGTAAGCCCCTGGGCGCATCTTTACTCGCTGTGCGTCAGTTCTCATCATGAAAAACAAGCGGCCGCGAAAGTGAAACAGTACTCCGGCCCCCGGGTTTAAAGAAGTGGGAGGGGTGGGGGGAGTGCGATTCCCTTGCGGGAGCGAGCGGCGCCAGGAGCGATAATTGCTACCATATGGCGCCGCTCGCTCCCGCAAGTGAATCGCCAAACGTGCACGCGTTGCCATTGAAGGCAATGGAACGCGTGCACGTTTTTGGCTGAAAAGCCGAATCGATTGAAAAAGGTCTTTTTGCCTATGCAGCGCATGCGCGCTGCGTAGGCGAGACCTAAAAATAGAGTTCCTACGCTTGGGAGCTGCCCCTGAGAATGCTAGGGACACAGATTGAGAGTAATTGCAATTCCTGTATTCCAATCTCAGGTAGACTCTACTCCTGAGGAATTTCTTACTTCCTGAGATTTTCAATGTAGAGGTGAAGTATGATGGATGTTTGCGATGGAACATCTTAATCAAGAAGCAGGCCAATCTGATATCAATTTGGGATTCTAAAGGCATTCAATTAAGATCATTCAATATGAGATGCTATTACTCTTGTAGATGAGCGGAGTACAGTTTTATGGGGCGCCAATGCTATTTTTGGGAGTACCATCAGAGGGGCATTTTCAAAATCAAGGCAGGAGATCACTAAAGATAGGACCCTCAACTGGAAAAGCTTTAGCATCTAGAAAAGTTTTTATTTTTAACATAATTGAGAACTGCTCTAGCATATTTTAGAAAGTAATTGATAGGTGCATTCATAGAAAGATGCTGGTCAATCCAGAAGCCCAAGGTCCTTACCACGGGGAGCATTTTGGGATGAGGCAATTTTTTGGGAGGTCCGAGAGCCATATTCTTTGAAAGTTAAAGTTTTATTTTATTGAAGAAGAGCTGCCTGCAGGATGAATGTCTTTTTCAGTAATGAGACTAAGAAAATGAAATGACATCCTGATGTGGATATCATCAATAGAAATTTTTCAGATACATTTCAGTATCATCTGCATATTTGGGTGAATGGAGACACTAGATTCCTCCATCATAACTCTCAAACTAAAACCCTAAACATGATTCAATATGGCTACTGTTGGTGTTTGTGGTGTATCTTCTCTCATAGCTTTTAGATGAAAATGGGTGCACTTTTTGTTTGTCTAAGGGGGATGTGCATTCAAATTGGGTCTAAAGTCTGAAACTCTGCTTCATGAGGTGACTGAAAACATATTGCTTTGCCCTGCTGATATATGTGTTCCTAGTCACACTATCTGTGGTTTCAGCTACAAGCATAGTTCCTTTCATTTTGGATCGGCAATGGGTCTTCAGTGCACAACACCACAAGAATGTTAGGAGAAAATATTTTCCTTCACAAATGGGATGCACTTTTTGTTCTCGTCATTACTGGCAAAACTAGACCCATGCTACTGTTTCAATCCTTAAACATTATCTAATACGTTTCCTGTGACAGATTCAATAAACGTAACTTAACATGAAACTCAGAGCAAAACAGAAGTATGTATGCAAATAGAGTCCCTGCTTCACTTCAGCAGGAAACAGTACTCCTTGTTATGTTAAGCTACTTTGAATACTTGTGTTACACTACTCTTCAACACAGTTTACACAAGACCTCCCCTGCCACACTTTTATTGAGATTTTATTGAAATCCTCCTCCTATTCTAGCCATTCTACAGACTGTCCTGTGTTATCTGTGCAATATCATTCCTCGCACAGTCCAGTGATGTAGCAATAGCCCTTGCTGCCCCTGAGGTGCAGGTGAGCCCCGAGCTCTAGGGGGCCCCCTCCGGCACTGTGCACAGGCAGCACTGAGAGCTCCTGACTGGGTATGGAGCATTGGGCCCCCCTCCACAAACTTTGCAGGGGGTACCCCTTACGTTTCGTTACGCCACTGGCACAGCCTCTCAATTAAGCATGTATTGTTGCACACAATTTGTACTTTAAGTTTATGACCAATTCAACTATAAATAATAACAGCATAACCACTACATTTAGCATGCAGTCACACGCAGAACAGAAAAGAGACTTGGGTAATAACATTTTATGAATCTTGGTTATTTATGGGCTAACTTATAAACCATTTGACACATGGATTTAACAAAGCACATGCCAACCCTGTCATGCACATGCTAAAGCACCATATGTTTAATGCCATATTGGTCAAGGGAGCAAAATAAAATCCATATAATTGTTATTATGACAGTTGCAATAAATATAGTCACTCTTAGGAAAAATCTGGCATAAGCAACATGTGCAACAGAATATATACTGCAATATTACAGTTATTGCCTTGGATATATGGGTTGAAGTGTTCTGTGGCACGAATGCCAGTACCAATCATAAGTCATGCTTATCCCTACTAAATAGCGATAAAGATATGGTATGACAATGACTACTGGTGAATATATTGTAACTACAACATGCATATTTATATACAAAGCTGCATGTATGCTCATACTCTTATGCCTATGATAAAAGGAGCATGCTACTTATATGTAAAAGCATTGTAAGACTAAAATGCTATTCTACATAAATGAATTTTGTCCTGTTACATACCAGGTGAGGATAACTGTTCATCAAAGGGTTTCATTCCCCTATAAAGCGGGTGGAGAAGCTGAAAAGAGTACAAAGTGGTGGACAGGAAGATTATAGTGAAGCATAGAAAAGAAAAAGCAAAAAGACTATATTCCACTCAAAATCAGTTTGCTTACAGCTGCCCTTGGATGCAACGGGTCAGAAAAAGGCAGATCTCAAAGAGTAGACGAGTCATTACTAAGTAAACGTATATAAACAAGCAATGAGCGTTCAAAATTTGTATTGAGGGTGGATTTGCATCTTTACGTTTTACCCAATTGTCGTGAACAACAGGTGCTCATGGTCTGGTTGTTCAGTTTTTCCTCTGCTATAATTTTGCTAAAAATGCTGGTGTAAAATGTCAGGTTTTGTGTAACAAATGCAATGCGAAATTGCATGAATTACACCAGCATAATTTAAATTTCTTCCTGGTCTAAAGATAAAAAGTAATACTTATACTGCTTATGAAACAAGTAACTCCTTGAAAATTTATTTTAAAAAATTGAGATCCACAATATGTCCAATGATACGTTCAATCATTACATTTTGATTCATTATGAAACAAGAGCAAATAATTGACATGGCCGCCTCTTTTTGCATGCAGTCTCATACATTGATGGACTAAACATGTATTAATTAGTTAGTGCAGACACAGTTAATTAGCACTTATTCATTATAACATAAAATATTCTAATTAACACCAACAACAATACTGATTATCACTACTTCTATCACTACTACTACTACTACTACTACTAATAATAATAATAATAATAATAATAGTAATGATAATAATAAAATAATTAGTTTCTAGATATAGCCATCAAATGCTTGGGTACCCATGCGCTGTAATTTCCCAACTGTCATCAGAATAATGAAAGGCTAATTCTTTCCATATTGGGATTCTGACTGTGGTGACTGCTTCAAAGCATTAAGATATCATACCATCGACCGAAGTTGGCAGCTGTCTGATAAGTATTTTTCTAGGCAGGAAGAATGTAGTTTACAATCTTCCCAAGGACAGCTATTAAACTTTGGCCCTTTTTGACACCACTCAAAGCCAAATAAATCTTAAAAGGCAGTTCAGAGATTACCAACAAAGAGGAACACCGAATTTCAAAATATAGTAGAATAATTAAGGCACTTTGCAAAGAACTCTAACAAAATCACACAAAAAACACTGTCAAGTCAAAGCATTCTCGGATACCACAGGCCTTTCATTAAGTGACTACCTCTAGTTTCCAACATCATGTCCCTGTTCATCCATCAACAAAGACTCCAATGGACACAACATGAATCCACCCACAGTTCAGGGTGGGATAATCACATGTTAGATAAAAAGATATGTGATTAGAACAATTGCTTTTTAAAAATTAGGCTGATGTTTATGTAAAAATATATATCTTTCATAAAAAGAACCAGCCAGTATACCATTTGAGCTAAGATCCAAACAAAGTTCAGTTCCTTAGCGTTGAACTGAAAAAGCACATTGGAAAAAAATCAAAGAGGTCATGCAGAAAGTGTACAACACCTTATTTAGTCAAGAAAAAATACATGTGAAAACCATAATGGCAAATATGAAACAAGTCTGTTTACAAAGTTCACTGACAGAAATAACCTATTGCAAATTCATACCTACATAGTATGATGATTTGCTTAGTAGCCAGTGGTTTCATGTGAAATAAATTGTGTCTAATTCAGGTGTTAATATATAATGGCAAGCTGAAATAACCAATAGGAGCACGAGAAAGAGGCTATCACTGACAATTTTGATTGATACACAACGCAAGGTGAACCAATCTGAATTATTTACCCTCAAACACAATTTGATAATGATAGGATACCATTTGTAGATTTATGTTAGCAAGAGAATCAGAAGAGAAGAGTTTGAGTGATGGTAGATGGGATTATAGGAGTTGGGTGTACAGTTTTTATTTTGACTGAAAGGCATTGAAATAGCAAGAATTGATCATTTAGACCCTTGCATGTTATAGAGTTTGAGTGTTTCATTGCTACCTTCCAAATGTCCTCTTGGTCCCATCAAGGTGTATAATGGCAAAAGATTTGTGCATCACATAGCCACTTTCAGAATGAATTGATGGACATGATGTTAAGAGGAAATCAAATCAGGGATATTTTATGGTTAACCAAATCCCCCCAAAAAGTCGGGTACAAAACACTACAATGGTTTTTTAAAAGGAAAGCACAATTTTATAGATTTTATTCTATCCCTCTCGATCCCTCCCGCCAGCTGCCTACATTTCCCAGCAGCCTCCACTGCTGCTACGAGAACCCAGCCCATTGGACTACTTACCCGCCCAGGCGCTTTAAAACCCAGTGCTGCTCCAGCATCATGGGACTCCTCCAGCCTGCTGCCTACATTTCCAAGTAGCCTCCGCTGCTGCGACGAGAACCCAGCCCATTGGACTGCTTATCTGCCCAGGTACTTTAAAAGCCAGCACCGCTCCCGCATCGCTAAACTCCTCTGGATCCCTCCCGCCTGCAGCCTACATTTCCCAGCAGCCTCCACAGTTGAGACGAGAACCCAGCCCATTGGATTGCTTACCTGTCTAGGCACTTTAAAAGCCAGAGTCGCTCCCGCATTGTGGGACGTGCACGGGCAGCGCTCGGGCTAAGCGTGGGCCAAGGGTGGACCCGTCCACGGATGTCAGAGCCCAGAAGAGGCTGGGCTGGGCCGCCCCTCTTCGCTGGCCTGGGCCGCCCCTCTTCGCTGGTCTCCGGCTTAAGGTACTTTGCCTGCTGCCCCTGCGCTGCCTGGTGTCCCTGCACTGCCTGTTACCACTGGGCTCCCTGCTGTCCCTGCCCTACGCTGACTGCTGCCCCTGCGCCTCCTGCTGTCCCTGCCCTACGCTGACTGCTACCCCTGCGCTTCCTGCTGTCCCTGCCCTGCACTCGCTGCTGCCCCGGAGATGACTGCTGCCCCGGAGCTGACTGCTGCCCCGGAGCTGACTGCTGCCCCTGTGCTCCCTGCTGTCCCTGCGCTGACTTCTGCCCCCGAGCTCCTACTGCCCCTGCGCTGACTGGTGCTCTTGCGCGGGGTGCTGCCCCTGCATTTACTGCTGTCCCTGCCCTGACTGCTGCCCGTATGCTCCCTGCTGTCCCTGCCCTGTACGGACTGCTGCCCCTGCGCTGACTGCTGCCCCTGTGCTGGGTGCAGCCCCTGCTCTCCCTGCTGTCCCTGCACCGACTACTTCCTCTGTGATGACTGCTGCCCCTGTGCTGCCTGTAGCCCCTGCACTCCCTGCTGTCCCTGCACTGACTGCTGCTCTGCCTAATGCCCCAGGGCTGACTGCTGCTCTTGCGCTACCTGCTGCCCCTGCACTGACTGCTGTTCCTGTGCTAATTGCTGCCCTTGAGCTGCCTGCTGCCCCTGCACTGACTGCTGTTCCTGTGCTAACTGCTGCCCCTGATGTCCCTTCCCTGCACTTACTGCTGCCCCTGCGCTGCCTGCTGCCCCTGTGCTCTCTGCTGTCCCAGCCCTGTGCTGACTACAGCCCCTGTGCTCCTTCTGCCCCTGCGGTTACTGCTGCAGTTGCGCTCCCTACTGTGCTGCGCTGAATGCTGCCCGTGCGCTGCCTACTGCCCCTGGGCTGACTGCTGACCATGTGCTGTCTTCTGCCCTTGCGTCAAATGCTGCCTCTGCACTGCCTGCTGCCCCAGTGCTCTCTGCTGTCACTGCCCAGTGCGGACTGCTGCCCCAGTGGTCCTTGCTGTCCCTGTGCAGACTGCTGCCCCAGTGGTCCTTGCTGTCCCTGTGCAGACTGCTGCCCCAGTGGTCCTTGCTGTCCCTGCGCAGACTGCTGCCCCAGTGGTCCTTGCTGTCCCTGCGCAGACTGCTGCCCCAGTGGTCCTTGCTGTTGATGGAGCAGAGTAAATGAAAAAATTTAACCCCTAACAAATTTTATAAATAATTAATAAATATGTTCGTTTAAATGTATTAATCAACAATGTACGTGAGGGAAGGGTAACACGCAAGTATGTGTGTTGAATAATCTATTTACAAATGTCTGTGTGTCTAATTATAACATAAAAATAATTGCGTACTAAATAAATAATAAATGCATGATTCGTGCTTCATAGAATATAAAAACGTGACGTTGCAAAAACAATAGTGATGGTAAGTAAGGAACAGCTTAAATGTTGCTTTCTGCTAGGTAATAACTAATTGGGGTACGTAGATGACGGGAGGGAAACGAAAAGGCTATGTTTCTCTATTTTAATTATGTTTTGTTTATTTCTAAATAGTGCTTCTAAGTCTAATCGAGTGGCGATATAAAATGGCTGCCGTTTATTAGAGTACGCATGCGCTGAGAAAACACATGACAAGGGAGAAAAAGTTGGAGAAAGACTGACCACGTGATGGTGCTGAAAGGCTAGGATGCAAGAATGGTCAAGGCTGATGTGACCTATTTGAACTGATAGTGTGCCGTGGTGATCAGCAGAGAATCGTGGGAAACAGTTTTAAGAGAAAGGACAATGCCTGCAGAGTTCTCGAATGTATCGAAAGAAGTTACAAATGTACTGATCGAAGCGGATGGAAACATGTCTTGAACTGTGAGAAAGGAAATGAACATATGCATTCCAGAAGAACAAGCTGGATCCGGGAGAATTTGATTAAAACTGAATAAATGAACTGAGTGGACCAATGAAAGAAAAGCGCGTTATTAATGTTGCAACAATTTAGTTAGCAAAGTTAGAATTAGGGTATAAGAAGGCCTACTCTTAGTGGGAGGGGTAGTTGGTGGCTTCCAGTGCTTGGTGTTCCAGATCGATCCATTTACTGAGCGGGAGATAATGAAAGACTGTTAGATGAGACGGGTTGCGGTAGCTGATGCTGACGAGCTGAAGTTTCTGTTGCTGTCTTAATTTTCCAGTTGAGTATGAGAAACAGGTTATTTTTCAACTTTAAACTTAGGTTAGAAATCATTAGGCTAAATTAGGAAGATATGCAGTTAATTAGGATTTTTCTTCATGACAAAATTTCCTTTCTGCAATAAAATTGATTTTGCTTAATAAATATTTGATTTGATAATGTATGAATAATTGAATGATAAAGTCTAAATTCTTTTCCATGCCTTTAAAATTATATACATTTTGAAATTCATAAATCAAACGACTCAGTGATTATTTACTAAATGGTTGTGAAATTAGTAATTAGTTATTGTGATTTAGCTGGTCTTGATCACTATCAACTGATTTTCACTAGATGATCCATCGACAAAACAATGAGCAGGAATATCTTAAGAAATAACTAAGAAAGCGATAGGTTAAGGTAATAAGGTATTTCCGGCTCCTTCCAGCGGTACATCATGATGATTTTCATTTAGTTTTTCTTTCTCCTAGGAGTATAGATTCGTAAAGGTGTAGAGGAAATCCAGGTGTGTGTGTGTGTGATTGCTAGGCGATGTCATGGGCCCCATCGTCATGTGGATGTGAGAAATATAAGTCGCGCCTGGATGACCGATAAGTGACCTAGGAGGAAATAGTTTTCATTGTATCCGCTGCATCAGATTTCTTGGTAGCAGAGTTATGGTTTCTATAGATTAGTTTGGTGATTATTGATTATTGATTTATTTTGATGACTAATACTATATGTTGAGTCGCGTTATGTTATATGTGAGTTTTCACGCTTCTGGGATGTAGGAAGTGGAACACGTGTGGCAAGAGAAGTCAAATGGAATTGGTACATTGTCTGAGTTCATATTGGTAATAATACAGGTTGTGTTATAATAGGGACATTTTCTGTATAAAAGGTGTATAAATGAGATAGCAAATCACGTTTTCTTGTGAAACTCTGGCCTTAATTCTCAGGAGCAGTATAGTCTCCACATGTGTTTTATCCCCAGAGAAACGGGTTAACTGTTTGCTTGAAAGAAGGGTAAGGTAGAGGGAAGTGCTACTTTATTGGCGAAAGTTAATAATTCTGTGGTAGGGTAGAGGTAAGCGCTGCCTACTGGAAATACAGGATTCTTGTGTAAAAGGACAAAGCTGTCACTTTTGTTTAGCGAATCAGACTATGGAATTGTTTTAAATGTTGTAACTAACGAAGAAACATTGAAAAGAAAAATTGCCGATAATTTTTGTAAAGGAGGGGTAAAAGAGCAAGAGTGACAGACAGTGCCGCGCTAGGATTGGATAGTGCGCTAGTCACGTGAACGCAAAGACAGGAGTGACGTAGAAAAGTGCCGCGCTAGGATTGGTTGATCCGCGGAAGAAGGAAATCGTTCTGATTGGTGTGTTGGTGTGAGTCGCGCTGTGATTGGTCGAAGTTCCGTACACGGAACAGTGCTGGTTTTGAAGAGAAAAACCAATCGAAAACATGCCGTATTATGAGTATGAAAGGGAAAGAACGTCATAGACGACAAAAATTAAGAATTTCTTTAAGAGAGACAAAAAGGTTGTGACTAGAGAGGGACAAGTAATTCCTCCGCCGAAATCAGCAGCTTCACATATGATGCTGAAATATGGATATCATACATGCATATGGTTAGAAAATTGGGCAAAGTATACGAAGAATGATGGAGCATTAGCTTTCCCTGAGAATGGTTCATTTAGTGTAGCGGTTTTGCGGAATTTGAGAGAAAAGATGACAAATTTAGAACCTAGACCTAGACCGACACAGTTTGAAGCGTTGACGGAATGGGAAGATGAGATGTATGAGCGAGAGAGATTCAGAGGTTTAAGGGATCATGAGTTTATGCCTGGAAGAATGTGGGGAATAAATCATGAGGATAGAATAAAACGATGGAGATGTGCTAACATGACAGGAGGTTTGTTTCCGGCTTTTACAGTTGAGGAAGAGACTAAGAGAAAACGTACTGAGAAAAAGAAACATATGGAGAGGGAAAAATATATGCATGAGAGTGAAACGGATGATGAATTGCTGGAAGAAATTCTAAATAGAAATCCCCCTCCGTATCAGCAGAGTTCTACAGTGGTGACACATAATGCGCCGCAAATAGAGACTGTGCGAAATAAAAGTCCTGTAAAAAGAATTGAAATAAATAGGTCACAAGATCAAATAAGAATTTCACAAAATGAAGGAGTAGAAAGTGACAATGCAACTGAATTAGCAAGAACTACAAAAGAGCTGACTGAGAAAATTAGGGAATTAACGAAAAACATGGAAGCTGTAACTGTACCCGTAACAATAAGTCCAGTAATACCAGTTTTTGAGAATCAGAAAATTGATGAACGATCTTTAGTGATTCCTATGAATTCACAATTTCAGAGAGAAAAAGAAAGGATGGAACCAAGTGCAAGTACAAGTAATTTGGCTAGTACCTACAGACCAAGTCCACCTACAAATTTGACAGTGAATGAATGTAATGGTAGGAAAATGCCTATGGTAACAGAATCTGCAACAGTGACCCCTGAAAAGAGTGGTAATTGGATAGAACTAAATAATACGCCTATAGGTCCGACTCCTGATGAGTTAAATGAGTGGATGAAGGCATTTAAAATAAAAGAACCAGAAGAAAAACCATTAGATGTAATTAGGTTAAAGATTGACATGGAAGAATTAATTTTAGGGACGATTGGTACAGAAAAGCTGAAAAATTACCAGGATGATGAAATTATGTTTCTGTGCAAAAGTATTACATGGAGAGCTAAAAATTTACATGACAAACTGGAAGAAATAGCAAGTGAAATTGGAGTAGATTTTGCGAAAGTGAAAACATTGCAGAAACCGTACAGAGTAGACTTTTGTGAGAAAGATATTGAAAATTTGAACACAGCAGGAAGGCTGACACAGATAAAAGAGTTTTAATTGTTTTACTGAGAAAATGGGGTGATGTGGACAGATGGAAAGTCAGATGGACGAAAAAGTATGAGAAAACTGCAGACAAAGCTTCTTTGGCTTTTATGATAACTGAAAAGGAACCTGTTGCAAGAGAATACCCTATGAGAGAAACTCCAGGTGGTAGTTATGTGCATGTTCCATGGACTAGACAGGATATACTGTCATTTACAAACGAATTCCCGAAGCTGAGAGAGAAACCAGTTGAATGGTACCGACAAGTGGAGAGGTTTGTGAAGGTTTCAAAAGTGTTGTGGATAGATTTAGATGGATTGTTTGACATAGTGGTGCCAACTGATTTGTGGTCTGAATGTAAAATTACAGTTGACTGGCCAACTACAGAATATCCAAGAGATCCTAAGACAGGAGCTCCAGGGCCTGAGGTGATGAGGAAATATGATAAGGTGATTACCTTTTTGAAAAATAAGATTCCTCCTAAAGAAACAGATTGGGTAAAAATCGACAGAACTACACAGGAAAGTAAGGAGTCCGTACATGCCTATTATGAAAGATTGTTGTTGGTTTTCAAGCAGTATAGTGGATATGAGGAGTTGAGTGAAAAGGATATGAGTCATTTTGTATATAGATTTGTGTTTGGACTGAAACCAGAGATTAGTGAAATGATTAAACAACATATGATTAACTGGCAAAATGGCACTGTAGATGAAGTACTGAGGTATGCTAAGTATTGTAGTGATGATATTGAGAGTAGACAGCGTAAATTGAAAGAGAAGGCAATGTGGGCACAGGTGAAAGTGGCAGAGAAACAAGAAGCTCAATTGGATAATAATGGGAATGAAACAGGACAGATTAAATCCCGACCTAACATAGGTAAAGGGAAAGGTCAAATGAGTCTAGAAGAGGCAAAGAAAAAATGGCCATGTCATAATTGCGGAAAATTAGGGCATTGTAGAAACGAGTGTAAGTTCCCACCTAAACCTAATCCGGAAAATCAATCATTAAATCCACAGGTGCAGAATGAGGTAGTTGTTCAACAAGGTCAGGTGCCACAACCACCACTTCCCAACAATGTTAACCAGCAAAGATACAGTACAGAAACAGGATTCTACGGAGGAGAGCAGGTAACACAATTGCCGCGAGCAGCTAACATTTCTCAGTATTGGTTACGTCAGAGTGAGGATGAGTCGGATGAAAGTTTCTGACGGTGCCTAGGAGAGGGAAAAGAGTGCGTACTTGGCGCAACTCTAGAGGTAGATCAGTCTGGTCCCTTTGTGGATGGAGAAGTGAATGGTGCAAATGTAACATTCCTTGTCGATACTGGAGCTACCCGTTCTACTGTTAGATCAGTGGAAATTCCAAACCTTCCTCTCTCAGGTGAATATATCCAAGTAGTTGGAGTAGCGAATCAGCAGATTAAAACACCACTTACTGAATTAGTGGAAGTAAAAATTGGTTCTTTTAGCAAAATGCATAGATTTGTAGTGTGCGATTGTAGTCCCGTAAATCTTTTAGGTCGTGACCTTTTGTGTAAGATGAACTGCACAATTTATTGTACGCCAGATGGAATTGGATTTCAGACCCCAGATGAAGATTGTTAGAATTGGGGGTCTCTAGTTGGCACAGGTAGGTACTTGTGACAAATAGGGACCCTCGCCTCTAGTCAGGGTAAAGGGGTACACTCCTAAAATAACCCCTGCTCACCCCCTTGGTAGCTTGGCACGAGCAGACAGGCTTATCTCAGAGGCAGTGTGTAAAGCATTTGTGAACACATACAGTAATCTAGTGACACACTACAGATGGACACCACACAAGGTTTTATATCAAAAATAAGTATTCTTTATATAGTTTTAACACAAGACCATAAACGACAAAAATCCACAATACTGTACTTAAAATGGTAGTTTTAGCTTAGTTCAGTTCAGTTCTTAAGATGCGACACTTTAAGTCAATGTACCTTACGATGCGGGACGCTTCCACAACAAGCAATGTTGCAGCGATGGAAATGCGACAAAGTTCTGGTGCAAAGAAATAAAGACGTCAAGTTCTTCCTGATGCGGCACGCTTCTCCGAGGTTGCGAGAAGTCTCGACTCGATGCGTCAGCTACAGCGGCGACACCCTTGTTCAGCGATGCGACGACAGCGGCTTTGGCGGCGACCCTCTTCTCCGACGTTGCGAGACGCTTCCGCTCGATGCGACAACTGCAGCGGCGACACCCTTGTTTCGTGATGCGACGGCAGCAGCTCCGACGGCGGCACGCTTCTCCGTGGATGCGAGGCGCTTCTCTTGATGCGGTGCAATGCGACAGCTACAGCGGCGACACCCTCCTTCGGAGTTGCGACGGCAGCGGCTGCGACGGCGACACGCTTCTTCCTCGATGCGAGACTCTTCTCTTGATGCGGTGCAATGCGACAGCTACAGCGGCGACACCCTCCTTCGGAGTTGCGACGGCAGCAGCAGCGACGGCGACACGCTTCCTCTTCGTTGCGGGACGCTTCTCTCGATGCGGTGCAATACGACAGCTACAGCGGCGACACCCTCCTTCGGAGTTGCGACGGCAGCAGCAGCGACGGCGACACGCTTCTTCCTCTTGAGTCGCGCTTCCAGCTCCTTGCGACACGCAGTCCCTTCAGAAGGCCCAAAACAGCAGCAGGCACTTCCAAAGGATTCTTGGGGAGCTGGTGGTTGAAGTCTGTTGTCCCTGAGACTTCAGCAGGAGGCAAGCTCTTTTCTCAAGCCCTTGGAGATACTTTACAAGTTGAATAAAAGTGCACACAAAGTCCTTTCTCCTTCCTTTGGCAGTCAGGCAACCACTGCAGGCAGATCCCTCTAGCTTAGGGATAGTCTTCTCCTCAGTTCCTTCTTGGTTCCGCTCCTCAGCAAAGGTTTCTTCTTGTTTTCCCAAAGTGATCTAATTTCCTAGGGGTCTGGGTCCCCTTTTTATACACAGTTTTCCTTTGTTCTCTGAAGGCAGAGAGGCCTCTGCCCAGCCCAAAACCAGTTCTGGTCAGTCCTGGAGCACCTTGTTTTTCTGTCTCCTTCTTTCCTTTCAGAATGTGGGGCAGGGTGCTCAGCCGCCCGGCAGGAGGTGGAGCCAGCATTGTGGAAGGCAGGCACAGCCCTATTCAGACCCAGGTGCAACTCCTCCCTCCACTCTGGATGCAGATCTTTCTATTCAGCCCTGTGCTGACTCATCCTGTCTCCTGTAGCCACCCCCAGCCCCTGTCACTCAATCTCCAGACAAGGAATACACAACCTAGCAGAGGCAGGCTTGGAAGTTTAGGCAAGAAAATACCCACTTTCTAAAAGGGGTATTTTCAAACACAGAATGTTAAAACCAACTTCACTAAAAGATGTATTTTAGCATTCTGAGTTCAGGCATACTAAATTCGTTTTTCTACCATGTTCCCTGGGTCAGTTCTGACTATAAGGTGTAATAGTCAGTCTGCCCATTCTGGCCTATGGGGAGCAGGTAGCCTTGCAATAGTGAAAAACGAAAATGGCTGTAATTCACTATTAGGACATGCCACACACACCAGGGCATATCCTACCTTGTACTTACAATGCACCCTGCCCTAGGGCCTACTTTAGGGGTGACCAACATGCAGTAAAGGGAAGGTTTAGGGACTGGTAAGTGGGTGTACTCACCAAGTCGACATGGCAGCCCTAGGCTGCACACAGGCTCTGCAATGGCAGGCCTGAGGCACATTTTACAAGCCGCTTCTGTGGGTGGCACAACCAGTGCTGCAAGCCCACCAGCGGCATTGGATTTACAAGCCCTGGGCACACTCAGTGCACTGTACTAGGGACTGACAAGTAAACCAATCATCCAATCATGGAGTCACTAATACATAACACAATTTATCATAGGGAGCACTCGCACTGTGGCACTGAATAGCAGTGGCACAGTGCCCAAAGCATCTAACGCCAGCAAAACGGTTCGGTAACATAGGAGGCATCATAAAAAATGGAAGGGAGACCCACGCCAAGGATGCCAGGTCTAACACGTGTCCCCTCCAGCTGAAATGTGGGGAGAACTACCCTACCTCAGGGGAGCTCTCTTCACTAAGGCGGAAAAATCTGGACAGACCATCAGCATTGGCGTGTTCTGTACCAGGGCGGTGTTCCACCGTGAAATCCATCCCCTGTAGGGAAATGGACCACCTCAACAGCTTTGGATTCTCACCCCTCATCTGCATCAACCATCTGAGGGGCCTGTGGTCTGTCTGAACCCGGAAGTGAGTCCCAAACAGGTATGGTCTCAGCTTCTTCAGTGCCCAGACCACAGCAAATGCCTCACGCTCAATAGCACTCCACCTCTGTTCCCGTGGTAGTAACCTCCTACTGATGAAGGCTACGGGTTGATCTAGGCCCTCCTCATTCATCTGTGACAGAACAGCCCCCACACCATGCTCTGAAGCGTCTGTTTGTACTACGAACTCTTTGGAGAAGTTGGGGGCCAGGAGCACGGGCGCCGTGCACATGGCAGTTTTCAGGGCCTCAAAAGCCTTCTGACAGGTGTCAGTCCAAATCACTTTCCTGGGCTGCTTCTTGGAAGTCAGCTCTGTCAGGGCGCAACAATGCTGCCATACCCCTTGACAAACCTCCTGTAGTAACCCGTGAGTCCTAAGAAGGCCCTCACCTCTGTCTGGGTTTTGGGGGTTCCCAATTCAGGATGGTTTCAATTTTGGGTTGTAGGGGCGCCACCTGGCCGCTCCCCACTTGGTGTCCCAAGTACACCACGGAACCCTGCCCGATCTGGCACTTACTCGCCTTGATCGTGAGGCCTGCCCTCCGCAGCGCCATCAACACTTCCCAGAGGTGGCGCAGGTGTTCTTCCCAACTGGCGCTGAACACCGCGATGTCATCCAGGTAGGCGGCACTGAACGAGTCCAGTCCAGCCAACACCTGGTTGACCAACCTCTGGAAGGTGGCAGGGGCATTCTTCATCCCAAAGGGCATCACCCGGAACTGGTAGTGCCCATCTGGTGTGGAGAATGCTGACCTCTCTCTTGCCCCATCAGTCAAGGCGATCTGCCAGTACCCAGACGTTAAGTCAAACGTGCTGAGGTACCGTGCAGCCCCTAGCCGATCTATGAGCTCATCAGCTCTGGGGATGGGGTGCGCGTCAGTCCTGGTGACTGAATTGAGTCCTCGGTAGTCCACACAGAACCGGAGTTCTGGTGTGGCACCCGGTGCGGCAGCCTTTGGGACCAAGACCACTGGGCTGGCCCAAGGACTGTTAGAGGACTCAATCACCCCTAACGCAAGCATTTTGGAGACCTCCTCCTTGATGCAAGCTCTCACCCTGTCAGTCACCCTGTAAGATTTGTGCTTCACAGGCATACTGTCCCCAGTGTCCACATCATGGATGCACCAATCTGTGACACCGGGAACCAGGGAGAACAGATCAGAAAACTGTCCCAGCAACTGGCGGCAGTCATTCTGTTGCTCAGGGGTCAGGGTGGAAGAGAGGTTGACACCATCCACTGACCCATCTTGCTCTGTTGCTGACAGGAGGTCAGGAAGAGGCTCAGTCTCCTCCTCCATCCCAGCATCTGTCGCTAAGAGCATGCCCACTTGGGACCTCTCCAAGTGGGGCTTCAGGCGGTTGACATGCAGGACCCTCAAGGGGTTCCTGGGAGACCGCAAGTCCACCAAGTAGGTAACCGGACTTTTGCGCTCGACAACCTCAAAGGGTCCGGTCCACTTATCCTGGAGCGCGCAGGGCTCCACTGGGGCCATGACCCACACTTTCTGACCAGGCTGAAGCTCTACCAGAGTGGCATTCTGGTCGTACCACCGCTTCATCTCCTCCTGGCTGGCTTCCAGATTCGCCTCAGCGAGTTGCCTGAAACGCCTAGTTTGGTTCCTAAAGGCCAGCATGTAACTGTATACATCCTGGGGAGGTTTCCTGGGAGATTGCTCCCAGCCTTCTTTGACCAAACTTAGAGGTCCTCTTACTGGGTGCCCATAGAGAAGCTCAAAGGGACTGAACCCTAGAGATTTCTGTGGCACCTCACGGTAAGCAAAGAGCAGGCATGGTAAGAGGACGTCCCACTTACGCCTCATAGGTTCCTCAAGACCCATAATCATGCCTTTGAGGGTTCGGTTGAACCTTTCAACCAATCCATTTCCTTGGGGGTGGTAAGGAGTGGTAAACTTGTAGGTTACCCCACACTCCTGCCACAGGGACTTCATATACTTGGAAATGAAGTTGGTCCCCCGGTCAGACACTACCTCGCTAGGGAATCCCACTCGGGAGAAAATTCCCATCAGTGCTCGTCCCACCACGGGGGCCGTCACTGTCCTCAGAGGTATGGCTTCCGGGTACCGGGTGGCATGGTCCACCAAGACCAGGATGAACCTGTTGCCCATGGCTGTCTTGGGGTCCAGTGGCCCCACAATGTCAATACCCACCCGTTCAAAGGGGGTGCTGACTACAGGGAATGGCTGGAGAGGAGCCTTGCGCTTCCTCCCACTCTTTCCACTTGCCTGGCAAGTCTGACATGTCCTGCAGTGAGTGTCTGAACTCCTGCGCATTTGGGGCCAATAAAAGTGGGTGACAAGCCTCTCAAAGGTCTTGTCCTGCCCCAAATGTCCTGCCAATGGAACATCATGAGCCAGCCCCAGTAGGAAGGCTCTGAAGCACTGGGGTACCACCAGCACACGGGCTGACCCAGGCTCAGCAACCTTAGGCTCAGTATACAGGAGATCATTCTCCCAATAGACCCAATGTGACCCAGACTGATCACCTGTTGCCTGGTCTGCAGCCTGTTGCCGCAGACCCACCAGAGAAGGGCATTCTTTCTGCTCCTTGCAGAATTCTTCCCTGGAGGGTCCTCCTTCTTGCTGCCAATGGGTCAGCTCAGGCAGGTCCCCCAGTTCAGCTACCTGTTCCCCTGTAGGCTCCAGGGCATCCCCCTCAGGGTCTGCCTCCTCCTGGACCGTGGGAACTTCGGGGGCCGGTTTCCCGCGCCCCTGCCTCTTCTCGTGACGGCAGGTACCTGGGCCTCCCTCTCAGGCTCCAGGTCCTCTTGAGCACCTTTACTTGCTGCCATGGACCGGGTGGTCACACACGCCCAGTCAGGCAAACCCAACATCTCTAGATGAGCACTTCGCTCCACCTTCGCCCAAGGTGAGCTCTCCAAGTCGTTCCCTAACAAACAGTCAACAGGCATGGCGGGCCTCACAGCTACCTGAAGAGTACCAGAGACCCCCCCACTCAAAGGGAACCTGAGCCACTTTGCAGTGACTCTCTGTGTTGTCAGCGGCAACAACTGGATAGAATGCATGGGGGACAACCTGCTCTTGAGACACCAGGTGACACTTGACAGCTGTCACACTGGCTCCTGTATCTCTAAGAGCCTCCACCCTATGGCCATTGATGGTCACCCACTGCCTGTATTTTTTAGTGTTATCAGGCAGCTGGGTCTTGGGGACCATCTCACAGTCTCCTAATGAGACAAGGGACATCTGTGCGGGGCCCCACCCCTCTGGGGCATCCATCTCCTCCCCCAGGGCTACACTAGCCATCTGCCGGGGGGCTGCACCAGGGGGTGCGGTTTTTCCAAACTGGCGGCACTTGGGATCACTCGCTATGTGACCCAGGTCCCCACATTTGTAGCATCTCAGGGGTCCCCTTTGAACAGGTGGACCTGTCGGGGCCCCTGTGGGTTTCTGGGGGGAGGCTGGGAACCTTTCCCTTGGTTCCCTTGGGGACTACTTTGGGGCCTTCTTTGGAACTCCCTCTGTTTACCCTTGTCCCCCCACTCTTCTGCTGGGGACCCTGCCCACCCTTGGCTGAGTCTCCCACGTGACCCTTGTGGACCCTGGTACTGACCCAGCGGTCCGCCTCTTCAGCAAGCTTCCTAGGGATAGTCAGCTTGCTATCTATCAGGTGCTGGCGTAGCTCTGGAAAACAGTTACTTGACAAGTGCTCCCATGCAATCAAATCAAGGAGCCCCTGAAAATCATCAACTTTGCTACCCTTCACCCAACCATCCAATGCTCTGCAGAAAAAAGTGACATATTCAACCCAGGTACTGTTCTCTATCTTTGTGCAACCCCTGAACCTCTGCCTATACAATTCAGGAGTTAAACCATACCTACACATTAAAGCATCCTTCATGTGGCGATATGAATTATGGACATCAGAAGGCAGATCTAGCAGTGTGTCCCGCCCCTCACTAAGGAACCGTCCCCACAACCCCGCTCCCCAATCCTTCTCAGGGACCCGGTGGGAAGACATGGCTACCTCATAGGCCTTGAACCACTGCCCAATGTCATCATTTTTAAAAAATTCCCTGACCACATCTTTAGGAATATATACTCTAGATTCCACAGGCATTGACGGTGTGCTGCCACCAGAGGGAGTAATTTCTAAGCTCCTAGCTTTCAAATCCAACTCCCTCAAACTTCTATCATGCTCAAGCTGCATTTTCTTTTCTTCTAGGGCCAGTTTCTTAATTTCCAATTGCCCATTCATTTTGGCCAGCTCTAACTCATGCATCCTATTTCTCTCCCTGTCCTCCAGCTCTCCTGGGGACAGGCCTTTGGCAGAAACACTGCTACCTATTAGGGAAGGTGCTTTCCTTTCCCCTGGACCCACTGGCCCTTCCAGCTGCACATCTGCATTATTCTCCCCTTCCTCAATCTCAGGGGTTTTCCTTGCTTCTACCCAGGCCCTTAGCGCCTTGTAGAACTCCTCCCTCCTGGTGAGCCCGGTAATTGCAACATTAAATTTTTTGCAGAAGTGCTTCAGCTGCCTCACTTTGTAGCATTCCAGTTTCTCCTCTTCCCACTCAGAACCAACAGATGCTATGGATGCTGTGTCTTCCATGATGGTTAAACTTGGCAAAAATGGAACGTCCTAGAAAAACAAATCTACCAACAGTATGTGGTCGCGTTTTGGTCTGCACTCACTAGTAGTGTTCACCAATCACTGTACATGAGTCACAAATGCAAGTCCAGAATCCCACCGCTGACCACCAATGTTAGAATTGGGGGTCTCTAGTTGGCACAGGTAGGTACTTGTGACAAATAGGGACCCTCGCCTCTAGTCAGGGTAAAGGGGTACACTCCTAAAATAACCCCTGCTCACCCCCTTGGTAGCTTGGCACGAGCAGACAGGCTTATCTCAGAGGCAGTGTGTAAAGCATTTGTGAACACATACAGTAATCTAGTGACACACTACAGATGGACACCACACAAGGTTTATATCAAAAATAAGTATTCTTTATATAGTTTTAACACAAGACCATAAACGACAAAAATCCACAATACTGTACTTAAAATGGTAGTTTTAGCTTAGTTCAGTTCAGTTCTTAAGATGCGACACTTTAAGTCAATGTACCTTACGATGCGGGACGCTTCCACAACAAGCAATGTTGCAGCGATGGAAATGCGACAAAGTTCTGGTGCAAAGAAATAAAGACGTCAAGTTCTTCCTGATGCGGCACGCTTCTCCGAGGTTGCGAGAAGTCTCGACTCGATGCGTCAGCTACAGCGGCGACACCCTTGTTCAGCGATGCGACGACAGCGGCTTTGGCGGCGACCCTCTTCTCCGACGTTGCGAGACGCTTCCGCTCGATGCGACAACTGCAGCGGCGACACCCTTGTTTCGTGATGCGACGGCAGCAGCTCCGACGGCGGCACGCTTCTCCGTGGATGCGAGGCGCTTCTCTTGATGCGGTGCAATGCGACAGCTACAGCGGCGACACCCTCCTTCGGAGTTGCGACGGCAGCGGCTGCGACGGCGACACGCTTCTTCCTCGATGCGAGACTCTTCTCTTGATGCGGTGCAATGCGACAGCTACAGCGGCGACACCCTCCTTCGGAGTTGCGACGGCAGCAGCAGCGACGGCGACACGCTTCCTCTTCGTTGCGGGACGCTTCTCTCGATGCGGTGCAATACGACAGCTACAGCGGCGACACCCTCCTTCGGAGTTGCGACGGCAGCAGCAGCGACGGCGACATGCTTCTTCCTCTTGAGTCGCGCTTCCAGCTCCTTGCGACACGCAGTCCCTTCAGAAGGCCCAAAACAGCAGCAGGCACTTCCAAAGGATTCTTGGGGAGCTGGTGGTTGAAGTCTGTTGTCCCTGAGACTTCAGCAGGAGGCAAGCTCTTTTCTCAAGCCCTTGGAGATACTTTACAAGTTGAATAAAAGTGCACACAAAGTCCTTTCTCCTTCCTTTGGCAGTCAGGCAACCACTGCAGGCAGATCCCTCTAGCTTAGGGATAGTCTTCTCCTCAGTTCCTTCTTGGTTCCGCTCCTCAGCAAAGGTTTCTTCTTGTTTTCCCAAAGTGATCTAATTTCCTAGGGGTCTGGGTCCCCTTTTTATACACAGTTTTCCTTTGTTCTCTGAAGGCAGAGAGGCCTCTGCCCAGCCCAAAACCAGTTCTGGTCAGTCCTGGAGCACCTTGTTTTTCTGTCTCCTTCTTTCCTTTCAGAATGTGGGGCAGGGTGCTCAGCCGCCCGGCAGGAGGTGGAGCCAGCATTGTGGAAGGCAGGCACAGCCCTATTCAGACCCAGGTGCAACTCCTCCCTCCACTCTGGATGCAGATCTTTCTATTCAGCCCTGTGCTGACTCATCCTGTCTCCTGTAGCCACCCCCAGCCCCTGTCACTCAATCTCCAGACAAGGAATACACAACCTAGCAGAGGCAGGCTTGGAAGTTTAGGCAAGAAAATACCCACTTTCTAAAAGGGGTATTTTCAAACACAGAATGTTAAAACCAACTTCACTAAAAGATGTATTTTAGCATTCTGAGTTCAGGCATACTAAATTCGTTTTTCTACCATGTTCCCTGGGTCAGTTCTGACTATAAGGTGTAATAGTCAGTCTGCCCATTCTGGCCTATGGGGAGCAGGTAGCCTTGCAATAGTGAAAAACGAAAATGGCTGTAATTCACTATTAGGACATGCCACACACACCAGGGCATATCCTACCTTGTACTTACAATGCACCCTGCCCTAGGGCCTACTTTAGGGGTGACCAACATGCAGTAAAGGGAAGGTTTAGGGACTGGTAAGTGGGTGTACTCACCAAGTCGACATGGCAGCCCTAGGCTGCACACAGGCTCTGCAATGGCAGGCCTGAGGCACATTTTACAAGCCGCTTCTGTGGGTGGCACAACCAGTGCTGCAAGCCCACCAGCGGCATTGGATTTACAAGCCCTGGGCACACTCAGTGCACTGTACTAGGGACTGACAAGTAAACCAATCATCCAATCATGGAGTCACTAATACATAACACAATTTATCATAGGGAGCACTCGCACTGTGGCACTGAATAGCAGTGGCACAGTGCCCAAAGCATCTAACGCCAGCAAAACGGTTCGGTAACATAGGAGGCATCATAAAAAATGGAAGGGAGACCCACGCCAAGGATGCCAGGTCTAACAAAGATGTATTGTATAAAGTAACATTGATGAATCAGGAACCTGAAATGAATGGTTTGTTTCCTGCATTTGATGCAGAAAAACTTCCAAAAGAACTGAAAAAGACAGTGAAAGAGAATGTGTGGGATTTTACAGGAGAAGATATTGGATTGATGAAAGAAGTAGATCCCGTAAAAGTAACAGTAAAAGAAGGAACAACTTACCCAAATACGCCACAGTATAAATTGACTCCAGAAATAATTGAAGGAATAACTCCTGTAATAAATAAAATGATTGAACAGGGAATTCTAAAAGAAATAATGAGCAGTCCATGTAATTCACCTATAATGGGACTGAAAAAGCCAAACGGAACATATAGAATAGTACAGGATTTGAGAAAGATCAATAAAATAGTTGTGCCTTGTTGTCCAATAGTGCCAAACCCTGCAGTAATTCTATACCAAATTCCACATGAAGCTGAGTGGTACACCGTGATAGATTTGTGTCACGCATTTTTCTCTATTCCTTTACATCCAGATAGCCAGCCATTATTTGCGTTCCGGTTCGGAGAGCGTATTTTGGCATGGTGCCGAATTCCTCAGGGGTATACAGAAAGCCCCTCAATCTTTAATCAGATTTTAAAGAAGTCCCTGGAAGATTTGAAAATGCCAGAAAAGTCAGTGATGGTGCAGTATATCGATGACCTGTTGGTGGCATCGAAAACAAAAGAAGCATGTGTAAGCGATACAATTGCTTTACTGAACCATCTAGAGAAAAGAGGACATAAAGTGTCCCCTTCGAAATTGCAGTTTTGTCAAAAAGAAGTCCAATATTTAGGGCATAAAATTGAGAAAGGAGTGCGAAAGATAACGACTGAGAGAATAAAAATGATTCAAGGAATGAGAGCACCAATGACGCAAAGAGAGGTAAGAATGTTTCTGGGAATGGTTGGATATTGCCGACAATGGATAAGTGGTTTTTCCTTGATTGCTAAGCCATTACAAAAATTGACCAAGAAGGATGTAAGAGACCCTTTTGAATTGAATGATGAAGAAATGAAATCTTTCAAAGAGTTGAAAAAGAAATTGTGTGAGGCCCCTGCTTTAGGAATGCCTGACTACGAAAAGGATTTTGAATTGTATTGCAGTGAAAGAGATGGATGTGCATTTTCAGTACTGGTACAAAAACATGGAACAATGAAGAGACCAATTGCTTATTTTTCAGCTGTTTTAGATCCTATAGCAAAAGCGTTGCCTGGATGTCTGAAAGCTGTTGCTGCTACTTGTGTAAGTCTGGAACAAAGTGAAGGTATAGTGATGGGGTATCCACTGAGAGTATATGTTCCCCATTCAATAGAGATTCTTTTGACAAGGACAAAAACACAGTACATGACACATAGTCGGCTGACTAAGTACGAAAAAGTAATCTTGAGTGCAGAAAATGTGACCATAGATAGATGTATGAATGTGAATCCTTCGACATCATTACCAGATGAAGAGAGTATAATTGAACAAGATGAAGTAGATCATGATTATCTGAATGTGCTGGAATATTGCACAAAACCAAGAGCTGACATAAAGGATGAGCCTTTAAAAGAATCAGATTATGTCATGTTTGTGGATGGCTCATGCTTGAGAACGAAAGAAGGAGTTTTAAGCGCAGCTTACGCAGTGTGCACAGTGGCAACTGTGATGGAAGCGTCTTGTCTGAAAGGAATAAGGTCTGCCCAAGTTGCAGAACTGATTGCTTTGATTCAAGCATGTAAGTTGGGAAGAAATGTACGAGTTACGATTGTGACCGATAGCCAGTACGGTTTCGGTATAGTGCATGATTTCGGTCAGATTTGGTCACAAAGAGGTTTCTTGACGTTTGCAGGAACACCTATCAGAAATGGAGATTTTGTAAAGAAACTGCTTGAGGCGATACAGCTGCCTAGGCAGATAGCTGTAGTGAAATGCAAAGCACATAAGAAAAATGAAGATTACATAGCTGTCGGAAATAATTACGCCGACGAGATAGCCAAATATTGTGCAGAGAACATGGTATCCCTGAATAAGAATCGCGAAAGGGAGCATATCTCTTCTCCTTTGCTTTTTACTAACACTGTCGAGACATGGGATGAGGTGAGACAGTTACAGGAAGTTGCAAATGATGAGGAAAAAGATTACTGGATAAAAGCAGGATGTAGAAGACAAGAAAACAATGGTGTGTGGGTTTACAGAGATGAAAGACCAGTTATGCCTGATAGCATGATTTCAGACATGGCACGGTTGTACCATGGACAAGCTCATATTGGGAGAGATGCAATGATCAGACTTTTTAGACAAACATGGTATAACCCAAAATTCAGAGCCACAGCTGAAAGTCTTTGTCAAAGATGTCTTATTTGTCAGCAGTTTAATCCAGGAAGAAAGACAATAGTGAGTCTAGGAACAATAGGACGAGAAGGAGGTCCGTTCACTAGAATGCAATTGGATTTCATTGAAATGCCCCCTTGTAACAGACTAAAATATGTTCTAGTGGTCGTCTGTTTGTTTTCTCGTTGGGTGGAGGCATACCCGACTAGAAGGAATGATGGAATAACGGTAGCAAAACTTATGCTGCGAGAGTTCATTCCAAGGTATGGTTTTCCAGTCACGGTTGAGACAGATAGAGGAACACATTTTCAAAATGAGTTGATTCAATTAATTTGTGAAGCATTAAGTATTAAACAAAAACTGCATTGTGCATACACACCAGAGGCTTCTGGGGTAGTAGAGCAAATAAATGGAACAATTAAGAACAGGTTAGGAAAAATGTGTCAAGCTACAGGACTCAAATGGCCCGATGCACTGCCCCTTGTCCTGATGACCATCAGAAGTATTCCTGAAAAGAAAACTGGACTTAGTCCTCATGAAGTGATCATGGGACGAGCAATGAGACAAGCACAAGTACCTGTCAACAAGTTACTGACTATAACTGATGATCTAGTACTGGATTATTGCAAAGGACTGGCTGATGTGGTGCGTTCTGTGTTTCATCAGGTTGGACCGGATGCGACCACTCTTGAAAGAAAACCAGCCCACGACTTGAATCCAGGAGACTGGGTCCGCATAAAAGTCCACAGGAGAAGAAACTGTCTAGTTCCTCGCTGGGACGAGCCACGACAGGTAATCCTAGTGACAATGACTGCAGTCAAGTGTGCAGGAGTGAAAATCTGGGTCCATGCCAGCCACACAATCAGAGTTCCAGAACCTGCAGATCGACATGTGAGTCGACATCTGGAAGTGTGGGATGAGAGTTCAGCGACTGAGACAGAAAGAAGAAGAGAAAGGGTGCCAGAACTTGAAGATCGACCTGAAAGTCGACATCTGGAAACCCCAACTGCAAGCACCTCTATAGAGGAAGAGGAAGAAGAAGAGGAAGAAGGAAAAATTGCAGAAATTCCAGAACTTGAAGATCGACCTGTAAGTCGACATCTGGAAATATCTGACACGAGTTCAGGATCTGATGATTCAGTTGAAAACTGTGAAGAATTTCGAAGGAGAACTTGGGGATTTGAACCAATTAGAGAAGAGAATGAACAAGAAAATGATCTAAATGAGCAACCAAGTACAAGTTATGGTGGAAATCCTTCAAAAGTAATATTAATAGACAAAGAAGGGAAAGAGACAATTAAAAAGCTAGAAAATCGAGAAGAACCCCGAGGAGCAATAGGGACAGATAGTGAAACAAAAGAACAGGGAAAATTAGAAACAGAGAGTGAGATAAATACCAATTCGGAAGAACATCGAGCAGGGAAAGTAATAGGGGAACACAAGAAGAAGAAAATAGATCCACCAGTAAAAGAAAATGAGATCATAAGTTTCAAAATAAGAGACAATTGTGAGAAAATTGAAACAGAATCTGAAGAAAGCGGAGAAGAAGAGAAAACAAGAACTGAATCAAGAAAAAGAAACTGGAAATCAGAAAGAGGAGAAAAAGAAGGTGAAGCCAAAAGGCCAAGAAAAGGAGACAATTGGCCCAGCAACTATATAAGAAAATTGAGATACAGGATAATCAGAACAGGAGAAAAAAGTGCTGAACAGGTGAATGAAATAACAAGTCAAAAGGAACAAGAAAAGCCAAGTGGAAACCGATTGCAAAAGTCTAAAAGAATAAAGAAAGTGAATTCGAAATACAAGTCACCTGAGTGGCTGTACATCGCTCTAACTGATTACAAAGAAGAAAGAAACACTCACGAGAACCCGAGACTGAGAAACCGAATGGGTAAAGGTGAGGTGCAACAAACCTGAAGTGAAGACTTAAAGTGCTTCTGCCGAATGTGACAATTTTACTGGATATGACAAATCACCGGATGTGACAACGAAAGAATTCTGAAAAGAATTAAAAGAAAGTACCAAGCAAAGACTTTTGAATGCAGAGTGGCATCTAAGCCATTTCTGAGGTGTAGTGACACAATTTTCTGAGATTTAACAAAAGATAAAAACAAAAATGGAGAATACTAGAGATAGAAGAGATAAATGTGAGTTTTTAAAAAGATGGTGTAAAATGTGCTGCTTTTGTACAGGATTATTAATGACAGTATGGATAGTTTTAGCAATCACAATTCCTATTAGTATAGCTGTAGTAGAAGCAAAGAATGATACTAAACCAGAAAAAGAAACTAATATTAAAGAACCAGTTATTTTAAGAAGTAGTGCAGAATTACATAAGGATAAGTCAGTAACAGATTTTTCTAAAAATGTTTTTACAAAATTGTTGTACGAATATGTAGAGACAATGGATGTGAGAGATTGTTATGTTTGTATGCAGTTGCCTGCATCAGTGTCAGAAGGTGTGACTTATCATCACCTACCTCTAACTTATGGAATAACATGTAGTGTCATAGCAAGTTTATTTTATAAAACAGGTAGATTAGAGTTTTATTACACTGATGTAGATAAGATTTTTGCAAATGTTCCTGTAGTTCCAGAACTTAACAAAGTAAAACAAGCAAAAGTTTTAGGAGAATTCTTTTTAGAGCATAGAATTTTAACATTAGAAGAAATAGCTAAAAACAACCTTACCTGTGAGTTAAAGAAAGAAGAAAAAGTATTTTTAGAAATGGTTGAAGAAAGAAGAATGAAATTTCAAAGAGAAGCAATAAAAGAGAAAAGAACACATCTATGGACGTTTGAGGAAGAAAATCATGAAGGGAAAAGGATAAATGCAGCAATGACATTAGATTGGCCGCAAACAGGAAAGTTGTGTATTAGGAGAAATAAGACAGTCTATGACAATTATTTTGTAGGTTCCAGTATCTGCCATGACAATTATCAAATTTTGGGAGGTTGGGGATTCAAAGGTGGAAAAGATCCAATATTTCCAGGTATCTATTATATTTGTGGGAATAGAGCTTATTACAGGTTACCGGACCATTGGTATGGAACTTGTTATGTAGGCCTGGTCTTTCCAAAAATCTTTCATATGGACAGAGAAGAAAAAGGAACATACAAGATGATTAATAGCTTTACACGTAGAAAGAGGGAAAGTTTTTCTGAAATTGTAGGTGATATTTTTGGAGCATTAATACCAGCAGTGGGAATATCTTTGAATGCATTTAAAATTCGGAAATTATCCACAGTAGTAGATCGTTTGTCTACAGATACTGCGGGAGGGTTCTTGATGGTAAATACCGAAATGGTTGCCATGAGAGCTATGGTGATGCAAAATCGGCTTGCCCTTGATATTCTTTTGGCAAAAGAGGGTGGAGTTTGTGGAATGCTGAAAGTCCAACATTGTTGCACTTACATTCCTGATAAAAGTGAAAATATACAAAAGTATATTACAAATATTACAAATTTGCATAAAGAACTAGTTCCACTGGAGGTTGAAAGTGTCCTTGGAAAACTTGGTAGAGGGTTTTCTTCAGTAGCAAATTGGTTAACAAGAATGAGTAGACTAATGATAGGGAAAGTTATAATAATAGCAACTGTAGCAATATTGTTAGCCATGGTGTTGAAAATTGTAATAACGTGTATAAAAAGAAAAGTAAGACAAAATAAGATAAAAAGAAATAACAGAATAATGAAAGAGAGAGAGAGAGAAATGGGTGAAATTGAGTTAGAGAAAATGAAAGAAAGTATATATAAAGAGACAAGAAGACAAGATGAAATGGAAACAGATGTATAACTAACAAAAAGCAAAAGGATGAAAGACATATGCTGCCTGAAAAAGAAGTATAACTTGGGTTTTATGTGGTGATTTAAAAATCACCAAAGGGGGAGTTGATGGAGCAGAGTAAATGAAAAAATTTAACCCCTAACAAATTTTATAAATAATTAATAAATATGTTCGTTTAAATGTATTAATCAACAATGTACGTGAGGGAAGGGTAACACGCAAGTATGTGTGCTGAATAATCTATTTACAAATGTCTGTGTGTCTAATTATAACATAAAAATAATTGCGTACTAAATAAATAATAAATGCATGATTCGTGCTTCATAGAATATAAAACGTGACGTTGCAAAAACAATAGTGATGGTAAGTAAGGAACAGCTTAAATGTTGCTTTCTGCTAGGTAATAACTAATTGGGGTACGTAGATGACGGGAGGGAAACGAAAAGGCTATGTTTCTCTATTTTAATTATGTTTTGTTTATTTCTAAATAGTGCTTCTAAGTCTAATCGAGTGGCGATATAAAATGGCTGCCGTTTATTAGAGTACGCATGCGCTGAGAAAACACATGACAAGGGAGAAAAAGTTGGAGAAAGACTGACCACGTGATGGTGCTGAAAGGCTAGGATGCAAGAATGGTCAAGGCTGATGTGACCTATTTGAACTGATAGTGTGCCGTGGTGATCAGCAGAGAATCGTGGGAAACAGTTTTAAGAGAAAGGACAATGCCTGCAGAGTTCTCGAATGTATCGAAAGAAGTTACAAATGTACTGATCGAAGCGGATGGAAACATGTCTTGAACTGTGAGAAAGGAAATGAACATATGCATTCCAGAAGAACAAGCTGGATCCGGGAGAATTTGATTAAAACTGAATAAATGAACTGAGTGGACCAATGAAAGAAAAGCGCGTTATTAATGTTGCAACAATTTAGTTAGCAAAGTTAGAATTAGGGTATAAGAAGGCCTACTCTTAGTGGGAGGGAGTAGTTGGTGGCTTCCAGTGCTTGGTGTTCCAGATCGATCCATTTACTGAGCGGGAGATGCTGAAAGACTGTTAGATGAGACGGGTTGCGGTAGCTGATGCTGACGAGCTGAAGTTTCTGTTGCTGTCTTATTTTTCCAGTTGAGTATGAGAATCAGGTTATTTTTCAACTTTAAACTTAGGTTAGAAATCATTAGGCTAAATTAGGAAGATAGGCAGGTTAATTAGGATTTTTCTTCATGACAAAATTTCCTTTCTGCAATAAAATTGATTTTGCTTAATAAATATTTGATTTAATAATGTATGAATAATTGAATAATAAAGTCTAAATTCTTTTCCATGCCTTTAAAATTATATAAATTTTGAAATTCATAAATCAAACGACTCAGTGATTATTTACTAAATGGTTGTGAAATTAGTAATTAGTTATTGTGATTTAGCTGGTCTTGATCACTATCAACTGATTTTCACTAGATGATCCATCGACAAAACAATGAGCAGGAATATCTTAAGAAATAACTAAGAAAGCGATAGGTTAAGGTAATAAGGTATTTCCGGCTCCTTCCAGCGGTACATCATGATGATTTTCATTTAGTTTTTCTTTCTCCTAGGAGTATAGATTCGTAAAGGTGTAGAGGAAATCCAGGTGTGTGTGTGTGTGATTGTTAGGCGATGTCATGGGCCCCATCGTCATGTGGATGTGAGAAAATATAAGTCGCGCCTGGATGACCGATAAGTGACCTAGGAGGAAATAGTTTTCATTGTATCCGCTGCATCAGATTTCTTGGTAGCAGAGTTATGGTTTCTATAGATTAGTTTGGTGATTATTGATTATTGAATTATTTTGATGACTAATACTATATGTTGAGTCGCGTTATGTTATATGTGAGTTTTCACGCTTCTGGGATGTAGGAAGTGGAACACGTGTGGCAAGAGAAGTCACATGGAATTTGGTACATGGTCTGAATTCATTTTTGGTAATAACACAGGTTGTGTTATGTTAGGGCATTTTCTGTACGAAAGGTGTGTAACTGAGATAGCAAATCACGTTTTCTTGTGAAACTCTGGCCTTAATTCTCAGGAGCAGTATGGTCTCCACATGTGTCTTATCCCCAGAGAAACGGGTTTACTGTTTGCTTGAAAGAAGGGTAAGGTAGAGGGAAGTGCTACTTTATCGGCGAAAGTTAATAATTCTGTGGTAGGGTAGAGGTAAGCGCTGCCTACTGGAAATACAGGATTCTTGTGTAAAAGGACAAAGCTGTCACTTTTGTTTAGCGAATCAGACTATGGAATTGTTTTAAATGTTGTAACTAACGAAGAAACATTGAAAAGAAAAATTGCCGATAATTTTTGTAAAGGAGGGGTAAAAGAGCAAGAGTGACATAGACAGTGCCGCGCTAGGATTGGATAGTGCGCTAGTCACGTGAACGCAAAGACAGGAGTGACGTAGAAAAGTGCCGCGCTAGGATTGGTTGGTCCGCGGAAGAAGGAAATCGTTCTGATTGGTGTGTTGGTGTGAGTCGCGCTGTGATTGGTTGAAGTTCCGTACACGGAACAGTGCTGGTTTTGAAGAGAAAAACCAATCGAAAACATGCCGTATTATGAGTATGAAAGGGAGAGAACGTCATGGACGACAAAAATTAAGAATTTCTTTAAGAGAGACAAAAAGGTTGTGACTAGAGAGGGACAAGTAATTCCTCCGCCGAAATCAGCAGCTTCACATATGATGCTGAAATATGGATATCATACATGCATATGGTTAGAAAATTGGGCAAAGTATACGAAGAATGATGGAGCATTAGCTTTCCCTGAGAATGGTTCATTTAGTGTAGCGGTTTTGCGGAATTTGAGAGAAAAGATGACAAATTTAGAACCTAGACCTAGACCGACACAGTTTGAAGCGTTGACGGAATGGGAAGATGAGATGTATGAGCGAGAGAGATTCAGAGGTTTAAGGGATCATGAGTTTATGCCTGGAAGAATGTGGGGAATAAATCATGAGGATAGAATAAAACGATGGAGATGTGCTAACATGACAGGAGGTTTGTTTCCGGCTTTTACAGTTGAGGAAGAGACTAAGAGAAAACGTACTGAGAAAAAGAAACATATGGAGAGGGAAAAATATATGCATGAGAGTGAAACGGATGATGAATTGCTGGAAGAAATTCTAAATAGAAATCCCCCTCCGTATCAGCAGAGTTCTACAGTGGTGACACCTAATGCGCCGCAAATAGAGACTGTGCGAAATAAAAGTCCTGTAAAAAGAATTGAAATAAATAGGTCACAAGATCAAATAAGAACTTCACAAAATGAAGGAGTAGAAAGTGACAATGCAACTGAATTAGCAAGAACAACAAAAGAGCTGACTGAGAAAATTAGGGAATTAACGAAAAACATGGAAGCTGTAACTGTACCCGTAACAATAGGTCCAGTAATACCAGTTTTTGAGAATCAGAAAATTGATGAACGATCTTTAGTGATTCCTATGAATTCACAATTTCAGAGAGAAAAAGAAAGGATGGAACCAAGTGCAAGTACAAGTAATTTGGCTAGTACCTACAGACCAAGTCCACCTACAAATTTGACAGTGAATGAGTGTAATGGTAGGAAAATGCCTATGGTAACAGAATCTGCAACAGTGACCCCTGAAAAGAGTGGTAATTGGATAGAACTAAATAATACGCCTATAGGTCCGACTCCTGATGAGTTAAATGAGTGGATGAAGGCATTTAAAATAAAAGAACCAGAAGAAAAACCATTAGATGTAATTAGGTTAAAGATTGACATGGAAGAATTAATTTTAGGGACGATTGGTACAGAAAAGCTGAAAAATTACCAGGATGATGAAATTATGTTTCTGTGCAAAAGTATTACATGGAGAGCTAAAAATTTACATGACAAACTGGAAGAGATAGCAAGTGAAATTGGAGTAGATTTTGCGAAAGTGAAAACATTGCAGAAACCGTACAGAGTAGACTTTTGTGAGAAAGATATTGAAAATTTGAACACAGCAGGAAGGCTGACACAGATAAAAGAGTTAATTGTTTTACTGAGAAAATGGGGTGATGTGGACAGATGGAAAGTCAGATGGACGAAAAAGTATGAGAAAACTGCAGACAAAGCTTCTTTGGCTTTTATGATAACTGAAAAGGAACCTGTTGCAAGAGAATACCCTATGAGAGAAACTCCAGGTGGTAGTTATGTGCATGTTCCCTGGACTAGACAGGATATACTGTCATTTACAAACGAATTCCCGAAGCTGAGAGAGAAACCAGTTGAATGGTACCGACAAGTGGAGAGGTTTGTGAAGGTTTCAAAGGTGTTGTGGATAGATTTAGATGGATTGTTTGACATAGTGGTGCCAACTGATTTGTGGTCTGAATGTAAAATTACAGTTGACTGGCCAACTACAGAATATCCAAGAGATCCTAAGACAGGAGCTCCAGGTCCTGAGGTGATGAGGAAATATGATAAGGTGATTACCTTTTTGAAAAATAAGATTCCTCCTAAAGAAACAGATTGGGTAAAAATCGACAGAACTACACAGGAAAGTAAGGAGTCCGTACATGCCTATTATGAAAGATTGTTGTTGGTTTTCAAGCAGTATAGTGGATATGAGGAGTTGAGTGAAAAGGATATGAGTCATTTTGTATATAGATTTGTGTTTGGACTGAAACCAGAGATTAGTGAAATGATTAAACAACATATGATTAACTGGCAAAATGGCACTGTAGATGAGGTACTGAGGTATGCTAAGTATTGTAGTGATGATATTGAGAGTAGACAGCGTAAATTGAAAGAGAAGGCAATGTGGGCACAGGTGAAAGTGGCAGAGAAACAAGAAGCTCAATTGGATAATAATGGGAATGAAACAGGACAGAATAAATCCCGACCTAACATAGGTAAAGGGAAAGGTCAAATGAGTCTAGAAGAGGCAAAGAAAAAATGGCCATGTCATAATTGCGGAAAATTAGGGCATTGGAGAAACGAGTGTAAGTTCCCACCTAAACCTAATCCGGAAAATCAATCATTAAATCCACAGGTGCAGAATGAGGTAGTTGTTCAACAAGGTCAGGTGCCACAACCACCACTTCCCAACAATGTTAACCAGCAAAGATACAGTACAGAAACAGGATTCTACGGAGGAGAGCAGGTAACACAATTGCCGCGAGCAGCTAACATTTCTCAGTATTGGTTGCGTCAGAGTGAGGATGAGTCGGATGAAAGTTTCTGACGGTGCCTAGGAGAGGGAAAAGAGTGCGTACTTGGCGCAACTCTAGAGGTAGATCAGTCTGGTCCCTTTGTGGATGGAGAAGTGAATGGTGCAAATGTAACATTCCTTGTCGATACTGGAGCTACCCGTTCTACTGTTAGATCAGTGGAAATTCCAAACCTTCCTCTCTCAGGTGAATATATCCAAGTAGTTGGAGTAGCGAATCAGCAGATTAAAACACCACTTACTGAATTAGTGGAAGTAAAAATTGGTTCTTTTAGCAAAATGCATAGATTTGTAGTGTGCGATTGTAGTCCCGTAAATCTTTTAGGTCGTGACCTTTTGTGTAAGATGAACTGCACAATTTATTGTACGCCAGATGGAATTGGATTTCAGACCCCAGATGAAGATGTATTGTATAAAGTAACATTGATGAATCAGGAACCTGAAATGAATGGTTTGTTTCCTGCATTTGATGCAGAAAAACTTCCAAAAGAACTGAAAAAGACAGTGAAAGAGAATGTGTGGGATTTTACAGGAGAAGATATTGGATTGATGAAAGAAGTAGATCCCGTAAAAGTAACAGTAAAAGAAGGAACAACTTACCCAAATACGCCACAGTATAAATTGACTCCAGAAATAATTGAAGGAATAACTCCTGTAATAAATAAAATGATTGAACAGGGAATTCTAAAAGAAATAATGAGCAGTCCATGTAATTCACCTATAATGGGACTGAAAAAGCCAAACGGAACATATAGAATAGTACAGGATTTGAGAAAGGTCAATAAAATAGTTGTGCCTTGTTGTCCAATAGTGCCAAACCCTGCAGTAATTCTATACCAAATTCCACATGAAGCTGAGTGGTACACCGTGATAGATTTGTGTCACGCATTTTTCTCTATTCCTTTACATCCAGATAGCCAGCCATTATTTGCGTTCCGGTTCGGAGAGCGTATTTTGGCATGGTGCCGAATTCCTCAGGGGTATACAGAAAGCCCCTCAATCTTTAATCAGATTTTAAAGAAGTCCCTGGAAGATTTGAAAATGCCAGAAAAGTCAGTGATGGTGCAGTATATCGATGACCTGTTGGTGGCATCGAAAACAAAAGAAGCATGTGTAAGCGATACAATTGCTTTACTGAACCATCTAGAGAAAAGAGGACATAAAGTGTCCCCTTCGAAATTGCAGTTTTGTCAAAAAGAAGTCCAATATTTAGGGCATAAAATTGAGAAAGGAGTGCGAAAGATAACGACTGAGAGAATAAAAATGATTCAAGGAATGAGAGCACCAATGACGCAAAGAGAGGTAAGAATGTTTCTGGGAATGGTTGGATATTGCCGACAATGGATAAGTGGTTTTTCCTTGATTGCTAAGCCATTACAAAAATTGACCAAGAAGGATGTAAGAGACCCTTTTGAATTGAATGATGAAGAAATGAAATCTTTCAAAGAGTTGAAAAAGAAATTGTGTGAGGCCCCTGCTTTAGGAATGCCTGACTACGAAAAGGATTTTGAATTGTATTGCAGTGAAAGAGATGGATGTGCATTTTCAGTACTGGTACAAAAACATGGAACAATGAAGAGACCAATTGCTTATTTTTCAGCTGTTTTAGATCCTATAGCAAAAGCGTTGCCTGGATGTCTGAAAGCTGTTGCTGCTACTTGTGTAAGTCTGGAACAAAGTGAAGGTATAGTGATGGGGTATCCACTGAGAGTATATGTTCCCCATTCAGTAGAGATTCTTTTGACAAGAACAAAAACACAGTACATGACACATAGTCGGCTGACTAAGTACGAAAAAGTAATCTTGAGTGCAGAAAATGTGACCATAGATAGATGTATGAATGTGAATCCTTCGACATCATTGCCAGATGAAGAGAGTATAATTGAACAAGATGAAGTAGATCATGATTGTCTGAATGTGCTGGAATATTGCACAAAACCAAGAGCTGACATAAAGGATGAGCCTTTAAAAGAATCAGATTATGTCATGTTTGTGGATGGCTCATGCTTGAGAACGAAAGAAGGAGTTTTAAGCGCAGCTTACGCAGTGTGCACAGTGGCAACTGTGATGGAAGCGTCTTGTCTGAAAGGAATAAGGTCTGCCCAAGTTGCAGAACTGATTGCTTTGATTCAAGCATGTAAGTTGGGAAGAAATGTACGAGTTACGATTGTGACCGATAGCCAGTACGGTTTCGGTATAGTGCATGATTTCGGTCAGATTTGGTCACAAAGAGGTTTCTTGACGTCTGCAGGAACACCTATCAGAAATGGAGATTTTGTAAAGAAACTGCTTGAGGCGATACAGCTGCCTAGGCAGATAGCTGTAGTGAAATGCAAAGCACATAAGAAAAATGAAGATTACATAGCTGTCGGAAATAATTACGCCGACGAGATAGCCAAATATTGTGCAGAGAACATGGTATCCCTGAATAAGAATCGCGAAAGGGAGCATATCTCTTCTCCTTTGCTTTTTACTAACACTGTCGAGACATGGGATGAGGTGAGACAGTTACAGGAAGTTGCAAATGATGAGGAAAAAGATTACTGGATAAAAGCAGGATGTAGAAGACAAGAAAACAATGGTGTGTGGGTTTACAGAGATGAAAGACCAGTTATGCCTGATAGCATGATTTCAGACATGGCACGGATGTACCATGGACAAGCTCATATTGGGAGAGATGCAATGATCAGACTTTTTAGACAAACATGGTATAACCCAAAATTCAGAGCCATAGCTGAAAGTCTTTGTCAAAGATGTCTTATTTGTCAGCAGTTTAATCCAGGAAGAAAGACAATAGTGAGTCTAGGAACAATAGGACGAGAAGGAGGTCCGTTCACTAGAATGCAATTGGATTTCATTGAAATGCCCCCTTGTAACAGACTAAAATATGTTCTAGTGGTCGTCTGTTTGTTTTCTCGTTGGGTGGAGGCATACCCGACTAGAAGGAATGATGGAATAACGGTAGCAAAACTTATGCTGCGAGAGTTCATTCCAAGGTATGGTTTTCCAGTCACGGTTGAGACAGATAGAGGAACACATTTTCAAAATGAGTTGATTCAATTAATTTGTGAAGCATTAAGTATTAAACAAAAACTGCATTGTGCATACAGACCAGAGGCTTCTGGGGTAGTAGAGCAAATAAATGGAACAATTAAGAACAGGTTAGGAAAAATGTGTCAAGCTACAGGACTCAAATGGCCCGATGCACTGCCCCTTGTCCTGATGACCATCAGAAGTATTCCTGAAAAGAAAACTGGACTTAGTCCTCATGAAGTGATCATGGGACGAGCAATGAGACAAGCACAAGTACCTGTCAACAAGTTACTGACTATAACTGATGATCTAGTACTGGATTATTGCAAAGGACTGGCTGATGTGGTGCGTTCTGTGTTTCATCAGGTTGGACCGGATGCGACCACTCTTGAAAGAAAACCAGCCCACGACTTGAATCCAGGAGACTGGGTCCGCATAAAAGTCCACAGGAGAAGAAACTGTCTAGTTCCTCGCTGGGACGAGCCACGACAGGTAATCCTAGTGACAACGACTGCAGTCAAGTGTGCAGGAGTGAAAAACTGGGTCCATGCCAGCCACACAATCAGAGTTCCAGAACCTGCAGATCGACATGTGAGTCGACATCTGGAAGTGTGGGATGAGAGTTCAGCGACTGAGACAGAAAGAAGAAGAGAAAGGGTGCCAGAACTTGAAGATCGACCTGAAAGTCGACATCTGGAAACCCCAACTGCAAGCACCTCTATAGAGGAAGAGGAAGAAGAAGAGGAAGAAGGAAAAATTGCAGAAATTCCAGAACTTGAAGATCGACCTGTAAGTCGACATCTGGAAATATCTGACACGAGTTCAGGATCTGATGATTCAGTTGAAAACTGTGAAGAATTTCGAAGGAGAACTTGGGGATTTGAACCAATTAGAGAAGAGAATGAACAAGAAAATGATCTAAATGAGCAACCAAGTACAAGTTATGGTGGAAATCCTTCAAAAGTAATATTAATAGACAAAGAAGGGAAAGAGACAATTAAAAAGCTAGAAAATCGAGAAGAACCCCGAGGAGCAATAGGGACAGATAGTGAAACAAAAGAACAGGGAAAATTAGAAGCAGAGAGTGAGATAAATACCAATTCGGAAGAACATCGAGGAGGGACAGTAATAGGGGAACACAAGAAGGAGAAAATAGATCCACCAGTAAAAGAAAATGAGATCATAAGTTTCAAAATAAGAGACAATTGTGAGAAAATTGAAACAGAATCTGAAGAAAGCGGAGAAGAAGAGAAAACAAGAACTGAATCAAGAAAAAGAAACTGGAAATCAGAAAGAGGAGAAAAAGAAGGTGAAGCCAAAAGGCCAAGAAAAGGAGACAATTGGCCCAGCAACTATATAAGAAAATTGAGATACAGGATAATCAGAACAGGAGAAAAAGTGCTGAACAGGTGAATGAAATAACAAGTCAAAAGGAACAAGAAAAGCCAAGTGGAAAACGATTGCAAAAGTCTAAAAGAATAAAGAAAGTGAATTCGAAATACAAGTCACCTGAGTGGCTGTACATCGCTCTAACTGATTACAAAGAAGAAAGAAACACTCACGAGAACCCGAGACTGAGAAACCGAATGGGTAAAGGTGAGGTGCAACAAACCTGAAGTGAAGACTTAAAGTGCTTCTGCCGGATGTGACAATTTTACTGGATATGACAAATCACCGGATGTGACAACGAAAGAATTCTGAAAAGAATTAAAAGAAAGTACCAAGCAAAGACTTTTGAATGCAGAGTGGCATCTAAGCCATTTCTGAGGTGTAGTGACACAATTTTCTGAGATTTAACAAAAGATAAAAACAAAATTGGAGAATACTAGAGATAGAAGAGATAAATGTGAGTTTTTAAAAAGATGGTGTAAAATGTGCTGCTTTTGTACAGGATTATTAATGACAGTATGGATAGTTTTAGCAATCACAATTCCTATTAGTATAGCTGTAGTAGAAGCAAAGAATGATACTAAACCAGAAAAAGAAACTAATATTAAAGAACCAGTTATTTTAAGAAGTAGTGCAGAATTACATAAGGATAAGTCAGTAACAGATTTTTCTAAAAATGTTTTTACAAAATTGTTGTACGAATATGTAGAGACAATGGATGTGAGAGATTGTTATGTTTGTATGCAGTTGCCTGCATCAGTGTCAGAAGGTGTGACTTATCATCACCTACCTCTAACTTATGGAATAACATGTAGTGTCATAGCAAGTTTATTTTATAAAACAGGTAGATTAGAGTTTTATTATACTGATGTAGATAAGATTTTTGCAAATGTTCCTGTAGTTCCAGAACTTAACAAAGTAAAACAAGCAAAAGTTTTAGGAGAATTCTTTTTAGAGCATAGAATTTTAACATTAGAAGAAATAGCTAAAAACAACCTTACCTGTGAGTTAAAGAAAGAAGAAAAAGTATTTTTAGAAATGGTTGAAGAAAGAAGAATGAAATTTCAAAGAGAAGCAATAAAAGAGAAAAGAACACATCTATGGACGTTTGAGGAAGAAAATCATGAAGGGAAAAGGATAAATGCAGCAATGACATTAGATTGGCCGCAAACAGGAAAGTTGTGTATTAGGAGAAATAAGACAGTCTATGACAATTATTTTGTAGGTTCCAGTATCTGCCATGACAATTATCAAATTTTGGGAGGTTGGGGATTCAAAGGTGGAAAAGATCCAATATTTCCAGGTATCTATTATATTTGTGGGAATAGAGCTTATTACAGGTTACCGGACCATTGGTATGGAACTTGTTATGTAGGCCTGGTCTTTCCAAAAATCTTTCATATGGACAGAGAAGAAAAAGGAACATACAAGATGATTAATAGCTTTACACGTAGAAAGAGGGAAAGTTTTTCAGAAATTGTAGGTGATATTTTTGGAGCATTAATACCAGCAGTGGGAATATCTTTGAATGCATTTAAAATTCGGAAATTATCCACAGTAGTAGATCGTTTGTCTACAGATACTGCGGGAGGGTTCTTGATGGTAAATACCGAAATGGTTGCCATGAGAGCTATGGTGATGCAAAATCGGCTTGCCCTTGATATTCTTTTGGCAAAAGAGGGTGGAGTTTGTGGAATGCTGAAAGTCCAACATTGTTGCACTTACATTCCTGATAAAAGTGAAAATATACAAAAGTATATTACAAATATTACCAATTTGCATAAAGAACTAGTTCCACTGGAGGTTGAAAGTGTCCTTGGAAAACTTGGTAGAGGGTTTTCTTCAGTAGCAAATTGGTTAACAAGAATGAGTAGACTAATGATAGGGAAAGTTATAATAATAGCAACTGTAGCAATATTGTTAGCCATGGTGTTGAAAATTGTAATAACGTGTATAAAAAGAAAAATAAGACAAAATAAGATAAAAAGAAATAACAGAATAATGAAAGAGAGAGAGAGAGAAATGGGTGAAATTGAGTTAGAGAAAATAAAAGAAAGTATATATAAAGAGACAAGACAAGATGAAATGGAAACAGATGATTAACGAACAAAAAGCAAAAGGATGAAAGACATATGCTGCCTGAAAAAGAAGTATAACTTGGGTTTTATGTGGTGATTTAAAAATCACCAAAGGGGGGAGTTGATGGAGCAGAGTAAATGAAAAAATTTAACCCCTAGCAAATTTTATAAATAATTAATAAATATGTTCGTTTAAATGTATTAATCAACAATGTACGTGAGGGAAGGGTAACACGCAAGTATGTGTGTTGAATAATCTATTTACAAATGTCTGTGTGTCTAATTATAACATAAAAATAATTGCGTACTAAATAAATAATAAATGCATGATTCGTGCTTCATAGAATATAAAAACGTGACGTTGCAAAAACAATAGTGATGGTAAGTAAGGAACAGCTTAAATGTTGCTTTCTGCTAGGTAATAACTAATTGGGGTACGTAGATGACGGGAGGGAAACGAAAAGGCTATGTTTCTCTATTTTAATTATGTTTTGTTTATTTCTAAATAGTGCTTCTAAGTCTAATCGAGTGGCGATATAAAATGGCTGCCGTTTATTAGAGTACGCATGCGCTGAGAAAACACATGACAAGGGAGAAAAAGTTGGAGAAAGACTGACCACGTGATGGTGCTGAAAGGCTAGGATGCAAGAATGGTCAAGGCTGATGTGACCTATTTGAACTGATAGTGTGCCGTGGTGATCAGCAGAGAATCGTGGGAAACAGTTTTAAGAGAAAGGACAATGCCTGCAGAGTTCTCGAATGTATCGAAAGAAGTTACAAATGTACTGATCGAATCGGATGGAAACATGTCTTGAACTGTGAGAAAGGAAATGAACATATGCATTCCAGAAGAACAAGCTGGATCCGGGAGAATTTGATTAAAACTGAATAAATGAACTGAGTGGACCAATGAAAGAAAAGCGCGTTATTAATGTTGCAACAATTTAGTTAGCAAAGTTAGAATTAGGGTATAAGAAGGCCTACTCTTAGTGGGAGGGGTAGTTGGTGGCTTCCAGTGCTTGGTGTTCCAGATCGATCCATTTACTGAGCGGGAGATGCTGAAAGACTGTTAGATGAGACGGGTTGTGGTAGCTGATGCTAACGAGCTGAAGTTTCTGTTGCTGTCTTAATTTTCCAGTTGAGTATGAGAAACAGGTTATTTTTCAACTTTAAACTTAGGTTAGAAATCATTAGGCTAAATTAGGAAGATAGGCAGTTAATTAGGATTTTTCTTCATGACAAAATTTCCTTTCTGCAATAAAATTGATTTTGCTTAATAAATATTTGATTTAATAATGTATGAATAATTGAATAATAAAGTCTAAATTCTTTTCCATGCCTTTAAAATTATATAAATTTTGATATTCATAAATCAAACGACTCAGTGATTATTTACTAAATGGTTGTGAAATTAGTAATTAGTTATTGTGATTTAGCTGGTCTTGATCACTATCAACTGATTTTCACTAGATGATCCATCGACAAAACAATGAGCAGGAATATCTTAAGAAATAACTAAGAAAGCGATAGGTTAAGGTAATAAGGTATTTCCGGCTCCTTCCAGCGGTACATCATGATGATTTTCATTTCGTTTTTCTTTCTCCTAGGAGTATAGATTCGTAAAGGTGTAGAGGAAATCCAGGTGTGTGTGTGTGTGATTGCTAGGCGATGTCATGGGCCCCATCGTCATGTGGATGTGAGAAATATAAGTCGCGCCTGGATGACCGATAAGTGACCTAGGAGGAAATAGTTTTCATTGTATCCGCTGCATCACTGTCCCTGCGCAGACTGCTGCCCCAGTGGTCCTTGCTGTCCCTGCGCAGACTACTGCCCCAGTGGTCCTTGCTGTCCCTGCGCAGACTGCTGCCCCAGTGGTCCTTGCTGTCCCTGCGCAGACTGCTGCCCCAGTGGTCCTTGCTGTCCCTGCGCAGACTGCTGCCCCAGTGGTCCTTGCTGTCCCTGCGCAGACTGCTGCCCCAGTGGTCCTTGCTGTCCCTGCGCCGACTGCTGCCCCAGTGGTCCTTGCTGTCCCTGCGCCGACTGCTGCCCCTGCGCCGACTGCTGCCCCTGCGACGACTGCTGCCCCTGCGCCGACTGCTGCCTCTGCGCTGACTGCTGCCACTTAGCTGCCAGTTGCCCCTGCGCTCTCTGCTGTCCCTGCCCTGCCCTGACTGCAGCCCCTGCACTCCCTGCCCTGACTGCAGCCCCTGCACTCCCTGCCCTGCGCCGACTGCTGCCCCTCCACTACCTGCTGCCCCTGTGCTGACTGCTGCCCCTGTGCTGCCTGCTGGCCCTGCGCTCCATACTGTCCCTGCCCTGCTTCGACTGCTTCCCCTGCACTGACTGCTAGCCTTGCGCTGCATGCTGCCCCTGCACTGACCGCTAAACCTGTGCTGACTGCTGCCCCTGCACTCACTGCTTTCCCTGCCCTGACTGCTGTCCATGTGCTGCCTACTGCCCCTGCGCGGACTGCTGTCCCTGCTCTCCCTGCCCTGACTGCTGTTCCTGCGCTCCCTGCTGTCCCTGCCCTGACTGCTGCCCCGGAGTTGCCTGCTGCACCTGACTGCTGTCCCTGTGCTGACTGCTACCTGGCGGTCCCTGCGCTGCCTACTTCCCCTGCGCTGAATGCTGTCCCTGTTCTGCCTGCTGCGCTCCATGCTGTCCCTGCTGTGACTGCTGCCCCTGCAATGCTTGCTGCCCCTGTGATGCCTGCTGCCCCTGCACTGACTGCTGTCCCTGCGCTGCCTGTTGCCCCTGCCCTCTCTGCTGTCCCTGCCCGGACTGCAGCCCCTGTACTCCCTGCCCTGTGCTGACTGCTGCCCCTGTATTACCTGCTGCCCCTGTGCTGCCATCTGCCCCTACACTCTCTGTTGTCCCAGCCCTGCACTGACTGCTGCCCCTGAGCTGTCTACTGCCCCGGAGTTGCCTGCTGCCCCTGCGCCGACTGCTGTCCCTGTGCTGACTGCTACCCCGGCGCTTCCTGCTGCTCCTGCCCTGCCTACTGCCCTTGCGCTGAATGCTGTCCCTGTTCTGCCTGCTGCGCTCCATGCTGTCCCTGCCCTGACTGCTGCCCCTGCACAGATTGCTGCCCCTGCGATGCCTGCTGCCCCTGCACTGACTGCTGTCCCTGCGCTGCCTGTTGCCCCTGTGCTCTCTGCTGTCCCCGCCCTGACTGCAGCCCCTGCACTCCCTGCCCTGCGCTGACTGCTGCCCCTGAGCTGTCTACTGCCCATGCGCTGCCTGCTGCCCCTGCGCTCCCTGCTGCCCCTGTGCTGCCGCCCCCGGTCCAGATCCTTGCCCAGCTCACAGGATCACTTTGACCACCCACAAGGACCACGCATGGATACAGCTGCTCAGCCACACAGCAGACACAATCAGCGTGCTCGCCGCTGACGCACCACTGGTTGGACATCACCCACCACCAGAACCCCTGGCCCTCCAAACACCCATCGGTACACTGCCAAGGAGCTCCTGGACCTCGGATGCCTAAACAACAGCTGCGTCTCCTCCTCCCCACGGTCCACCAAAGGACCCTTCACCTGCCAACACTGCCACTTTGCCGATGATACCCAGCTGATTCTCTCCCTCACAGACAAACCCACAGCCTCCAAGAGCAACTCCCACACTGGGATCAAGGCATTCACCACCTGGATGAAGGACATCTGCCTCAAGCTTGACTCAGACAAGACTAAAGTCCTCATCCTGGGCTCCAGCCCCTCCACCTGTGACGACTCCTGGTGACTCGCAGCGCTCGAAACCCCACCCAAGGACAACGCACAAAACCTCAGCAACATCCAGAACTCCTCGCTCTCAATAAACCGCCAAATCAATGCCGTTTCGTCCTCCTGCTTCTACACGCTCCGCCTGCTTCGTAAGATCTTCAAGTGGATTCCCACCAAGTCCAGGAAAACCGTCACCCACCCATGCGCTCGTCAGCAGCAGACTTGACTACGGCAACGCACTCTATGCCGGCACCACCCAAAAAATTCTAAAGAACTTTCAGAACATCAAGAACGCCTCCGCCAGACTCATCCTGAACATCACACTCCGCGGCCACATCACCGGCCACCTGAGAAACCTTCACTGGCTACCTATCAACAAAAGAATTACCTTCAAGCTCCTCAAGCACGCCTACAAAGCCCTCCACAACGCCGGACCTGCATACCTCAACCACCGCCTCTCCTTCTACACTCCCACCAGACATCTCCGCTCTGCCCAACTGGCCCTTGCCACCATCCCACGAATCTGCAAGACCACTGCTGAAGGAAGATTCTTCTCCGACCTCGCTGCGAAGACCTGGAATTCCTTGCCTCTGCACCTCATGCAATCACCACCACTGCCGCAATTCAGGAAGGACCTCAAGACCTGGCTCTTTGACTGAACTACAGATTCCACCCACTCAGCGCCTTGAGACCCTTATGGGTGAGTAGCCGTGCTTTATAAAAAACTGATTGATTGAATGACCAACAGCAAAAGATCCTGCACCACTCCTGCCCACAAGAACACCCCGCAACCAATCCACTGTATCCTGCTCAATGCCCGCTGCCTCTGCAAATATGCCATGGAAATCTGGGACACCATCACCACCCTCTCCACGGGCCTTGCATTCATCACCGAAACATGGCGAACCCCAACATCACCACCGCCATTCCCGAAGGCTACAAGATGATACACCGAGACCGCACCGACAAACAAGGTGGAGGCATCGCAATCATCTTCAAGGAAACCATCAGATGCACCATTATCAACGACAACCCCTCACCTCTCATGGAACAATAAAACTTCCAACTACAAACTGACGCGAAGACCACAATAAGAGGCACCCTTGCCTACAGACCCCCTGGACCCAAAGCATAATTCTGCAACACCATCTCCAACCTCATTGCACTCCTAGCAATCGACTCACACCACTACATCCTACTCAGTGACCTCAACTTCCACATCGATGTACCCAACAACGCCAATTCCATCACCCTCCTACAGAACCTGACCAACATCGGCCTCACCCAACTTGTCACCAAATCCACACACTAAGCCAGACACACACTAAACCCCATTTTCACCTCCAGCGGCAGAATCAAATTCAGCCATACCACAGAACTCACCTAGACTGACCACACCATAGTACACTTCACCATCGCTGGCGCCCAGCACACCATACACAGGCAGCTGATCTCCCTGCACTGCAGCTGGAGCAAGGTCACCGAAACTCAATAGTCACAGGCCCTCACCACCTTCTAACCTGAGGCCTCAACAGACCTCCACCAAGGTGTTTAGAAATTCATTGCCTGGATCACCGACAGATGCTCCACTGAAGCCTACAAAATCCAACAAGACCTCCAGACATTCCAGATGTTACACCCCAGAACTCAGGACACCTAGTGAAACTGCCAGCAACTGGAGAAACAACGGTGCACTGCTAAGAACCCCGCCAACAGAGCATCTCACAAAGCAGCCCTCAGCAACTACCACAGGCACATCAAGGAAGCCAAGAAAGCAGCCATCTTCACCCGCATCAACTCAACATCCAACCACACAAAGGAACTCTTCAAAATTGTCAAGGAATTCTCCAACCGGAAAGCCGTAGAGAACACCATCCACCCTTCCCAAGAATTCTGTTACACCCCCTCAGACTACTTCCACAGCAAGATCACTAATATCTACAACTTCAACCTCCAACATGCCACCCTCCACCACAATGACCTCAACCATCCAGCGAACATCAGCCAAACCATCACCACCTGGGTTCCGCTCACTGCCCTGACCACCTCAGCCATCATGTCTTCCATCCTGGGGCACCCACCGACCCCTGCCTCACCACCTCTACAACCTTGCAACTAACCCAATCAGCACGTAGCTCACCAGCTTCCTCAACACCTACATCTCCACTGCAATCTTCTTGAACTGTTGGAAACACGCAGACATCAGATCTCTCCTAAAAAAAAAACTCCGCCGACCCCAGTGATTTACAAAATTATTGTGCGACCTCCCTGCTCCCCTACTTGGCCAAAGTACTCGAGAAAGCCATCAACCAGCAGCTCACTGAATTCCTGGAACAAAACCACATACTAGACACCTCACAATCAGGATTCCAGGCCAACCACTGCACTGAGACTGTGCTGATTGCCGCCACAGACAACACCAGAACACGCCTCGATCATGGAGAAACTGTGGCCATGATCCTCCTCGACCTCTCTACAGCATTCAACACGATCTCTCACAACACCCTCATCAACAGACTCCACAACATAGGCATACAGGAAGATGCCCTCAAATGGATCGCATCCTTCTTCATAAGACGCACACAGAGCATCCGACTGCCTCCCTTCACCTCCACACCCAAAGACATCAAATGCAGCGCACCACAAGGATCATCCCTCAGCCCCACAGTGTTCAACATCTACATGACCCCCCCTCGCTGACATCATCAGATCCCACTGACTCAACATACTGTCCTATGCAGACGACACCCAACTGATCCTCTCGCTCACCGAGGGCCCCGCCAACGCCAAAACCAACTTCTGCAATGCCATGACCAATATAGTCAAATGGATGAAAGACAACTGCCTCTAACTCAACTCCAACAAAACTGAAGTACTTATCTTCGAGAAGAACACCTCTGAATGAGACCACAGCTGGTGGCCTGCAAAACTGGGACCTACACCCACACCGACCGACCATGTACGCAACCTAGGCATCATCCTCGACAGCGCAAAACCAAAGGGGATGATGGACGGAGTGTTGAACATTGCAAGCACTCACCCCCAGTCAACTGATCTGGGTTTAATCCATCATCATTCTTTAGCTCACTCCGCCACCTCAGTTCAGACATGGCCATATGCAAATCAGTCTGACCCTGTGCCTCATGGGAACAGTCCAGCCCGAACTGCCAAGCCATGTCTTCCTGGACCGGAAACAAGCATCCTGGGACCGGCTTCGGCTCACAGCCCTCATCAGCCAGGCTATCTTGAATCCAGTGGCAAAGTGAGCAAGGGACCCACGTCTGGGCATACCCTGCCAATTTAGGGCGAACAATGCAAAACCAAAGGGGATGTGAACTGGGGGTGAGTGCTTGCAATGTTCAACACTCCGTCCATCATCCCCTTTGGTTTTGCTATGTTTGCCCTAAGTTGGCAGGGTATGCCCAGACGTGGGTCCCTTGCTCACTTTGCCACTGGATTCAAGATAGCCTGGTTGATGACGGCTGTAAGCCAGAAACCGGTCCCAGGATGCTTGTTTCCGGTCCTGGGAAGACATGGCTTGGCAGTTCGGGCTGGACTGTTCCTATGAGGCACAGGGTCAGACTGATTTGCATATGGCCATGTCTGAACTGGGGTGGCGGAGTGAGCTAAAGAATGATGATGGATTAAACCCAGATCAGTTGATTGGGGGTGAGTGCTTGCAATGTTCAACACTCCGTCCATCATCCCCTTTGGTTTTGCTATGTTCGCCCTAAGTTGGCAGGGTATGCCCAGGCGTGGGTCCCTTGCTCACTTTGCCACTGGATTCAAGATAGCCTGGCTGATGACAGCTGTAAGCCAGAAACCGGTCCCAGGATGCTTGTTTCTGGTCCTGGGAAGACATGGCTTGGCAGTTCGGGCTGGACTGTTCCCATGAGGCACAGGGTCAGACTGATTTGCATATGGCCATGTCTGAACTGGGGTGGCGGAGTGAGCTAAAGAATGATGATGGATTAAACCCAGATCAGTTGACTGGGGGTGAGTGCTTGCAATGTTCAACACTCCGTCCATCATCCCCTTTGGTTTTGCTATGTTCGCCCTAAGTTGGCAGGGTATGCCCAGACGTGGGTCCCTTGCTCACTTTGCCACTGGATTCAAGATCGCCTGGCTGATGACGGCTGTAAGCCAGAAACCGGTCCCAGGATGTTTGTTTCCGGTCCAGGGAAGACATGGCTTGGCAGTTCGGGCTGGACTGTTCCCATGAGGCACAGGGTCAGACTGATTTGCATATGGCCATGTTTGAACTGGGGTGGCGGAGTGAGCTAAAGAATGATGATGGATTAAACCCAGATCAGTTGACTGGGGGTGAGTGCTTGCAATGTTCAACACTCCGTCCATCATCCCCTTTGGTTTTGCTATCATCCTCGACAGCTACTGACCATGAAAAGGCAAGTCAACGCAGTCACCTCCTCATGCTTCCACACACTTTGCATGCTACGCAGAATCTTCAGATGGATTCCAACCAACACCAGAAAGACAGTCACTCAGGCCCTCGTCACCAGCCGCCTTGACTATAGCAATGCCCTCTACGCTGACATACCCACCCAACTCCTCAGAAGACTCCAGACCATACAGAACGTCACAGCCAGACTCATTCTGGACCTCCCCAAATGAGCCCACATCTCCCCCCACCTGAGAGATCTCCACTGGCTCCCCAAAGCCGTCCACGACCTAGGACCTGCCTACATAAACCATCGACTGAAATTCTGCCAACCCTCTAGACACCTGCGCTCCTCCTCTCTTGCCCTCGCACACACCGCCCGCATCCGTCGCAGCCGCACCAGTGGCTGCTCCTTCTCCTACATCGCCGCCAAAACTTGGAACGACCTTCCTCTCCAGCTCATGACAGCCCCCTTGCTGGCAGACTTCAGAAAGAGATTCAAAACCTGGCTCTTTGACGAAGAGTCATCACCTAGATACCCCTGGGGTGAAAGTGTGCGCTTTACAAATGCTGTTGGGTTGATTGATCCCTTTTATTAATTCAGAAACCTATTTGGATTAGGTTGAATGGGACAATGGAGGCTTTATGGATCCGGTAATAGTACAAAAGTGGAAGGTCAATGGTTTTACGAAGCTAGCTGATTTTTTGGTTATGTATAAATGAAAGACCGCGTGCGAAATTGAACCTCAGATTAATGTAGATAAATTGTGGCTTCAATGGTCCTACATGGCTCTTTATGATGTTTTGCAACATATGGATCCCAAACTTTTATCAGATAGAAAGGATTTGGTGGCAAGTTTAATCAGTGTGTCTTATATGAAGAAATTAGTGCCCTGGAATAAGTGTCTGTCATGAGTAGAGAAATTTGAAAGTTTCAGCAGGATCTCTAATAAATGGTTAAACTAGGGTAAAGTGTTATTGACCCAAGATGTACGGCGGAAAGTTAACAAAGTTTAATTTTACAACTTTAAGAGGAGACAATTTTCGCAAAATGGAATTTTATTCTATGAAATGTATGATATATATGACTCCACAGTTTTTAAATAAAATGAATGTAGGTGTCCCAATCAATGCTTCAGGTGTGATGCTATAGTGGATTTCCTGCATATTATTTGAAAATGTGGTAAATTGGATACGTTTTGGGTAGCTCTTTTTGTATATTTAGAAGATCAATTGCAGATTCGAATCCCTCAGAGCCCCATTCTTGCTCTTCTTGGCCACTGTTTGATGTCAGGAATTACAGTGAGTTGTCAAAAACTGATATTTATTTCAATCAATCAATTAAGCAGGATTTATAAAGCATGGATTGTCACCAGAGAGGGTATCCAGGCACTTGCTGTCGGTCTGGTGGCGTGTTCACTGCTCTTGCAGAGATGGAGAGCCAAGCCTGTTCCCTGTTTCTTGGAACAGGCTTAAGAAAATGAAGAGGGTCATCGAGAGAATTTCTTTGCAATCCGCTTGGCCAATACAAAAAAAATTCACAAACTATAGGCCTATTTCCTGGCAAACTAGCTTAGGACGGCAAGAAGTGTAAGAGAGATATGGGGGATATGATTCATTTTTGCTGTTAACCCAATGGGATATGGTAACATGTATTGGATGAAGCAGTTAAATCTTGATAAAGTTTGTTTTTTAAGGAGAATTTTGAATTGTAATTAAGACTGCTGATATATTAAAATTTAGATGCATATATTTATTTAATGTATGTATTGATGAAGTGGTGATTATGACAACTTCTCTGAAACGGACGTGTGCCTCCAAACAAAAAATAAAAAACAGTATATAATGGAACAGAATGCATGCACAGACCAGGGTGGATTAACCCTAAATTATATAGAAATATATGCTACTATAACAATGACATGGCTTGTAATTGGGCTGATGTTTATGTCACAATATTTATTTATAATAAAAAAGAGTCAGCCAGTAAACCATTTGAACTCAACTCCAAATCAAGTAATGTTCCTGAAAGCTGAACTGAAAAAGCAGAATGAAAAAAAAAATCAAAGAGCTCATGCAGAAAGTGTATACCTTATTTAGTCAACACACCAGCAGATACCAGTAAACAAAGAGGAAAAAGGAAAGGAAACAAACATGTGATAACCACCTCACAGGCCAAGAACATATAGTAATACATATTTTCAAAGTATCACATAATAAAATCAGTTTAGAGACATTTCTAATGCGTGTTATACGTTAAACATTTTTCTTGCATTTCTATGAGAGCCGACATTTGTCAGCTAACAGATAAAAAGTGGCTTTATTTTTATGAACATTATACCAATGAAAATGACTATGGCAGGAGCAGAACAACATCAATAGAAGTAATTTCAGAGATTTGTAATATGCACATGGATTATATGACCTTGGATTATTTTAAGAAATCATTGTTAACAGACATTGACCAGCTTACCAGTAATGCTAACATTGACACAAAGGAGTTTGACAATAGCTTAGAAATTATGAAGGATTTGCTGCATGAACTGATTTAGTGAACATGTAACAGAGGATATGTAGTTGTGATGGATCATAATGAATTTGAACAAAAAAGTATGGCACATTTTCAGATTCAACTAACTATATGCAACTTGACTGTGGTTTGACCAGTTAATTTCAGTAGGTTTATTGGGAAATTGTAGGCAAATCTGAAAAGATGGTTTAGGTTTAAGGTCAAAGTGCATAAAAATTCATTTTTCAGTCAGACACATAGTATATGTTTTCGACTGCCCGAACTAAAAAAACATTTGCATAGCTTCAAAGGAACACCTTTTACAGTGGCAGCTAACAGTTTGTCACAACCCTTATCAGCTTATATCATTATCGTTTAGCAAGCACTCATCCAAGAACCTGGAGTACTGCAAAAACACAAGGACCTTTATGCAGAAACATAAGGAAATTGTTTCTGCACAAATGGACGGCGTGTTGTACACCAAAGATGTAAAACTTTTATATGCATCTCTTCAAATTGAGGAGTATTTAGAAATGTTAAAAGGTGTACAATTAAATAATACTGAGACAATATACATCTGGAGAAAATCTTAAATTACTTTTAAAACGTGCTTCAATATGCATTACTTGCCAGTTCCATTGGATCATTCAGCTGTGGGGTATAGTATAGCCATACTGCCCGTCAATAGTGTCTCATTCAAATTTAAGAGAAAATATAATTGGAATAACCGGGTGAAATAACATTTTATTTATTGGTCAACTTCCTTGAAAAATACTTTTATAGTTGAGTGTTCTCAAGTCTACACAAAGCAATATGCTGTCGAATTTGGAAACCATGATGTACAATATTTAGATGTATATGCTGAGAAGCATAATGGTAGATATACAACAGGCCTGTTTTCAAAGTCTACTGACAGAAATAACCTATTACAAATTCATACCTACATCGTATGATGGTTTGCCAAGTAGCCGGTGGTTTCATGTGAACGAAATTGTGAATAATGCAGATGTTAATATGTAATGGCGAGCTGAAATAATCAACAATCAGGAGAGAAAGGCTCTCACTGACATTTTGATTGATACACAACATAGGCTGAACCAGTCAGAATTATTTATCCTAGAAACACAATATCCTAATGATAGGAAACTATTTGTCTGGACTTAATTTTATGTTAGCAAGAGAATTCGAAGACGTTTTTGAGTGATGGTATATGGGATGGTAGGAGTTGGACGCACAGTTTTTATTTTGACCAAAGAGCATTAAAATGTCCAGAATTTATCATTATTTGGGCTCCAGGACATCATAGAGATGTGTGTTTCACTTGTACCTTCCTTATGTCCTCCATCCCCCATCATGGTCTATAATGAATCACTCTAGGGGGACGAAATTGTTTTACATTGACAGAAAGGATTAATTTAGCTATGTTTTGTGAGGGATTAGTAGATCACATTTGTTTACCACAATCAGGTCCTTGATCTTTTTTCATGGGCAACACAACAGCCAATAGAATTGAGGGAGGACTGTGGTGCACTACTCATAATGGTCATTGTTGTTTTAATTTGTATCAAGCATTCTAGGTTCACACAAATATTAAGACAGGTTGGTCCTTTTATACTGTCAGTTATGGGAATGGAGGCAAACGCTTTTCATGTAATGGTGATTTTTTTCTTTGACATATACTGGTAGTAGGCCCTAAATGTCTGTTTTGGTAAATATGTTTGTGGCTCTGCATGTACACAGCTCTTTACCGTTTTATGGTCTGAAATGTGCAACTTTTTGTGTGATTTTGTGTTGTAAAGTAGAAGTTGGCTATTCACGCCATTCTTAAGAAAGTACAGTGGTACGTAGGGTCAGTGGAGAGGGATCACACATAATTTATGAGTTCGTTCAGTCTGGTTGAAAGGGCATTCCAAATTATGTCTGTATGGTGCTCAGGATGATGACTCTGACAGCAGTTCCTTTCAGGACCATCACAACCTCGGTGTGTGTGGGGTGGGACATGGATCCCATGGTTGACAGGGGGGAAGGAGATGATGGTTTCTCAGAGTTACCAGTGAGGCAGAATTTGGCCGTGTGAGGGCTTTTGAAGGAGCCAAGAGACTCCCCAAGTTCATTTTGCTTTATTGTGGAGGTTGAATGACAGAGTCAACTCGGCGTGGATGGCACTGTGCTAATCCTATGCTTAAAGAATTATCAGGTGATAATCTCATTTTCATTGAACAAATCATGGAGATCATCTCCACCAACCTTACCCCATACAACAACCAGATTTTCCTAGGTGATTTCAACATTCACTGGAATGACACTAAGGATCCACTAGTGAATTGCTTTAAGGCTTTCCACCACGAGCTCAACCTGGCCCAAGTCTGTAATCGCCCTACTCATATAAAAGGGGCCATCTTAGACTTCATCATAGCAAAGAAAAATACCATACTATTGGATTCTATTTCACCCCGTGACTGGGCCGATCATCACTGCATCACCTTCTCCACTGCTGAAAAGGCAACCATCCGTAAAGGCCAGCCTGTGAAAACTAAACATTGGATCAAAAACACCCTCAATATCAATCCAGACATGATATCACCCACCAGCCTTAACCTCTTGTCTTCTCCCACGGATATGGTTGATGCTCAAGACCTCACTAAGCACTACTTTAGCTCTATGTCTAACATCATGGACTCCATTGCCCCCAAACGACTAAAGAGAGTCCTGATAAGAAGAACTAATACCTGGTTCAACTGTAGCCTTAACGAGGAACGCCATGCCCTCAGACTTGCAGAAAGAGTGTGGAGACAGACCCCATCTCTTTCAAACCTTAAACTGTTGTGTAAAAAAAGAAGGAACTACAATAGGTGCATCAGAAGTGCCAAATCATCATTTTTCCATCAGCAACTGGACACAGCCTTCAACCGTCCCAAAAAAACTCTTTGAACTGGTGAAACAACAAACTAATGAGAAACATAAATCCTCCACATCGGACACTACAATCCTACCTAATTGTCAAACATTTTCCTGCTTCTTTTTTGAGAAAACTAAGTCAATTGACAATGAGCTCTGCGTTGCTGTCAATTGCTCACCGCCTGAAACCCTGACACAATGCACTTCCACCTCGCAGAAAATTTGTCCTAGCAACCTTCTCTTTAAACCTAAAAATAATGCCTCGTGGTCCATCTTTCAGACATTTGAGGACTCTGACATCTCAAAACTACTGTCTTCTACTAAACTTTCCAACCACTTCAATGACCCTCTCCCCTCCAAATTCCTCAAGGAAACGTCACACCTCCTGATACCCCTATGGACTAGAATTATCAACGCCTCTCTTGCGCAAGGCACCATGCCGGACTGTCTAAAAAGTAGACAAGTCACACCTATCCTAAAAAAAGCCAGACGCAAACCTCTCTGATCCCAACAATTATCACCCCATTTCGAGCATCCCAACTTCAGCCAAGCTCCTGGAAAAATTTGTGCATCAACAACTCGGCAATCACATTGACCAGCACCAACTCCTTGACCACTGTCAATCTGGTTTCAGACCAGGTCACAGTACTGAAACCGCCATGGTTCACATTGTCGACAATGCTTAACGCTTTCTCGATCATAAGAATCCTGTCTTCTAATCCTTCTTGACCTATCAGCAGCGTTTGACACAGTCAAACATGAAACCCTCCTGAACCTCTTAGAACTTAGGATGGGTCTCTCTGGTACTGTCTTAACATGGTTCTGCTCATTCCTACAAAACAGATCTCAACGAGTCCTAATCAATCATGACTTATCCGATCAGACACCGGTCACTATCGGCGTTCCCCAAGGTTCTTCACTTTCCCCCACCCTGTTTAATCTTTACATGGAGAACCTGACTGAAATCCTCAAACACTCCAACATCTCCTACCATATGTACGCTGATGATACGCAATTGTACATGAAGATTACCTCCCCTAAAGACATCAGCACTCTCAATAACATCTTGAACAAAACTCAACACTGGTTAGCACTTAACCACCTCAAACTTAATGCCCTCAAAACCGAATTCCTATTAATCTTGCCTCCCAACCCCACCTCTAACATCGAAGACTAGCTCCCACTACTCACCGCCTTGAACCGTACCCCGATATGTAGTTTCAGCAAAATCCCTAGGAATAACACTAGACAACAACCTCTCCATGCTGAACCACATCAGCTCTACAACCAGAGGGGCCAATTTCCATCTCCACGCCTTAAGAAAACTAAAGCATTTCCTGCCCAATGCAGATCTCGAGATGGCGGTTCAGGCTCACGTGATCTCCAAACTTGACTATGGGAATGCGACCCTCTTGGCCTACCAAAAACAAAACTAGCACCGCTGAGGGCTACCCTCAATGCGGCTGCACGGCTCATCACCGGCATAAAGAAAAATTATCACATCACCCCAGCCCTCCACTCTCTGAACTGGCTACCTTATGAATCTAGGATCCACCTAAAAACAGCATGCATGACGTACAAAGCCATCCACCACAACACTCCTTGCTACCTGGCTCAGAAACTGGTTCTATCCGGAAGGAATAGAGCTTCTCGCAGTACATGCTCCCGACTGCTGAAACACCAAAAATTTCACAAAAAGAAAACCTATAAGAGATCTTTATCTGAAATTGCCCCAAGAATTTCGACCTCTCTTCCCCCAGAGATCAGGACCATCCCTTTATTCGCTCTTTTCAAAAACGAAGTAAAAATGAGACTACTGAATAATCTCCTTCCTATCTGAAGCTACTATCCATGCCAATTTGATTTAATTGCTGGTCTTTTCACTATGTCTCTTTGTATTATCTTTTCATGCTGTATATTCTATATTTTGCTCTTGTATATTTGATGCTATTTATTAGGTTGTACAGCGCTCTGACACCAAAATTTTGGTCATGTTCGCGCTTTATAAAACTTCATAAATAAATAAGAGACTGCTGTAGAAATGGCAAAAGACTTTGTCCCTTTCTATCTCGCCGTGAATAGTAATGTGCTAATCCTATGCTTAAAAACGTTGATAGAAAAGCAGATAATTGAGTTGAGCAAATTCAGAGTGTCGCTAGTGTTGTAGGGTGCTCTATACAGGAGTTGATCTCCACCTAAATTTGGGAACAACCCAGAGTTCTCTGCTTCTTTTTTGCATAATTTATGTGGAACTCTATGCCTTAAAGGGTATTGTTTTGACTTATATTGGGAGCTCCCTTGTGTCTGGACAAAGCTAAACCTCTCTGAAGAGCTATTATGATAGCAAAACACGTGTCATGGGTTGCTTTTATTCATTCTGGATTGCCTTGAATAGTATTGTATTAATCCAAAGCTCAAATACTGTGCCTGGAGTGGTAAAAGGCTTTTATCATTTTACAGCTCGTCAAGGATGGCACTGTGCTAAACCTATGCTTAAAGACTTTGCTGTTGAAATAGCAAAATATTTGCCCCCTTTCGATCTTGGCATGGATATCAATGTGCTAATTCTACGCTTAAAAACCTTGACAGAAAAGCACATATTTGAGGTGAGCTAATTCAGAGTGTTGCTGATGTTGTAGGGTGCTTTCCACCTAAACTTGGGAGCTACCCAGAGTTTTCTGCTTCTTTTTTGCATATACATATAGCTATAATATATATATATATATATCCGTGATCAAGGCCCGTTTGAGGCCGAAACGCGTCATGGCGGCAGTGCTGGGTTTATGAACTAATAAAGACTTCTGCACGAACGTTTGGGTCCGTATCCGTCCTTTCAGTGCAATTGGATCTATGTGGCGGAGTTCGTATATATATATATGTATGTATATATATATATATATATCTATGTCCTTCTGGTATCGGCGAGTTTCCTTCCGGCTGCCTGAACGTCGGTGGTGCCGAGTATACAGCGCTTTTGCATGCTGCTTTCACAATGCCTCCCGCTTAGTAACAGGAAACCTCGGCACTCCGGAGTAGTTGCAAAGTCGTGATGAACAAGTTACTTACCTTCAGTAACGATATATCTGTAAGAAACATAGGTTAGTTATAGATTCCTTACCTTAGAATTACCCCCAGGCGTCAAACTGGATCCGGAAAGTTTTTCGTCAGCAGTACCCCTGCGCGTTGGAAGGTGATGTCGGTCGACTCCGCGTTCGGCGTCGTGGTCGCCGGGATGATGTCATGGTAGCTACATAGACGCTGCCCTCGCACGCTGATGTCAGTTCTGTACACGACTTTCCACACCAGAAGCGCAGAGCCATGCAAGACACTGACCACTGGTGCACAAAACTAGGGCCCTGAAAGGAAGTCCTTAACCCTAAAAATCAGTTCGCAGAACGGGGAGGATGGGTGGGGCGGTAAGGAATCTATAACTAACCTATGTTTCTTACAGATATATCGTTACTGAAGGTAAGTGACTTCTTCATCTGAAAGAAACAGTTATATATTCCTCACCTTAGAATAGATACCCCAGCAATACCAACCCCGGAGGTGGGTCTGCGAACCAAGTTCACACCAGAAAGTCCTGGAGCACAGAACGGCCAAAGAAGCCGTCTCTCCGGACTTGGCTGTCCAGGCAGTAGCGTTTGGTGAATGAGTGCAGCGATGCCCACGTTGCTGCCTGACAGATGTCATTAAGGGGGACTCCCCGTCCCAAAGCAGTGGTGGCTGCCGTCGCCCTGGTGGAATGGGTGCGCAGTCCCACTGGAGGCTCCTTCTTTGCCAAAGAATAGCAAGCTTTGATGCACAGAACGACCCATTTGGAGATGGTCCGATTGTGCACGGCCCGACCATTCTTAGCGCCTACGTAACCAACAAAGAGCTGGTCGTCCACCCGGAATTGTTTTGTACGATCCAGATAGAATGAAAGCGCACGTTTTGGATCCAGACGGTGGAGCCTCTCTTCCTCTTTTGAAGGATTCGGAGGCGGAAAGAAGGTGGGCAAAGTGATGATTTGGTTAATGTGGAAAAAAGTAACCACCTTAGGAAGAAAGGAAGGTCTAGTTCTAAGGACGACCTTGTCCGGATGGACAGCCAGAAAGGGAGGCTTGGAAGAAAGAGCTTGTAGCTCACTCACCCTGCGTGCAGAGGTGATGGCCACCAGAAAGGTAGTTTTCAAAGTAAGAAGCCTGAGAGGAGAGTTATGTAGAGGCTGAAAGGGAGCGCACATAAGATAGGTAAGCACCAAGTTCAAGTCCCACTGGGGCATTACGAAGGGAACTGGAGGAAAAAGATGAGTAATGCCCTTAAGGAATCCATTTACAACAGGGGACTTGAAAAGAGAAGGCTGATCAGGAAGCCTAAGGAAGGCTGAAATGGCCGAGAGATAGCCTTTTAGAGTGCCCAGAGCAGAGCCCTGCTGGGCCAAAGAAAGGAGGAACAAGAGAACCTCAGAAAGAGGGGCGGAAAGGGGATCCACAGCCTTTGCTGTGCACCATCCCACAAATTTGTTCCATCTGCAGGCATATACCGTCTTAGTGGAGGGACGCCTGGCTGCCAAGATAACATCGCAGACTTTGGGAGGCAGGTCAAACAACGCCAACTGCCGCCGCTCAATTTCCACACAAGGAGGTGGAGGCTGGACAGGTTCGGGTGGAGGACCGTCCCCTGCTGCTGCGACAGAAGATCCTCCCGAAGAGGCAGTCGGATCGGAAGATTGATGGCCATGTTGAGCAGCTCGGGATACCAGACTCTTCCTGCCCAATCCGGAGCCACAAGAATGACTTGGGCCCGGTCGCGCTTGATCTTCTTCAGCACTCTGGGCAGAAGTGGTATAGGCAGAAAGGCGTATAGAAGACCGAAACTCCACTCGCGACGAAAAGCGTCACCTAGCGAGTGCCGCCTTGGAAATTCCAGCATGAAGAACTGCTGACATTGCGCGTTCTCTTCGGTGGCGAATAGATATAACCAAGGTTCTCCCCACTGCTGAAAGAGACCTTGCACCATCTCCGAGTGAAGACGCCATTCGTGATCCATCATGCACCTGCGGCTGAGTTCGTCTGCCCTGGCGTTCAGGGAACCTGCCAGGTGCTGAACCATCAGGGATATGCCCTGATGTTCCAGTCATGTCCAGAGGCAGAGGGCCTCCTGACATAGGGTCCACGACCCCACCCGCCTTGTTTGTTGCAGTACCACATGGCGGTGGTGTTGTCTGTGAACACCTGCACTACTCTCCCCTTGACAGAGGGAAGGAATGCCTTTAGTGCAAGCCTGATCGCCCGCAGCTCCAAAAGGTTGATATGGAGCCGGGACTCCGCCGGATACCAGAGGCCAGTGATCTCCGCCTCTCCCATGTGGCCGCCCCATCCCAGGAGGGACGCATCCGTCACCACTGTGAACTCCGGTTGGGGAAGGGAGAGGGATCTGCCGTCGACCCAATGCCGGGCCATGAGCCACCACTGCAATTGTCATGCAGTGCCCTCCGAGATCTGGACGTGATCGGGCAGGTTTCCCTGATGCAGCGCCCACTGGAACTTCAGGTCCCACTGCAGAGCCCGCATATGCCACCTGGCATGATTGACCAGCAGGATGCAGGAGGCCATGAGGCCCAGCAGCCTCAGAGTCACTCTGACCGAAACCCGGGACAAGGGCTGAAAGATGGGAATCAGAGCCCGAATATCCCGGACTCGCCGTTCGGGAGGATAGACCCGAAACTGCGCCATGTCCAGAACCGCTCTGATAAAGAGGAGCTTCTGGGAGGGAATCAGGTGCGACTTCGGCACATTGATGGAGAACCCCAGCAAGTGCAGGAGGTCGGCCGTAGTCTGGAGGTGGGAGACGACTGTCTGGGGGGAGCCCGCCTTCAACAACCAATCATCGAGATAGGGGAAGACTGAGACCCCTGATCTGCGCAGATGAGCTGCGACCACCGCCATAACCTTGGTGAACACCCGAGAGGCGCTGGTAAGGCCAAAGGGGAGCACGGTAAACTGAAAGTGCTCGTGGCCTACCGTGAACCGTAGGTAACGCCGGTGGGCTGGCAGGACGGGGATGTGGAAATAGGTGTCCTGCAAGTCCAGCGCTACCATCCAGTCTTGTGGGTTGAGAGCAGACAAGACCTGAGCTAGAATGAGCATCTTGAACTTCTCTTTGCGGAGGAAGCGATTGACGTTCCGGAGGTCTAAGATAGGACGCAGGCCTTTGTCCTTCTTGGGCACCACAAAGTAGTGGGAATAACAACCACGACCTACTTCATGCGTCGGAACGCGCTCAATGGCCCCCTTGGCCAAGAGGGCCGCAACTTCCTGCTGAAGAAGCACCAAGTGATCCCCCGACATGCGGTGGTATTGAGGTGGTATGGCTGGGGGGGGTAGTCTCGAAGGGGAGGGAGTAGCCCCTCCGGACTATCTCTAAAACCCCCCTGTCCGAAGTGATGGTGCGCCAGTGGGGGAGGTGATGGCGGAGCCTGCCGCCCACTGGCGTTTGATGGGCCTGAAAGTTTGGACTAGGAAGGTTTGGAGGCAGTGGTGGCCGGGGTGGTAGTGGCCTGACCCGCCCGCTGGCCCCTTTGTCCGCCACGGCGGAACCCGCGTCCGCGGTCGCGCTGGGATGACTGCTGCGCCGGCCTGTGGCTCTGTTGCGAACGCTGCGGGGCGCCCCTTCCTGTGCCACGAAAGGAGCGAAAAGCGTAAGGCGGAGGAGGGCGGACTGCCGAGAGTCCCAAGGACTTGGCCGTAGCCCGTGAGTCCTTAAACCTCTCCAACGCGCTGTCCGCTTTGTCGCCGAAGAGGCGACGGCCATCAAAGGGCATGTCCATAAGGGTGTTTTGGACATCCCCCGAAAATCCTGTGGTTCTCAACCAGGCGTGACGGCGAACCGCCACCGTCGTTGCAATGGATCTGCCCAGTGAGTCGGCGGTGTCTAGACCACAACGGATCATAAACTTTGCTGCGTCTCTCCCCTCTGCAACAGCCTGGGCGAGAGCAGGCCGGGCCTCCTCCGGACACTGGGGCAGCACGTTCACCACCGTATCACCACCGTATCCCACAAAGAGTGGGAATAACGGCCCAAGAGGCATGCAGTGTTCACGGACCGCAGCGCAGAGCTGGTGGAAGAGAAAATCTTCTTCCCAAACTGATCCAGCTTCTTGGATTCCCTAACCGGTGGGGCGGAAGGGAAGGCGGTTGGGGAAGCAGAGGCTTGCACAACCAACCTCTCGGGGGTGGGATGTTGGGAGAGGAAAATGGGGTCACCCGGAACCGGGCGATGGCGTCAGGCCATGTTCCTATCCACAGGAGCCCCTGTGGTGGGCCTGGACCAAGTGCCCAAAAGAACGTCCGAAAGGGCTTCATTGAAGGGCAGCAGCGGCTCCGCAGAAGTAGCTGCTGGCTGAAGCACCTCTGTCAGGAGGTTAGTCCTGACGGCCACAGTAGGGAGCTGGAGGTGAAGGGCCTCCGCTGCCCTACGCAACACCACTGCATAACTGGCTCCCTCCTCCGTAGCCACGGTAGGAGGAGACAGCATGCCAAGGTCTGGTGAGGTATCCAGACCACTGACGTCCCCCAATTCCTCAGCCCAGGCCTGTTCAGACTCGCAGGCTGCAGCGAGAGGGTCGTCCGACCCCTCCCAGTCCTCCCCTTGCTCCTCAGGCTGTTCAACAGGCTTAAAATAAGGAGTAGGGACATGGGGATAGAAATCCCCAAACGGCGTCGAGAACGGCATCGATCGACTCTGGGCCGACGCCGCGTCCACTTCGGGGCTGAATCTGAGGTCGACGTCGTCCCGAGGAGCGGGCGGCGTCAGGATCGGTGCCGGTGGAGTCGACATCGGTGGAGGCGTAACAAGGTCAAGCGGCGTCGACCGGGATCCAGGCCTGGATCAAATGGTGTCCTGCGGCGCTGGGGGCGGAGCCGACAGCGACGCCGGAGCCGCCGGCGAGGAAACGCGAGGACAACCATGCGGGACCGCGGGGCCCAAATGCGCACCAGCGGGACCCGACGGCCCAAAGAGGCGAGCCATGGCCGACAGGAAGTCCTGTATCTGGGCCGGAGTCGCCGACGACCCCGGGAAGGGCGGGTAGTCGGGCGGCGACTCCATGGACTCCGCCAGAGCCGCGGGGGTGGCACCACCCGTACCCTCAGCCACGTCGCACGACCGGCGAGGGGAAGTCGGAGAACGATGACGTTTCTTCGACTTCTTGTGCTTCGCCTTACCTGACCCCGAGTGCGAAGACTTCGATCCTGACGATCGCCGATGATGACTCCGCGCACAGTCCCTCGACCTCCCTCTGGACCGGGACCTCTCACGGCGCGGAGCCGACTGCCGGGCTTCAAGCAGCTTTCAGGACCGCTCCCGCAAAGACTTCGGCGCCATGGACCGGCAGTCGGGGCACGACTTGGGGTCGTGGTCGCGCCCCAGGCAGAAGAGACGCGCGGTGCGGGTCCGTCACGGACATCATCCGATGACAGTCCTCGCAAGACTTAAACCCGGGCATCCCTAACTGCACCAGGAGTCGTATTGACTCGAAAAGGGTGAGAAAAAGATCTAAAAAAACTTAGTCAAAAAAGACTAGGGGTACCGCTCTCTCCGGATCTGCGCTTGCTGGCACGGAAAAAGAAAGAACTGACGTCAGCGCGCGTGGGCGGCGTCTAAGTAGCGCCCGCGACGTCATCTCGGCGACCACAACGCCAACGACGGACGCGGAGCAACACGACGCCCCTACCGACGCGCAGGGGTACTGCCGACGAAAACTTTCCAGATCCAGTCTGACGCCTGGGGATATTCTAAGGTAAGGAATCTATCACTATGTGTTTCTTTCAGATAGTTAAGGCGATCTGCCAGTACCCAGACGTTAGATCAAACGTGCTGAGGTACCGGGCAGCCCCCAACCGATCAACGAGCTCATCAGCTCTGGGGATGGGGTGCGCGTCAGTCCTGGTGACTGAATTGAGTCCTCGGTAGTCCACACAGAACCGGAGTTCGGGTGTGGCACCAGGCGCGGCAGCCTTTGGAACCAAGACCACTGGGCTGGCCCAAGGGCTGATAGAGGACTCAATCACCCCTAAGGCAAACATCTTGGAGACCTCCTCCTTGATGCAAGCTCTCACCCTGTCAGTCACTCTGTAAGTTTTGTGCTTCACAGGAGGACTGTCCCCAGTGTCCACATCATGGACGCACCATTCAGTGATACTGGGAGTCAGGGAGAACAGATCAGATCAGAAAACTGTCCCAACAGTTGGCGACAGTCATTCTGCTGCTCAGGGGTCAGGGTGGGAGAGAGGTTCACACCATCCACTGACCCATCTTGCTCTTTTGCATACAGGAGGTCAGGAAGAGGTTCAGTCTCTTCTTCCATCCCAGCATCTGTTGCTAAGAGCATGCCCACTTCAGACCTCTCAAAGTGGGGCTTCAGGCGGTTCACATGCAGGACCCGCAAGGGGTTCCTGGGAGACTGCAAGTCCACCAAGTAGGTGACATCACTCTTGCGCTCCACCACCTCAAATGGTCCGGTCCAATTATCTTGGAGCGCACAGGGCTCCACTGGGGCCATGACCCAAACCTTTTGTCCAGGCTGAAACTCGATCAGAGTGGCATTCTGATCATGCCAACGTTTCATCTCTTCCTGGCTGGCTTCCAGATTCGCCTCAGCGAGTTGTCTGAAACGCCGAGTATGGTTCCTGAAGGCCAGCATGTAACTAAATACATCCTGGGGAGTTTTCCTGGGAGCTTTCTCCCAGCCTTCCTTGACCAGACTCAGAGGTCCTCTTACACGATGGCCGTACAGCAGTTCAAAGGGACTGAACCCTAAGGACTTCAGGGGCACCTCTCTGTAAGCAAAGAGCAGGCATGGCAAGAGGACGTCCCACTTACGCCTCATGGGTTCTTCAAGACCCATAATCATGCCTTTAAGGGTCCGGTTGAATCTCTCAACCAGCCCATTACCTTGGGGGTGGTAAGGAGTGGTGAACTTATAGGTTACACCACACTCCTGCCACAGGGACTTCATATAATTGGAAATGAAGTTTGTACCACGGTCAGACACCACCTCCTTGGGGAACCCCACGTGGGAGAAAATCCCCATCAGTGCACGTCCCACCACGGGGGCCGTCACTGTCCGAAGAGGGATGGCTTCCGGGTACCGGGCGGCATGGTCCACCAAGACCAGGATGAACCTGTTGCCCATGGCTGTCTTGGGATCCAGAGGCCCCACAATGTCAATACCCACCCTCTCAAAGGGGGTGCTGACAACAGGGAAAGGTTGGAGAGGAGCCTTGCGTTCCCTCCCACTCTTACCACTTGCCTGGCAAGTCTGACAGGTCCTGCAATGAGTATCTGAACTCTTGCGCATTTGGGGCCAATGAATGTGGGTGACAAGCCTTTGAAAGGTCTTGTCCCAAATGTCCTGCTAAAGGCACATCATGAGCCAGACCCAGTAGGAAGGCTCTGAAGCGCTGGGGTACCACCAGCACACGGGCTGACCCTGGCTCAGCAACCTTAGGCTCACTATACAGGAGACCATTTTCCCAGTAGATCCAATGTGATCCAGACTGATCACCTGCTGCCTGGCTTGCAGCCTCTTCCCTGGAGGGGCCTCCTTCCTGCTGCCAATGTGTCAGCTCAGGCAGGTCCCCCAGTTCAGCCACTTGTTCCCCTGTAGGTTCCAGGGCATCCCCCTCAAGGTCTGCCTCCTCCTGGGCCGTGGGAACTTCGGGGGCCGGTTTCCCACGCCCCATGCCTCCTCTCTTTAAGGCAGGCACCTGGGCCATTCTTCCAGGCTCCAGGTCCTCTTGAATACCCTTACCGGCTGCCATTGACTAAGTGGTCACACACGCCCACTCTGGCAGACCCAACATCTCCAAATGAGACCTCCGCTCCACCTTCGCCCAAGGGGAGCTCTCCAAATCATTGCCTAGCAGACAGTCAACAGGCATGGCTGGCCTCACAGCTACTTGAAGGATACCTGAGACCCCCCACTCAAAGGGAACCTGGGCCACCTTACAGTGGCTCTCTGAGTTGTCAGCGGCAACTACGGGGTAGAATACGTTGGGGACCACCTGCTCCTCAGACACCAGCCGACAACTGACAGCTGTCACACTGGCCCCGGTGTCTCTCAGAGCCTCCACCCTATGGCCATTGATGGTCACCCACTGCCTGTACTTCTTAGTGTTATCAGGCAGCTGGGTCCTAGGGACCATCTCACTGTCTCCTAAAGAGACCAGGGACATCTCTGCGGGACCCCATCCACCTTGGGCACCCAACTCCTCTCCCAGGGCTACACTAGCCATCTGCCGTGGTGGTGCACCAGTGGGTGCAGTGGTCACAGTATTGGGGCACTTGGGACTTCCTACAAAGTGACCCACCTGTCCACAACTAAAACATGTCTTGGGCCCCTTCTGAACAGACTTATCTGTCGGGACCCATGGTCTTTTCTCAGTGGGAGGCTGGGAACACTTACCTTGGTTCCCTTGGGGTTTACTTTGGGGCCCTTTTTGGAACTCCTTCTGTTTACCCTTGTCCCCCCCACTCTTCTGCTGGGGACCCTGCCCACCTTTGGCGGAGTCTCCCACAAGACCCTTGTGGACCCGGGTACTGACCCAGCGGTCCGCCTCCTCAGCAAGCTTTCTGGGATTAGTCAGCTTACTGTCAACAAGGTGCTGGCGTAGCTCTGGAAAACAACTACTGGCAAGTGCTCCCATGCAATTAAATCATAGAACCCCTGCAAGTCATTTACTTTGCTACCCTTCACCCATCCATCCAATGCTCTGCAAAAATAAGGCACATACTCCACCCAGGTACTAGACTCCAGCTTTTTGCAGTTCATAAACTTCTGCCTATAAAGCTCTGGAGTTAACCCATACCTTGCCACTAAAGCTTCCTTCAGGTGGGCATAGGACATCTGATCCTCTGTGGGCAAGGCTAGCAAGGTTTCCCTTCCCTCACCTGTCGAGATAGGGGAAGACTGGAACCCCTGATCTGCGCAGATGAGCTGCGACCACGCCATCACTTTCGTGAACACCCGAGGGGCGCTGGTAAGGCCAAAGTGAAGCACGGTAAACTGAAAGTGCTCGGGCCTACCGTGAACTGCAGGTAATGCCGGTGGGCCGGCAGGACGGTGATGTGAGCGTCCTGAAGACCAACGTTACCATCCAGTCTCCAGGGTCGAGGGCAGACAAGACCTGAGCGAGCGTCAACATTTTTAACTTCTCCTTCCGGAGGAAGCGGTTGACGTTCCTGAGATCCAAGATAGGACGCAGGCCTTTGTCCTTCTTGGGCACCAGAAAGTAGTGGGAATAGCAACCACGCCCTATTTCTGGGACAGGAACGCACTTGATGGTTCCCTTGGCCAAGAGTGCTGAAACTTCCTGTTGGAGAAGGGCCAGATGATCCTCCGATATGCGATGGTACTGAGGTGGCATGGAGGGAGGGGTAATCTCGAAGGGGAGGGAGTAGCCCCTTCGGACTATCTGCAAAACTCACCTCTCCGACGTGATGGTGCACCAGTGGGGGAGGTGATGGCGAATCCTGCCGCCCACTGGCGTTTGGTGGCCCTGAAAGGTCAGACTAGGAGGGTTTGGAGGCTGCTGCAGAGGGGCTGTGGTGGACTGGCCCGCCCGCTGGCCCCCAGAACCACGGCGCTGGTTTCCACGTCCCCGGCCGCGCAGAGGCTGAACAGCTTGCGCCGGCCTGTGGCTCTGGGCGGGACGTAGCGGGGCACCCCTTCCGTAGCCACGAAAGGGGCAAAAGGCAGACTGCGCAGGGCGGGTGGTGGAGAGGCCCAAGGACCTGGCCGTAGCCCGAGAGTCCTTAAAGCACTCCAGCGCGTTGTCTGCCTTGTTGCCGAAAAGGCGACGGCCATCAAAGGGCATGTCCATAAGAGTGGATTGGACATCCCCGGAAAAACCAGTCGACCTCAACCAGGCGTAGCGTCGAAGGGCTACTGGCATGGAAATCATCCTGCCTAGTGAGTCAGCGGTATCCAGCCCATAGCGGATGGTAAACTTTGCTGCGTCTCTCCCCTCGGCAACTGCATGGGACAGCACAGCCCGGGCCTCCTCCGGGCACTGGGGCAGCACCTGCGCTACCGTATCTAACATAGAGTGGGTGTAACGGCCCAACAGACATGCAGTGTTTACCGACCGCAGTCCCAAGCTGGAGGAAGAAAACATTTTCTTCCCAAGGTGGTCCAGCTTTTTGGATTCCCTATCGGGTGGTGCGTTAGGGAATGTGCCTTTGGAGGTGGAGGCTTGGACCACCTAGCTCTCAGAGGTGGGGTTTTGGGAGAGGAAAGTGGAGTCGGCCGGGGCCGGGCAGTGGCGTCAGGCAATCATCCTGTCCACAGGAGTCCCTGTGTTGGGCCTGGACCAGGTGCCCAAAAGGATGTCCGTGAGGGCTTCATTAAACTGCAGCAAGGGCTTCGAAGTGCTCGCTGCCGGTTGAAGCACCTCGGTCAGGAGGTTAGTCCTGACTGCCACCGTAGGTAGCTCGAGGTGGAGAGCCTCGGCCGCCCTACTCAACACCACTGCGTATGACGCTCCCTCCTCCGTAGCCACGGTAGGAGACAACATGCCAAGGTCTGCGGAGGTATCCAGACCACTGGCTTCCCCCAGTTCCTCTCTCCAGTCTGGTTCATAACCTAACTGGTTGGTTAAAGGGTCCCCAGACCCCTCCCAGTCCTCGTCACCTTCCTCTGGCTGCCAATCTGGTCTCAAAGAGCCAGGGTAGAACAGGGGCACAAAAGTACCCATCGGCGCCAGATCCGGCGTCGGTCAACGCCGGTCCGGCTCCGTGTCTACCTCGAGGTGGAGGCCGGGGGGGACGTCGGCTGGGGACACAGCCGACGCCGGCTGCGGACGTGGTGCCAGTGGAATTGGCGCCGGGGGAGGCGTAACAAGGTCGACCGGCGCCGATCCGGATCCAGGCCTGGATCCAAGGGGACCCTGCGACGCCGAGGCCGAAACTGCGGGCGTCGAAAGCCCAGGGCCCCCAGCCGAGTCTGCGGGGCTCGAAGGCACGCCGGCGGAGTCGGGCTGCACAAAGATGGCGTGCATCACTTCGTAAAACTGACGCAGCTGGGCAGGGGTCGCTCCCGGTCCCGGGAACGGGGGGAAAACGCGGAGCCGACCCTTCAGCCCCTCCCGCATCCCTCGTCACGTCGGCCGACAGACGGGGAGAAGTCGATGAGTGATGATGCTTCTTCGACTTCTTCTTGTGCTTCGACTTATCTGACCCTGAGTGGATGAAGAATGGTGTTGGCTCCGCGACCGGTCCCTCGACCTCCTACGCGACCGGGACTTCGAGCGATGCGGAGCCGACTGCCGGGCCTCGAGTAGCTTTCGGGACCACTCCCGCAAAGACTTCGGGGCCATGGTTCGGCAGTCGGAGCACGACTTGGGGTCGTGCTCCAGGCAGTAGAGGCACACCCGGTGCGGATCCGTCACCGACATCAGTCGGTGACAGGAACCGCAAGCCTTGAATCTGGGCATCCCTCGTGCACCAGGAGTCGATGAACTCAAAAAACGAAGTCGACAAAAGTCGAGAAAAAGTCAGTCAAAAAGTGACTGGAGGTACCGCTCTCTCCGGATCTGCGCTTGTTGGCGTGAAAAAAGAAAGAACTGACGTCTGCGCGCGTGGGCGGCATCTATGTAGCTACAGCGACATCATCCCGGCGACCACGACGGCGAACGCGGAGTCAACCGACGCCACCTTCCGGCGCGCAGGGGTACTGCTGATGAAAAACTTTCCGGATCCAGTCTGTCGCCTGGGGGTAATTCTAAGCTAAGGAATCTATAACTAACTGTTTCTTTCAGATAAAGGTGTTAGGAAGCACCGAAACGCGTTGGCGTTGTGTGACTCTGCTAAATAAATGATTTTGCAACTACTCCGGAGTAGTACTCGTATGATATGTTAAACACAGTTCAAGAGAACGGTGCGCACTCTGGCAGTAATTTTGATGATTATTTATTTAAATAAATGCAACTTTGGGCATACTGACAAATGCGTTTCAGCCTCCTGGCCTTCGTCAATGTCAGTAAGTTTGTACAAAAAACTGCCTTATAACAATTAATTTCATTGGTTAGCAGCTGAAAAAGAAACATCAATGAGGGGACTTCATGATTAAACCACACTCCAAGGATAAAAAGGTATCGGCCATTTTAACACTGTCAAAATTTCATGGCATACATTATGTCCAATGCTACCCACGTGCAACAAGATGTTAACAGTGACGCATTGAAGAGGTAAACATTATTTCAGCAGGATGGAATTCGTATTGTGAAAATAATATGCATAATTCATGTAGAATAGATTTATCGCCCATAAATATTTGGTCATTGCAACAATTAATGAGCAAATGCTCGGGCATAATTAAACAGACAAATTTTATAATTCAATACACCTTTACCCCATACAGCGTCAAGCGTACAATCCAGCTCTGAATGAGCCTAGTTCGCCATTCATAATTAGACCTACATTTATTCTGTTGGTGTCTTACTATCTACACACATTGCGTCAGTGTGGGAGTTCATTGTAAAATGTATTAAGTTTCTTTGGCTAAAGGGGATGGCTCACAAACTTTACCGGCCTAGCCAATATATGACCACACTTCTTCTTCACTGTTCAACCCCCAAGGGACACGGGTATGTAGATCCACTATGTATTTGGCCTCAAGCTGCCTCAGGAGGTTTACCCTGTCTCCTCCTCTTTCTTTCATGGGAGTTTGGTCGATGTAATAGTAGAGCAATTTATCACTCCTGGCCTCATGCATCGCAGAGAAATGTCTCACCACAGGGTAGGACTTGTCCTGGTTGGTTATTGCCCTTTTATGCTCAAGGATTCGCTTTTTTGCCGGGTGTATTGTACTGCCAATATATTGCAGTCCACATGGACATAGTAGACAATACACCACAAAACTGGAATTGCAGTTAAGCAGCTTATTGATGGTTCGTCTCTCCTTTTCCCCGGTACTACATAGTTCTTCACCTTCCTGCAGTTCTTACAGGCTTTGCATGTAGTGCACAGAAAAAAAACCATAATGGTAGACCTGTTTCGGGATTTGTCTTCAAAATGGCTCTGCACTAGAAAATCCTTCAACGAGGCACTTCTCCTGAATGTAACATCAGGTCTATCAGGTACCAATTGGCCTATTATACCATCTGTTTGAAGGATATTCTAGTTCTTCTGGACCAGATCCCTGATCCTTTGTGATGCCGCAGAGAAAGTCAGAATCAGCCTGACTTTTGATTGATCATCGTCTGTGGCTCTGTCTATGGGGGATCTGCCTGCTAATAACTCCTGTCTGTCCTTCATTTTGACCTTATTGACTGCCCCACGTAGGATTCAATTTCCATAGCCCCTTTTAGAGAATCTCATCAAGGACTCCCTTTCAGCCTCATGATAATCCTCCAGGCAGGAACAGTTACGTTTTAGTCTTAACAACTCCCCGTAAGGTATACTATTGATTAAATTACGCGGGTGCTGACTCCATGAGTGTAAGACTGTGTTCCCTGCCGTTGGTTTACGGTAGAGCTTAGTACAGAGCTTATCTGCCACAAATACTAGAAGATCTAGAAAAGGGACTTAAGTTTCACTGATATTACGTGTGAACTTAAGATTTAACTAATTCTCATTGAGAATCTTGATATACTCCTCTGCCTCTGTGCGGGTCCCCCTCCAGACAAACAGGTCATCTATATACCTGGTCCACAGGGCTATCTTGTCTACCCAGAATTCGTTGTCCTCCGCCCAGGCCACGTGCTTCTCCCACCAGCCCACGAAAAGATTCGCATAACTGGGGGCGAAGCACGTGCCCATAGCGGTCCCCTGCGTGTGTAAATACAGTTGTCCTGAAAAGAGGAAGATGCTATTATGAAGGCAAAATGAAACAATTTGTGATAACATTCTGGTATGTTCTTGGAATTTTAACAATCTGGTTTTTAGAAAAAATTCCAATGCGAACAAGCCCTAAGAATGTACAATGCTCGCGTAGAGGCTTGTAATGTCAAGAGTAATCAATAGTAGGTCATCATCCCAGGTGATATTTTGGATTACACGGATAAAATCAGTAGTGTCCAGGATGAACAAACTTAGGTCCTTCACTATGGGGAACAAAAAGGAATCTACATAAATTGAAGCTTTCTCCAATAGGCTCCCTTTGGAGGACACAATTGGGCAGCCCGGGGGATTGTCCATGCTTTTATGCACCTTGGGCAGGTGATAGAATGTTGGTAGGACCTCCATAATTGCTAAAGATCGTAAAAGGCCACAACACTCCTGTTGTAGTCCTCTCTGTTGATTTTGATGTAGCTTTGCGTGTCTCCCAGGAGACGTAATGCTTCACTCTTATACAGTTCTTTAGACATGACAACAATGTTTCCACCCTTTTCGGATTGCTTGATTACCAGTGTGGGATCATCACGGAGGGATTTCACGGCTTCCCCATTGCACCTTGGTAAGGTTATATTTCTTTTTATTGCCAGGTTGAATGCCAGATGTTCGAAATTTATCCAGATCTTTTATCACAGCTTCATGGAAGCAATCAATTGCATCATGGGGTGTTTGGGGAATGAATTTAGAGTTGGGCTTAAATTTACTTCTCCCACTATCTTGCTGGATTCCCATCTGCTCCAGTAATTTGGCAGCATCGTCCGTGCTGACGACATCTGTTCCCATTTGGGATTCTTGCAGAATATACAAAGTTCTCAGGGTCTCCAAGTCACTTCCGGTAAGGATATCCGTGGTTGTTGTTGTCTGTTCCTGTGGTATTCCTTTTGGTTTATGGTGCACGCTAAACAGTTTCTTTAATTTCAGCTTGTGGATACACTGATAGAGGTCAATACGCGTTGTTGCATAATCCCATTCTGTTGTAGGGCAAAATGTAAATCCCTTTTGTAGTACCTTAGTCTCTATTGCCGTTAAGGTTCTTTTTCAGAGATTGATGATTGAGAGATTGTCAGTATGCCAGAAGTTGCATTTATTTAAATAAATAATCAGCAAAATTACGGCCGGAGTGCGCAGCATTCTCTTGAACTGTGTTTAACACATATATATATATATATATACATACACACACCTTTCTTTAAATCGAAGAAAGCCCCCACTCGAAGATCAGCTACCATTCATGCCTTCAAAAACCAGTCTGCACGGAATGTAATCCAATTGTTTTAATCTTCAAACAGCATCGTGGATGGCTGAAAATTCTATGAGACGCATTTCGGCTGATACAACAGCCTTTGTCAATGCAATCTTATCGCTATTTTACACGCTCTTTAAATGCTATTCAATAAAGAAAATAGAAGGGATACTTCACTTTCCTCGCCAAAATTTGTTGAATCAATAAAGTTAATTCATTTGAATACAAGGTAACGTTCAAATGTCCTTAATCATTCACAATTGTTCACCACAAATGGTTCATATTATAATTAAAGGCACACAATATCTTGTGACAATTTAAAAAAAATTATTGTCCATTTAAGCATACATGGCGCAGCAACAGTTTCATCCATCTTTAACTCTAATCAAGCAGAGCGACGTTTTACCAAACATAATTCGTGCTGCACATATATTATCTTCAATACCATGCAGCATCCGATTAAAAGATTGATAGTCACTGATCTTCACCACTATGGTGCCCTGCTCCCGACTTCTGTGTCCATTCAGGGAGCAACACTGAGGGCAATATATATATATGATAGATAGATATATACACACACACATATATATAGACACATGGATATACATACACACACATCTATACCTATATATGTAACCACACACACACACACATATATATATATATATATGTGTGCGTGCAATTTCTGGATGTGGAACTATACATTGAGGGCAACATCATACATACTAAACTTCATAGGAAGAGTACTGCTGGCAACTCTATACTCCATGCCAGAAGCTCCCACCATAACCATCTCATCCGGAGTATCCCCTATGGGGAATTTTTGAGAATCCGGAGGATTTGTAGTTCAAAGGCAGACCTCTATATTTGCCAGTCAGAAGCTCTCCAGCGTTTCAGTGCACGGGGTTACAAAACCAAGGAGTTGATACTAGCATTGAACAGGGCTAACAGTCACAGCAGAGAGGAATGCTTGCAGGTCAACATTGCAAATACCAATCCAATATTGGCCATTCCCACCCAGTCAACTGAACCTTCCGACTCAGTCAGATTGATAACCACTTATAGTTGCCAAGAGAAACAGATAAGGAAGATTATTTACAATCACTGGCCTATAGTTCTGTCCCAAAACTTACCAGAACTTCCTTCACTAACCTTCAGACGTGCCCCCTCTATGAGAGATGCACTTGTCAAAAGAAGCCCGGAAGTTAGTGTCTCTAGCACATGGTTATCTCACAGGAGAGGATTTTTCAAATGTAGCTCTTGTCGAGCGTGTAAGTTTGGTAAAAATACTGTAGAATATACCACAGCATTTGAGTCTAAACCTACTAAAATCCAGGGCCATTACACCTGTCGGACAGATTTTGCGGTCTATATATTGGAGTGTACTTGTCAATTGAAATATGTTGGTAGCACGAAGCTCCAAGTTTTTAACAGGATACTTCAACATCTCCGCGCTGTGGTAAACTCAGATCCAAATTATCCGGTTGCTCGACATCTGAAATTAGTCCATAACAACAATTTAAATGACTTGAATTACTTTGTAATAGGTTCAGTGCCTAAATCAATTCGGGGTGGCAATAGGGAAAAACAATTACGCCAGCTTGAGTCCCAGTTTATCCTGTTATTAGACACTAAGATGCCTAACGGCCTAAATACAGGGGAGGACTTGCACAATTTCTTATAGTCTGGCTAGTTTTTGGTCCTGAACTGGTGTGTATGTTTTTTAACCTGGTTTTTAACCTGGTTTTAACCCCATCTATTCTATGTACTGTGTCCTTTGATGAGGAATACCATGCATCAATGTTGTTATTCCAGTTGCAACAGTCGTATGTTTACTGAGCATCAGCACTTTATTTACACATGAATTGTACTGGTATTGGTGGTATGTAACATGTATTCTTGGTGTGAATAGCAATGTGCTAATCCTATGCTTAAAAAGTTTGATAGAAAAGCAGATATTTGAGGTGAGCAAATTCAGAGTGTTGCTGGTGTTGTAGGGTGCTCGTAAAGGAGCTCCTCTCCACCTAAACTTGGGAACTTCCCAGAGTTCTCTGCTTCTTAGAAGCACATTGCTATTCACACCAAGATAGAAAGGGACAAAGTATTTTGCCATTTCTACAGCAAAGTCTTTAAGCATAGGTTTAGCACAGTGCAATCCACGCCGAGCTGTAAAATGACAAAAGCTGTTTACCACTCCAGGCACAGTATTACAGCTTTGGATTGGCAAAATACAGTTCAAGCCAACCTGGAATGAATAAAAGCAACCCCTGACATGTGTTTCGTTATCATTATAGCTCCTCAGAGAGGTTTAGCTTTGTCCAAACACAAGGGAGCACCCAGTATACTCTTTGTGTATACTGTGTGTGTGTATATATATATACACACACACACACACATTATATAAACACACACATATATATATATATATATATATATATATATGATACACATATATATATGTGTGTGTACGTATATATGTATATCACACACATCTATACATACATCTATATATATTCACTGGAAAAAACAAAGGTTACAGGGACATTATAGTTAGGCTCAAATTTCACCAGTACAAAACCAGTGAAATCCAACAGGTATAATTACCTGAGCGAACTATAACGTAGGCCCCACAATAAACTGCTTATGACCGCACATATCACATCACTAATGGCATGGTCAGTGGCATCACTGATGACATCTCTAATTACATTATTAATGACATCACAGATTACATAATCCAGTGAGTGTAAGTATTTTCTAACAGTTTATGATGGTTAGAAATATATACTAGGGTACTGCAAAAGTTAAATTAGTATACTAGGTGTACTACAAATGAGTGATACTACTTCTAACATATATTATGTAAGTGGCTGTGTGACTGTGTGTATCCATGTGTGATTGGGTGCTTGAGTGACTGTTTCAGTGTCTGAATGGGTGTGAAAGTGGCTGTATGGGTGAATACGTGGGTGTGAGTGGCTGTACAGGTGAGTGAGTGGCTGTATTTGTGGGTGTGTCAGTGGCTCTATGGGTGAGTAAATGGATGTGTGAGTGGCTGTATGGATGTGTGAGTGGCTGTATGGGTGGGTGAGTGGATGTGTGAGTGACTGTATGGGTGAGTGGGTGAAAGGGTAAGTGGCTATATGGGTGAGTCAGTGGCTGTTTGAGTGGGTGTTTGGTTAAGTGAGTTGATGTGCAAGGGTTGTATTGGAGAGTGAGTGTCTGTGTGAATGACTGTATGGAAGAGTGATCGGATGAGAGAGTGCTTGTATGGGTGTGTGAATGGGTATGTAAGTGGTTTTGTGGGTGTGTAAATGAGTGTGTGAGTGCTTGTATGGGTGAGTGAGTGGGTATGTTGAAAGACTGTATGGGTGAGTGAGTGAGTGGGTGTGTGAGTAGCTGTATGGGTGAATAAGTGGGTGTGTGAGTAGCTGTGTGGGTGAGTGTGTGGCTGTGTGAGTGGGTGTATGAAAGGTTATATAGGGGTTTGAGTGGGTGTGTGAATGGTTCTGTGTATTACGTCATCAGTTATGTCATCAGTGATGTCATTTGAGATGTCATCAATGATGTCATGCGTGATGCCACCGACCAGGTCATGAATGATGTAATATGTGAGATCATAAGCAGTGCTTTGCCAGGGCGTAAGTTATAGTTAGCTCAGGTAACTATAATTGCTGAATTTAATTGGTTTTCTATGAGTGACATTTGAGCGTAACTATAATGTCCCTATAACCTTTGCTTTTTTCAGTAACTTTCTAAGGTTTTTTTTTTTAATTCCGGTTTCCTAGCTATATAACGTCCTGTAACCTTTGTTTTTTCCAGTGAATTTCTAAGATTTTTAAATTTTTATTACCCAACTGTAACCACTAACCTTTGACAGCGAGTATATGAGTGAGTGCATGAGTGTCTCATTAGGTCAGTGACTGGGTGTGAGAGTGTCTGAGTAGGTCTGTGAGTGGGTGTGTGTGTCTGAGTAGATGTGAGAGTGAGTACAATAGTCTGTGAGTGAGTGCATGGGTCAGTGAGAGAGTGAATGAGTCTCTGTGTGGGTCTGTGAGTGGGTGCATGAGCCTGAGTGGGTGCATGAGTGTCTGAGTGAGTGTGTGTGTGTCTAAATGGGTCTGTGAGTGTGGGTGTGTGGGTGTGAGTACATGAGTCTCTGAGTGGGTCTGTAAGTAGGTGAGTGAGTCTGAGTGGGTGTGTAAGTGTCTGAGTGCTCTCTGTTTTGCCCTCTTCTACTCTGTTTTGCCTATCCTGCTCATTTTTCTACTCTGTTTTACCTTTTCTGCTCGTTTTCTTGCCCTCTGTTTATCATCCCCCAGGGCCCGCCCTTAATTAAATGGGGGCGGGGCTGCGCATCCCCCTTCCTGGGATGATTTTGGCCCCAGAAACCCCATCCACTAGGGGTCCAGCCTTAATGCAATGGGGAGGGGGGGCACGGGCCCCCCTCCTTGGACCTATTTTGGTCCCGGGGACCCCAAACCCCAAGGCCCGGCTTTAATGCAATGGGGGAGGGGAGCCACGTGGCCCCTCTCTCCGGACCGATTTCGGCCCCGGGGACCCCATCACCCAGGGCCTGGCCATGTCTGAAGCTGACTCCGAGTCCCAAAATGGCTGCAACACTTCCTGGTTGAATTGTTTGCAGCCAATCAGAGCTTTGCAGTTCTCTGCATATAGGCAAGTCAAAAAATGCTTTTTCTATGGAAACATGGTGCTAACTATAACTACCAACTGGCGACCACCAGTGGGTAATATATACATGTAAATGTACGTATATATACACATATATACACACACACACAAAATGAAAGGGCATCAGTGATGTCATTTGAGATGCCTATGTCATGGGTGATGTAATATGTGAGGTCATAAGCAATGCATTGCGGGGGCGCAAGTTATAGTTAGCTCAGGTAACTATAACTGCTGAATTTCTATGGTTTTGTACAAGTGAAATCTGAACTATAATGTCCCTGCAACCTTTGATTTTATTTTCAGTGCATTTTTAAGTTTTTAAAAATTATATTTCCTAACTATAACATCCCTATAACCTTTGGTTTTTTTAAGTGAATTTCTAAGGTTTTTTTATTTTATTTCCCAACTGTAACTTTTAACCTTTTAGATTGAGACACTCATGCTCTAAGTCACACACTCAATGTGTGTGACTGGGTGTGTGAGCATCTGAGTGGGCCTGGGAGTGGCTGCCTAAGTATCTCACTGGGTGTGTGAGTGGGTGCATGAGTGTCTGAGTAGGTCTTTGAGTGAGTGTATGATTTGGTCTGTGGATGGGTTTGAGAGTGTCTGAGTGGGCTTTCGAGTGCCTCGTGTAGTCAGTCTGTGAGCGAGTGAGTGCATGAATGTCTAAGTGGGTCTGTGAGTGGTTGCGTGACTGTCTCACTGGGTGTGTGAGGGGGTGCGTGACTAAGTGGGTCTGTGAGTGGATGCGTGAGTGTTTAATTGGGTCTGTGAGTGGGTGTGTGACTGTCTCAGTGGGTCTGTGAGTGGGTGCATGAGTGAGTGGGTCCGTGAATGGGTGTGTGCGTGGATTTGAGAGTGGGTGTATGAGTGTCTCATTGGCTCCGTTAGTGGGTACGCAAGTGTCTCAGTTGGTCTGTGATGGAGTGCGTGAGACTCTGAGTAGGTCTGTGAGTGAGTGTGTGAGTCTCTGAGTGAGTCAGTGAGTGGGTGCATGAGTTTCTCAGCACAAATGGAAAAAAAACAAGCGCAGGCTCCCACGCAGCTTTAGTAAAAAGCCCCCAGGTAGGCCAGGTCCAGGGGGCATGCCCATTCATTTTAAAATTAAAGGCGGGGCGCTCATTGGCCCCCTCCGTGGGCATTTTTATGCCCGGAGACCACCACCTCCCAGGGGTTTCTATTAATTCGGGGGGCCACACCCCCCCCGGGCCCCGAGGCCCACCACCTCCCCAGTACCAAATACATTTATTAAAGTGGGAGGGGGGCCGCGTGTCCCCCCCTACCTGGCTGCATACGGCCCCAGTGACTCCCCCATTTCTCACGGCCTGTCCTTTACAAAGGTATATTTTAAATGGGAGAGAGGTGCCCAGCCATAAACATATGGGGGAGGGGGACCGCGTGACCCCCCCCCTCCCTGGCCCAATTTTGGCCCGGGGGACCCCATCCACCAGGGCCCGGCCTCTAAATATACATATTTTTAATAGGCCTTTCCTGCTTGTTTTTCTGCCCTCTGTTTTGCCTTTCCTGCTAGTTTTTCTGCCCCCTGTTTTGCCCTCTTCTTCTCTGTTTTGCCTTTCTTGCTCATTTTTCTACCCTATGTTTTGCCTTTTCTGCCCTCTGTTTTTTATCCCAGAGGCACAGCCTTAAATAAATGGGGGAGGGGGGCTCCCACCTCCTCGGGCTGATTTTGGCCCCGGGGACCCCATCCCCCAAGGCCTGGCCATATCTCCTGGGTGCCCCCAGCAGCCTCCCTCTGCTTCCTGCGGGAGCCAGCATTGCTTCCGCAAGCAGGGAGCTGCGTTAAATAGCAGCTGCCTGCTTGTGGGAGCAGTGTTTTCATCTGTTTCCCTGCATGCATATTTGCGTGCATAAAAACAGATGAAAACTCTGCTGTCTGCAAGCAGGAGCTGTTTGATAGCTAGCACTTGCAGAAAGCAGTGTTATGTTTGCTTTTGCTTGGCAAAAGCAAACAGCTACCTCCCGTGGGTGGGCTCCTCGCGACGTAGCAGGAGCCAGCCCTCGGGGTGGCGGTCACTAGGGCCATTCATGGTTCCACGATTGGGTCAACGCAGCCCCCCTCCATTGTAGTATTTAGCCCGATGGAGGTGGTGGTCTCTTGGGGTCCGCAACGGACCCCCTATATTGATTTATTTCAGCCCCTAGGGAGGTGGCAGTCCCTGAGGCTACAGGTGGTCGCACAGACCCCTTTATTTTCAATAAATTGCCCAGGGAGGTGGTGGTCCCTAGGACTGCCACCTCCCCGGGGCATGGGCGGGCCCAACGGGCCCACCCACATACATATTTCAAGTGCCCCGGGGAAGTGGCAATCCCTGGGGCTGTAGGGGGGTCCCTCTGGGACCCTCCAAAGAGGCCTAGGTGGTCAGGGTATTCCTACCCTGACCCTTTCTCTTTTTTTCAACTTTTATTTGGGACTCGGTTGAAGGTGAGTCCCAAGACGGCTGCCAAAACTTCCTGCTTGAAGTGTTGGCAGCCAATAAACTACTGAACGGATTTACACCAAATAAAAAAAAGGGTTCTTTCTAAACCAAGACCTAGCTTTCTGCTAAATTTGCTGTAATTCCGTCCAGTGGTTCGGGGTGCAGTCATATCTAAAAATCTCTATGGAAATTAACATTGGAAAACCACTTTTTTTAACACCCCCCCACACAACTGATAAACCACTTTAATAAAGTGTAGGAGTACAAAAATGACGTATTTCAGGAATTAGCCTTTCTCAAGTGGAAAGTGAACCAAAGAATGTTTATAAAAACAACCGTAAAAAAGGAAAACATATACACAGTCTTTTCATAGCTCAATATGGTATCATATAAGATCATTTCAAAATTAATTAAATAGTCCCTATTATATGTCTATGTAGTTAATCCAATGATATAAATCAAATACATCCTTGTACTCCATAGTAAGTCACTTATTTTATACATATTTCTTCAATAATTACTGTGATATAGACTACCATGAAGTTTAAATTACAAAATTAAATGAACCAAACTAATGTCCAATGGCAACACAGCTGATCAAGCCTTGTGTGCAATCTACAAGGACAGGTGGCACTAATCCATTTTTTTCATTTTTTGAAATTCCAGACTTGCAGATTAATTGTGAGTCCCAAACGACAAAGATATTCAAAAGTGTTAACAATTAAAACCTGCTCAGCAACTTTTTAAAATGCTGATTTCCCAAACAACTACTGAACGGATTTACACCAAGCCACTGAAAGCATGCTTCCTGAGTAACGTTCCACGTTCATGCCATAATCCGTTCAACGGTTCAGTTGTAGATGGGAGTACAAATTCCAATGGAAACTAAAGTGAGAAAAGACTTTTCTCTCACACCTTTACAAAACCTGGCAAGCTGAAGCTTAGCTGAGCAAGCTAGTAAATTGCCTGGTTTTATCAAGATCCATCCACAGGGTTAAAAGGTAGACGCAAACACAAAAAATGCCTTTTCTAATCAAAGTCAGTCTGAACCGAACCATAACTGCACAGTGGCTACATCTCCGTGTAATGTATATATATATTTGACTTTGCCAATGCTTTTTGCAGATAATATTCAGCATAAAAAGCCAGAATGTGATAATGTTTATGTGTGCATGCACATATATCTATTGATACGTGTCATGTTGCTACAGCCACCCCAGCATGACATGTATGTACATACATACTTCACTTTTCCTGCATGTTCATATGTCATGACGTGTTGATTTAAATATACTGCTCCAAGACAGCCCATCTTGAGTTTGTAAGTTAAAACAATACAATGAATAAATGGTGGCAAATGCACATTTACAGAAAGGAGCAGCCCTTTAGCTAATTGTAACTGCCAGGTCTATCTAAAAAGTTTAAAAAAAAAAAAATTGAAAAAATGGTATGGGGAGGCGCGTATCGGTGCATTGGGGGTAGCAAGTAAATGCCACATCAAGCAAAGGCGCTAAGAAAGGAAGCAACAGAGGGGAGGTTATAAAAGAACTGCCAGCGGGACAGGGAGTGGCAGGTGAAGCAACAGACATGCTGAAGGGTGGGAAAGAAACTCAGAGTGCATGGGGGCGGGGAGGTGAAGAGGAAAGGGGCACAGAGTGTGGTTGGGGAGAGAGCGAGAAAACACATTCACTCCCACAGTGTTAAAAGCAAAAGAAAAAAGTAGTTCCTGTAATGTAAGAAATGGGAAGGTGCACGTTATCAAATTAAAAGGATGCTAGAGATGATAGGCTACAGGAGAGGAACAAACACATGAAGAGGAAGGAAATTAGATTGACAAGTAAGGCCACTAATGATAAGAAAGGAGCTGACCCATATTCTACTATAAGTATTAGTGTTGTACACAATAGGTCTTTTGAGAACAGACAGCTAACGTGGTCTACAGGCGGCGCCTAAAAATAATATATAAACACATACATTGATGCCTCAGTGTGTTTTTCTTTGTGTCCAATTCGGAGTGTTATCAGAAACATGCAGAGACACATTGTCAAGCTTGAGGTCGAAGAGAGTACTCGTCTATGTTAGAAAAGGTACCACGGGTCACTCAATATATTTTCTTTGTAATTACTAATTGAGTGTGCATGCCATTCTTTTCATAATTATTTGAGAATGCAGAGAATCGCACCAGTAATAGTGCCACCTGACATGACAAACTGGTCATGATCACAAATGGATTGTGTTCTATCAGAAAAATACAACAAATAAGCACTATCAAGGATGCAACACAAGGAAAAGTAAGCATAGCATAATAAAATCAAGTGTCTCAATGTGTACAGTACAATATTTACACAAGAAACCTGCTTTTCCTCCCTGTTTAGAATCGAAGTTGAATACTATGTTAAAAGTTGGATATATTGTGACCCAAGAATGACAGCGGCACAGGGACAGTTGGCCCATGTCTTGGGCAAAAGATTCTGATATTGAAAGAGAACTGTTAGTGATCTGACTTTCTGAAACATTTGGAGAGTGGGCCTACAAGCACAGCAGCTATTTTATGAGCTGCAGTTAATTTCGTTGTAAGGCCTCTATGACTATGGTACCAACAAGCATAGCTCATGGACACTTCTGGGATTCTACCCACACAGGGTGATGGTAGGCCTGTGCTCATGCCGAACTTCAGTAAAGCATCACTCTTGGCTCTAGCGCTGAAGAAACATTCAGCACACAGTTCCACATCTGGAAAGCATTGCACAATGTTCCACTAAAGTCAGATACAAAGAAGGTTTCTCTGTGTTGGAAGGTGCTGAAGGTTAGATGCTGTGTCCTTGGCAGTACCTCACAGAATTGTGCCCATGTTTGTAGTTTGTGACTGCATTCCCTCAGTTATAAAACTCCAGCTAGTCAGTATGAGGCAGATTTATCTTCAACAGTGAGGACTGAGGGTATAGGCTCAAGTCTACCCTCAGAGCCTGCTTCCAGAATGCATTGTGGTGGCTGGCACCTACGTGTCACCAGGCAGATACATTCTCTAGGTTTAATCTCTGGTGGAAAAGATTAAGCGTTCCCTTCAGACAGGCTCTGCGGACAAAGGAACAACAAGGAATAAGAAGTGGTGAGTGGTCTGACCCTGCAAATTCCATTTAATTTTCACACAAAAAGTTGGCCAGGGAGAAATAGCATAATTTCCTTAGCAGAAATTACACAAAATTCCCAAACAATTAAACAGAATTATGCACATGCCAATAGGACATTGAGCACTATTGTTAAGCATCCTCACATCCATTTTGAATGTGAGGACACATTTCACACTAACCTCCTTTTACACCCGTCACCCTTGGTGTGGTCATCCACCAAACTTTTTGCCTTAACATCTCCTGTTTTCTGGATTTGGTGTTTGTTGGTATTAGCACTCTGTGCACTTTACAACTGCTAACCAGTGCTAATGTGCTCGTTTCTCTCTCCCTAGAACAGATAAAATTGGCTTACACCCGACTGGCACATTTAATTTACTTATATGTCCCCAGTATATGGCACAACAAATGCTACTAGTGGGCCTGCTTTACGAAACTAAGGGCCAGATGTACAACCCTATTTTGCATGCGCAAACGGGTTTGCGACCCGTTTGCGCATGCAAAATCTAATAGGGCCATGTACAATCCCTATTTAGCGAGTCACAATTTTTTTGCGACTTGATAAAAAGGAACTGCGAGTCGCTATTAGGAAGGGGCGTTCCAAGGGCGTCCCTTCCTAATAGAGAGTCAGAGGCCTATGTAAGAATGTTTTGCAACCGCAATTTCGGTCGCAAAACACTGGCAATTTACCGCCCTCTCCAAGAGGGTGGTAAAGCACTCGCAAATGGGAAGGCGTCCCCAGGTGACCCCTTCCTCTTTGCGAATGCAGGGGAAAATAGTTTTTAGGGGCAGGCAGTAGTTCCAAGGACCACTACCTGCCCTTAAAAAATGAAACTTAAACGTTTCATTTTTCTTTTTTTAAATGCATCCCGTTTGCCTTTAAGGAAAACGGGCTGCATTTAAAAAAAAAAAAAACTGCTTTATTTAAAAGCAGTCCCAGACATGGGGGTCTGCTGAGCCCAGCAGGCCACCATAAATGGGAGGGCCAGCCAATCCTAATGGGGTCGCAAATTGCGATTGCCTCATTAATATGCATGAGGCATGCAATTTGCGACCCCATTAGGAATTGCTAACAGTGTCTCAGACACTGTTGTACATGCCATTTAGCGATTCCCAAATTGCGACTCGCAATTGAGCGCAATTTGCGAGTCGCTAATTGACATGGTCGTACATCTGGCCCTTAGGTCCATATACAAAACATGTATGAAATGTTGCACTGGGAGAATGATTATGCCCAGATGAGATGTTCAATCGAAAATTTAACAATCATATTTATTTTTTAAATAAATTCAAAATTGGTGGGTAAGAACGCAACACACTGAGGGCACACAACAAACAGCAAAAACAACACAGGCATTAATATGTGACATAAATAAAGAAATATTATTAGTCACAAATAAACACAAAGAAACACTTCTGCTCCTATATTCAATAGGATATAGAGTAAATAGGGTATGTGCAGGAGTCAACGACATTTTGATCCTTACATAATTACAAGATCATCATCAGGACATTACAATTAATGCCTGAGATGCATACACAATGATAAAGGAAGTCAGCAATTCCCGTGGGGAATTACGCACCAACAAAGTCAATGCCCAGGAAGGGCAAAGCTTAACATGGACTGGAAATCAATGATCTAGAGGATTAACTGCTCCAACATAATCCAGGGGGCCAGGAATTAATTTGGCATCAAGAAATAACCGACGTGTCAAACGACCAGATAATGCTGGAAGCGGACATCTAGGCGGCGCAATCAGGGTGACTGTCGACGCTAAAGGTGCGGAGTCCGCAAAGTCAACTGGGGCAGATTGCAACAATCATGATCAAGTAAGCACTAGTATCGGGCCGATGCAGACATGCGCTCGGTACTGCTTTGGTAGCTGTAGATGCGGATCTGCAGCACTCATTGTGCCACCCTCTTATGTAGCACTTTAAAACATGTCTCACACCTGTCATTGTAGTCTGTCATGCAATTTTAAAACTGCCATTTAGACCTGGCAATATAAAGCACTAGCCAGTCTTAAGCCTTCCTTTTTAAGCCTAGTTTAGGCTAAAAAAGTCCATAGGGCCGGCTGCATTGTATTTAAAAAGTAGGACGTGTTTGTAAGTTTTACATGTTGTTGTAGTGAAAAACTTCTAAAATCGTTTTTCACTACTGTAAGGCATATCTCTCCCATTGGATAATATTGGGTTCACTTATTGCATTTAGTAAGTGCTAACATTTGATTGGGAGCAGGGGGAAACATCATATTTGGACTCAAATGAATTGTGGTTAAAAAACCTCTTTAATGGTAAAGTTAGATTTTACATCACAATTTTGAAACTGCCACTTTTAGAAAGTTGCCATTTTCTTGCCCTAACCATTTGGTGCCTACTGCCAGTGTCCTGGCTCACATGAGTGTGAATAGCTTAACTGCTGGGCTTCGTATATTCCTTCCTCAAAGTGAGACAAAGGGGGACTAGGTGTTAGTGGGATGGACCATTCTAATAGGATGGTTGGGGGCAGAGCTGTTGCCTTCTACACTTACATTTCAAAGCACACATAAAGAAACCTGACACTAATCTTTTGTTACCCCAAGCTTCTTGGAGCCTTGGCAGGGGAAGGGAAGAACTTGTCAGAACCAAATGTTGGGGTAGCCAGGATGTCCGTCCCCCCATTTTGAAGGTTGGCACCAGGTATAAACATTGAACCCTCAGAACAATTTTTCAGTACACTTCTGAGCCTGTGGAAGACTTTAGAACGATAGCCTAGATCCCCAAAGGACTGCCCTGTTGCTTGAGGTCTGCCTTGTTTTCCAGAGGACTGCCCTGCTGCCACCAGAGGAGTGCCCAGCTACTTGAGGTCTGCCTTGCTCACCAGAGGACTGCCCTGCTGCTAGAGGCTTGCCTTGCTGCTTGAATCCTGGACTACCAGAGTGACTCCAAGGGTTAATTGGCTGGCCTTCTGTGTTGGCTACAGGGACATAAGCTCCAGAGACCTTGAACCGTGCACTTGGCCTTTGCTGGAGTTACACCTCACCCCCTCAAGTGGTGCCCCGAGACCCTGGACCCTTAGGCAGGAGCAGCACCTCTAACACCACTTCTAACCGTAAAAATTGGGACTTGGAAAAACTTTTCACCAAAGAGTGCCAGAAGAACTGAGAGAAGACAGGAACCTACTTGCCAACCGATCCGCCCAAGGTGCATCGACAGTCAGTCTGATTTTGTGGTAGCTCCCGCTTTGTTCTTCTCTGCAGCAGCAAATCCTGTTCAGTTGGACCTCCAAACGATGGTATCCAGCCTCGTGGAGCCCTCTTAGGCTACGGCTTGCCGATTTGTCTTCCTGGAGATTTTTGACTTCCAAAAAGTTGTATAAGTCCGAAAGTAAAAATCTTCACTAGGGTCGATGGTGACAGGCTCCCCATCGGCGACAAGGACCTTCTCAGCCTAGAATTCCAGCTGCTACCACTCAGAGCTTTTTCCCACCATCATGGACGGTTTCGCAGAGATCTCACCCAGTGCAACTCCAACAACCACTCTCCTTCTCTGGCACAGCCTGCTGCCTGGCCGCGCTGAACTCTAACTTCTCTGGGACTTTTCTTCAAAATTAATTCTAAATCTGAAGGTAAATTAAGACCGGGCCCAATCCACCTTGTGTATCTGACCCGTGCTCCATCGCAGTTGGCCTTAGCGTTTGACTTTGCACTGGTCTCGTGCAACAAGATACCCACGATCAGCGCTTTGATCTATTATGTTTTAGATTTCACCAAAAACTTTTTAAAAAATCATTTATTGGATTTAATGTATATTGGCATCATCTTATTGATTACATTTTTCTCTATTTTTCAAAATTGGTGTGGGGTTTTTCTTCTGTTATGTCTTCACTTTTGTGACTGTTCGTGTGCTATATAAATACTTTACACATTACCTCCAAGTTAAGGCTTACTGCTTTTGTGCCAAGCTACCAGAGGGCTAAGCACAGGTTAATATTGTGACTTTTGTGGCTCACCCTTACAAGAATTGTAGTTGTTGCTTGAGTAGGGGTTTTTGCCCCCTCAATCAAAAACCCAATTTCTTACACCCCCCATCCAGTAGAACATGTTCAAAGCCGGTAATCAACAGAATCATTACATCTGAGGATTGTAATCTACAGCTTGGTGGAAAAAGCATCAATTTATGGGTTAGAAATCAAGCTCTGGCTTGATGGAAGGGTTGCATTGTGTGTGAGTTAGACCGAGTAGACATTGTAGACTTTCCTGTGTAGGCGGCTAGCGCAAGTAAGCAGGTTCTAGCTAGACAAGATCACTCTGCAAAAGTTCCGGCAGATTGTGTACAGCTGCATTGTGCATCAGTTGAAAAGGATTTCTGAAAGTCTTTGGATGAACTGGATATACCACATTGCATCAGTCATAGTGTGATGAAAAATAGGCTTGTATGTAGAAGTACTTGGCTAAAAAGCAATGGGCACAGGTACACAGAAAGGGAATCAATAAATTAGAGAGGGAAAAAGGAGCTTATAAGTAGCAGTGGTCATTCTTCAGAAAGTTCTGAGGAGTGGCATAGTATTTCTAGTTACATTCAGAAAAGATGTTACTTGAAGAAGAGAGCTTTTAGCTCTTTCCAGATGAAATGAAGACACATACTTGTTATAGGAAGGGATGAAATTTCACATCCTAGGCACATGACACCAGAAGGCTTGTCATCTAGTCCTGTCCTTACTGCATTCTTTGTCTCAGCCCTGGAAGTGTTACTTCTACGTACCCATCCTGAAGGTATTGGAGCGCTTCACATGAGCATCAGTTACATTACACACGGTCACATTCATTTTTTCTTTAGGCACAGGGATATTAAGTGATTTGCCCAAAATCACAAGATGTTAAACTGACGCGAGACTCAAACCTGGTTCCTCAGGTAGGGTAGCATGTTGGATTCTCAAACTCAAAGGAGATGCAGAAGGTGTTGAGGATGAGCTAGGTGGATACTGGGAGCAAGCGGATAGGGATTTGTTCATATTTTCCTGGTCCTTTGATGAATCAGGATGCTTTTCACTGTCATGTAAGTGTCTGGGGCATGGTCAAGCAAGGCATTGCTTCCACACAGGAGTGATCAGAATTTCCAGAGGACGGTAAATCGCAGGTACATTTTTAACATATTTATAATTGTTTAATGTCTAATGAGGAACACTACTTTCAAATATAGCCTAAAAACAATGGTTTCAGAAAGATATCCTATCATTGGTATAAAAATCATTAAAAATGTACCATTACTATGAGAGGATAATAAGGAACTGTTAAAAGAATACACTGATTGCTGAAAGGGAATGTTCTGAATCTCTGGTTTGCTTACAATATTACTAGAGATGAAATTACTTCCTTCACATCAAACATGAAATCTTTGCTAAAGTCTAGGCAAAGCAGAGGAAACTTTCTAGAAATCCTAGGTCTTCATTACTAATTCTCAAAAGAATAGAAGGTATTTCTTAACAGCTAATATGCTCTACTATATTATTATATTAAATGATGAAAAACGATTACTTAAATTCTAACATGCCACAGGAATTTTACCAGTGAAATTACCACATTATCTGGACTACTTCTGCAAAATGCAAAAATTAAATGCTAACTTAAAGTGTCTCTATGCAGCACTATGCAATAGTTATACTTATGGTGTAGGGAAAAGTGCAGAATTTCAGAAAGTAAATGGAAATGAGAAGAACAAATTAATAATGTAATTAACTGTGAAACACTGTATGCAGTGTACTTATAACTTTGCAAATTGACTTTAAATATGTTGGCAGTACAGTTATGCGACTAAAGAGCAGTATGTGTTAACACCTCCGTGCATTCAGAAATGGCAAGAAAATTGAACAATCTTTTTGAGATGTGGAAATAATCCGAAATAGGCTAACAAGTAAGATACATAGGGTGCTTAATGTTTTGGTATAATCTCATGAGGTAATCAATTGAAACTCACCCAACAAATACAAATCTCTTATTGCAACATCTATGTATGCTGTAGCATTTGAGCTACTTGTTCCCACGAGTAAAACTCAGTATTTATTGTAGGCCTGTAAAATACAGAGAGTCAGAGAGAACCTGGCCAAGGACCAGTCAGCCCACTAGGTCAGCGGAGGCAATGGCTATGGGCAACAAGCTTATAGCTGAAAGAGGCTGGCCTTAACAAATCTTTATCTATGAATGTATTTTGACTAGATTGCAGTATACAATTACATAGGATCCCAGCAATAAACCTAAAAATATGACAAGTAACCACTGGTAATTCCTTTGAACAGCACTTAAATTCACCACTTTGTAGCTGGTTTATGGCATTGCAAAATGGAATAAACCATGTTTAAATCAATCTTACTTAAACCTCAATATGGACAGGCCAGCTTGAATTGCATGTTTTCGTCACTATGACTGGGATCACAAGCAACTAAGATGTGGCTCGATAAAGCCAATATGTTTTCCTGTTCAGAGGTAACATAGCCAGTCATTTTGTCTCTTTTAAATCTAACCCAATACCAATCTGCATATGGTTGGTCACCTTCTTGAATGGCATAGACAAGCTAAAATTAATGGAATAAATGCATCCTGGAAAACTACTATCACTTCAAATTGAAGGGACATTGGTCAGGAACCCTTTTAAACATCAAGCTCGGGTTCAATTCAGATTTTGTCTCATTAACCATATGAAACCGTTCCCAAGGCCGTATATTCCTGGAGGCATGCACTCCAACCCTGTGATAAAGAGTCAGTGCAAAGTATTGTCCACTTTTTTATTTTTGGCATCAGGAGTGAAATAGAAGAATCTTCCAGATGTAGAGTACACTATTGTTCCTATGTTTAAGCCTTGGACCATAGAGGAATAAATGTTTTCGATAAATGTGGCAGTTCTGGTATTTGTGCTGCAATTGTTTGCAATATTTGAATTACTGCAAGTATTACCCAAGGAGTGGTTATTACTCTGATTCATACAACTGATTATTTTAGGATACATTTTGTTCTCATACATGTGTTCTGCATGGGCTGTTGTATTTATTTTATAGTCTAAACGTGCAATGTATGCTATTTATGTGGTTTTTTAATATGGTTCACTTCGCAAACTGCAAAACATGATTTTTATTGATTTGTTTTTCTATTTCTTGCTTCCTATGTGCCGTCCGGTGAGTAACTATCCATTTTTCAACATGCCGTATGATATGAACCCAGGTAGTAACTGCAGGTATTGAGCATGTGCGTAATTAAAATGGTAAAATGAGAGGAAGGGAATCCGTCAGTACAATAAAAGGGGGAACTTTCAGTTAACTATGTAAAGCATTGTTAAAAGTTATTTCCCAGTCCAGGAAAAAAACCATAGGAACTGATTACAATTGATGAAATTTCATCTGGAACAATAACTTCGGGTGGAATTCTACCACGCATAATTCTGAGTGTCTTTGTGTCTGAAATTTTCAGGGTTGCAAACTGTGGACCTGATTATTTCCGGTCAAGATACATCAGACGCTGTTACATCCAGTAGGGGCAGCGGGTGGGAGTGCACAGCTCGGCCCCTGCTAAACTCCTGTAACATGGGGGGAGCAGACAAGCATCCACCCACATTGGGTACCTCTGCACAACATAACCTTGCAATGGCCTCAATATACGGATGGAATATAATAACAGTGCCATCACAACTATAAGATATGCCACTCCACTCAATATTAGAAGTATCTGAGACTGCTCAGCACCTTCTTGACTTCTCCTACACATCACAGACATAGCAAACAATATCTGCCTTGCCTCCTATTTTTAACCACAAGTTGGCGGACAGTAACTCTAACCCTTTTGATGGCCACCCCTGTCTCAATCTGATATAATCTGTGTCACCATATGATATCGTACACGAGGTCATTATCTGACCCCTCAACGTCAACAGACAGGCATATAATTTTTTAATGGATCTGTGGAACCTTGCTGGCAACTGGTAGGCACAAATACAGTCTGTACAGCCGCTTAACCATCCACTCAACACTAACCAGAAAGGCCTGCATAAACTGGAGACATCTGCCAAACATTGCTGGTCACCAGAGGACTTTAACATAATTCACCATGCAGTTTCCGAATAGTCACATACTCTGAGAACCAACATCGTATAATGTCCTATAATGTATAATTTTAATGCAGTACATCTTAGCAAATATCTTGAACTCTACTAACGACAACCATATACAGGAGGGCTGTAACACAGTCAATCTGATTCCCTCACTTTTTCTCTACAACATGGTGCCCCCCCTGGATTAATAAGATCTGGGAGCCGGAGGCCTCCTTCCATGGCAGCATGGGAAATTGGAGTGAATGTATAAAAACGAAAAACTAATAGCAGGGACTTAACATAGGTCACTGCAGCACAGAGGGGGCCAAACCTCCAGGGACCCAAAATCACTTCAAGGGGGGCCCCATTCAGCCCAAGACTAATGAATATCTGTGAGATATGCTGACTTGGGCCCCTCTTCACATTCTGCAGCAGGGCCCATCATTTTGCGTTACACCACTGATTAATAGTGTCTATATCTCACACTTCGTCATCCATCACACCACCAAATACCATGTCCCATAGCATGATAACCACACCTCGCTAATCATCTCATACACACACACACACACACATTAAGGAAACACTCGCCACAGAGGCTTAAATTAAAGACAACACGTTTCAACACCACATATCAGGTAGTAAGAACTGCAATAAATTACAATGCAATGTATGAACACCGTTACTGATTTAGGGCACAGAGGTATAATTCTGCAATTGTATGTGGAGAAAAGTTCCTTTTGACATTCAGTGTACCAGATTATTTTTCAGCTCTCTGGGCATCATGTTTCCCATAAATCTTTTCTTTGGCTGCTGAAGTGAAGCTCCAGGAATACTTACAGGTGACAGGTTGGCAGCGACAGTCCTGCCAAGTGCCACGCATGTCACGTTAGGATAACACAATTTAAGTTAAGTTCCCACATTACTGCATGAGCAGTAATTTGTCATGCAAACAAGATGGAGAGACAGCTAAGTGTCATATCTCTAATTCTCTGACTTGTGGATTGCTCTACTCTTTTTAATTAGCTATCAGACAGACACCTAGTTGCTGCCAGTTCCATTGGTCAAAACAGCCGTAAGAGCTCCGTTGACACATGGGCAAGCTTGCTTAAGCAACTGAGAAGAGGTGCTCTTAGACATGAGTGTGTTCCAGACCTATGTTGCAGCTGCTGGTAAGGGTATTGGTTCCAGGTAGACTTGCTAACTGTAGTGTGTGTGTGGCAAAATAAATCCAATACATTGATGTTTGCAGGTCCAATTTAAGTAAATGAAAAAAATGGACATATCTGAAATTCCTCCTCCTTCAGGTGGGAAATGCCATTGAACGAGAAACACTTTTTACAGGGTTTGTGTTTTGCAGGCAATACAGTGGTTGCCAAGTGGCCTTCTCTTGTGTGATTTACAATTTCTGCCAGTTCTGACTTTGCAGTGCGATTGATTACCTATTAACTGTGTCAGTAGACTACATTAAATGCTGGTTTAGATCGTCGTGATAGCATGAGATCACATGCCTTATTAGTGTTAATGAATATAATCATGCTTTAAAACAGCCTTGTGAATTGCATTAATGTGCAGGAGCTGGTATATCCCACACTACAGTCAATACATTTTGTCCCATCATAGGCATATCAACACAACTTAGCTGAGTTGCACTTATGTTCAATGTGTGTACAGGGTGGTGCTAGGAGCATGCACCCATTACATGGACAAAACTGCTTGATTACACTCACTATCAAATATCACTCAAAGTGTCACACATAAAGCAATCAAATGACACACAAACCCAATGAAAAGCCAGAAATGCCACATTTAGGGAATCAGAAAACTTGGCAGCTATGCATTGCTTGATTTTGCTTGCAAGAAAGTGTCACTCAGTCGTTGAATGTCACTCATTACACTGAATTTATGAAAATGTCACACATAAGCAATCTGAAACATTGGTAGCTATGCAGCAAAGATGTGGTAAAAGACATATAAAACATGTTAACTAACACGAAAAATGATAGATTAAAATTCTCATTTGAAACTATTAGCTAAGTAAGTAATTTAAAACCAAAGGAAATATTTTCACACAGACAGTGATCGGAAAAGAGAAATATAACTTGTCGCTGGGTACAATGCAGGCCTCTGTGATAGTTTATTTTCCCGTGTAGCAGATCATTAACTAATTATATTGACGTAGCAGTGTGGTTTAGTAAAGATGCTTTCCACCACTAAAAGTTATCAAAGAAACATTTTGAGGAGTTAATTTAAATAAAACTCCGAGTTCGGATTTGATATAATCAATATTTGTTTTGTAGTTTAGTCACACATTATGAGTTTCCCAGAAATGTGGATGATGTTTTTCCACCCCGAAGTTACCGATACCGGAAGTGCCGGTAACTCCCAGGGTTGAGAAAATCTACTTTCTTATGATTTGGACCCTGGTGCGTCACCAAGAAATGAGGAATTTCTAGAAGGATCTGTTAATCCGCATCCGATTCCCGGGGTAGTTCCTCATTTTCCCACAGGTGTTCACACAGAGATTTCAGAGTAGAAAGCTCCAGATGAAAGTAAAGAGATCCTTGGTGTTGGGGGACAGTAACTGCAGTTGCCGGCCCCCTCAGAATTAAGAGGCCGCTCGTAATGAGGACCGTATTTGTGATAATTAGCGGATAAACTACAATTTTTGTTTTCTGTAACAATATGTAAACCAGGGGGGTCAACCGTAGATCCAAGAGGGATGGGCCCATGGCAGATTCTCGGAATAGCCACATGCGATGTCAATCACTCGCTTTTTGGGGTTGTATGACAGACCCACGCATGCGATTACTTCGCATGCCTTAACAACGCAGTCTTTACCACACATGCCTTTACAACGAATTTCTTTGTAACAGCATGATAAAGGTTACACCCCAGTCCACCGCCCTGAGCCCTAAATGCCGACTCCCAGCCTTAAAAACTACCCCGATCCCAACCCTGCCCAAACACATACTCACCAAGTTGCAGGCAGGAAGTCCGTGCAGGAAGTCTCTAACACCCCCCCTCCCGATCCATTTGCTCCAAGTCTAGAGCGCTGACTCCCTTTACCACCTTTACAATGGAAATCATTGTAAAGGTATGCTTGGTAAAGAAATATGCGTGCTAAAGGCTTATGTGTGGTAAAGGCAAGCATGGTAATGGCTTGCGTTCTTACAGCACATGTGGTTCTGAACACGCTGTTAATGCCATTTCCCTCTTTTCGGAATCATAATATTTGCATTTACCTTATGTAACTGTCCAGAAAATGCAGAATGTACACAAGCCTCTTCGATCCGTATTGGACATCGCTGGGAGTGATCAATCCATAACTCAACACGTTAAAGCTGTATAACCTGCAAAATGCCAGGTTGCATTTACTGGCAACTTCACAGTCAACTCATTCATATACACTCGAGGTAAATAAAAATAATATTAAGCCTTCCATGCACCATATTAATAAAGAATTAGGCACTTGAAGAAACACAATATGTGTACTAAATTATTATTGCATTCAAGCAAAACAATTTTGATCACTTTAAACAATATGTAGTTTTTTACCTTTAATGACAAAGGCTTCAGTTACTAGGCGCATCCGGTACAGGGGCTCATCTTCAACAGAAATGTCATCAATCCCTGCTCGAGCATACATACTGGTGGCATCTCTGTAGCTTCCCTCAACGTAATGCAACTTTCCTAATATCAGCATGCCTTCGGTAAGATATTTAGGCTGGAACAATAACAAAGATAAATCAGAATTACACTGCTTTTAATTCTTGTGCAACTACCAAAATAGTCCTGCAAAATTTCACATTACGGTAATCCATGGTAATAATACAAGGATAGATATATATATATATATTTATATATATATATATATACACTGAAACGAATTCAAAGTCAGACTGCAGACCTACTATTGAACCTGATAGACTGGGAAGCTTCTGTTATATCTCATACTGTAAGACACAGATGAGATCTTGACATTGTAGGTGACTGGGGTACCCTCATACATCTACTCATTCGACACACATCTGCGCAGGGCCTTCTCAAGGTTTAAAGTTTCTAAGGTTAAAAGCAAAAAAGAAATTTGCTATTAACGTGCTATTAGTCCCTGCTTCATGCAGTAAGCATGTCTGTAAAGCATTCTGTCTCTATTCAGATGAGGTCTGGCAACATCTGAAACCTCAAGTCTTGAGAAGGCCCTACGCAGACATGGCATATTAGGTGAAACTGGTGTTGGCTGAACTTTCTAATGTTCCACTTCAAGACTGTTACAAGCAGAAAGCAAAAGGTGAGTGTACTCTAGCCTAACAAACATTATGTATTATGTGCTGGAAGAAGAATTCTGATCTTGATTAATGTTGCCATTGTAAAATTCAGAGATGCACATACTCAAAACCAACAGCATCTTTCTTAAGGTATGTTGGGCTTGGCCCTCTTGGCAGGAGCATCCTCAAACATTTTGCCTTAACCTTCCTTTTTTTTTAAATCCGTTTTTGCTTTAGGGCTCTGCACACTTTACCAGTGTTAACCAGTGCTAAAGTGCTTGTGCTCTCTCCTTCAAACATGGAAGAATTGGTTTACACCCAATTGCCACTTTTAATTTACTTATAACTCCCTTGTAAAGTGGTACTACTGGTACCAAGAGCCTGTAAATGAAATGCTACTAGTAGACCTGCAACACTCATTGTTCCACCCACTTAGATAGCCCTTGAAAACATGTCCCAGGCCTGTCATTGCAGCCTTTGTGTGCAACTTTATACCACCATTTCGACCTGGCAAAATAAAGCCTTTACCAGGTCTAAACCTTCGTTTTTAATACATATAAGTCACCCCTAGGGAAGGCCTAAACAGCCCATAGGGCAGGATGCGTTGTATTTAAAAGGTTGGACATGTACTTTTTAGTTTTACATGTCCTGGTTGTAAAAAACAACTACATTCATATTTGATTACTGCAAGGCCTACGTCTCCCAGAGGATAACATTGGGTTACCTTATTACATTTAATAAGTGATATCTTTTGTGTGGGGACAGATTGGAATGCCATGTTTGGTGACTGAGGAATTGTAATTTAAAAGCCTCTTTAATGGTAACATCAGATTTTAAGTCACAATTCTGAAAATGCCACTTTTAGAAAGTTGGCATTTCTTGTCCTAACCATTTGGTGTCTGCAGCCTGTTACGGGGTCACATCATTCGGTGTAGTTGGCTGTTGGCCTTTGTGTATCTCTCCCAGAAAGAATCACAATAGAGGCTGTGGGTGATTGGGGGAGGGGGGGTGGAGCTGTCACCTACCACAATTGCAATTTAAAGGAGCTGGCCCAGCTCACACACAAAGGACTTCAAACTAGCCTAGTGCAACCCTAGACAGACAGGGACCAGGGCAGGAAGGCAGGAAACTCCAGACACCTCTGTAGGGAGACACTCCAGAAGATTCGCCACTTCAAAGTTCACCAGTTATAAAAAAGGGTACCCCCAAACCCACTCTTCACTATACTCCTGTACCTGTGGATACTTCATAAGAAGGAAGCCCTGCTGCCCTTCTACTCAAGGCCTGCCCTGCTTAATGAGAAGGAAGACTGGACCTGCACCCTTCAATCCCACACTGAAATGACTCAAAGGGTCAGCTGACTGACCTCCTGTTCTGAGCTACAGGGAACTAGCAAGTTCCAGAGGCCTCTCTGCAACTGCTCAGATGACATGCTGCAAATGGACCTGCCTGGACCCTCAGCTACCTGCCTGAGTCCTTCTGGCCTCTGCTGGAGTAGGTTCCTGATCCCCAAGAGGTGCCTTCCAGGTCCCGGATCCTTGGTTTGGCATCAGTTGAGAGCTCCTCCTTGAAGAAAAGGAGAAATGCTGAAGATTTGGATCTGTGTGACTACGAATGGGCCAGTTCGCACCAAGATCTTGTCGCCCACCAACATGAAGCTCCTCTGAACCGGACTCTTCGTGCTACAGCGACCACCAGCGACAAACACCAGTGACGACCAGTAACGTAAGATCTACACTCTGCGCTCCAGCATCGACAGTCCCTGGTGACTGCCAACGTGGATCTCCAGCAATACAATAAAAGCCCGCAACGCCCGACAGGATCATCGCGCTACAACGACCAAAGTCCACAACGTCTGGCCTGCTCTTTGAGCTACAGCGACAACATCTGCGTAACTCTCCCTGCTCCTTGTGGCCTCCTCCACCGCAAATGGTACTCTTCACAATGGACTTTAGAAGGTAACCTTTTCAGCTGGTCTAACCTGGTCCCTGTATCTGGCCCATGCTCCATCGCGGTCGGCCTGAACTTGTGGCTTTCACTTGGTCTCAACAGACCAGATAGTCGGCAGTGGCACTTTGTGCTTTTAAAGCATCGACTACCAGCGGCAACCGCCAAGGCGAATCTCCATCAATGACACTCCGTGATGCCCGACAGGATCTTCACGCTACAGCGACGACCATCCGCGACCCCTGGCCTGCTCTTCGCCTACAGCAACGACCATCTGCAACACTTTCCCTGCTCCTTACGGCCTCCTCCACTGCAAATGTAACTCTTCGCAATGGACTTTAGAAGGTAACTTTTTCCAATGGCTCCATTGCGGTTGGCCTGACCTTGTGACTTTCACATGGTCGTGCACAACCAGATAGCTGTGAGTGGCGCTTTGTGCTTTTAGGCACTATACTTATATGCAATTTTTAAAGGTTTCAGGTATCTGGTTCTACTTATCGGATTTTTGCTGTTTTGCTGTCAAGTACTTTATTCAATCTTACTCTATTTTTCTAAATTGGTGTGGGATTTTTCTTGTGTTCGGTTTTCTCTTTATTACTGTTTAAGTGCTGCATAAATACTTTACACTTTGACCCTAAGTTAAGCCTGACTGCCTGTGTGCCAAGCTACCAGAAGGTTGAGCACAGGTTAATTTAGTGACTTTTGTGGATCACCCTGACAAGGATTGTGTCTGTTGCTTGAGAAGAGCTCACACCCCCCCAACCAACAACCCAATTTCTCACATTGGTGATTTTTGCATCCAAAAGTGTCTTTCCTCATGCTGCTACTGAAGTTGCCTCATTGGTGATTTTGAACATAAATGACGTTTTGCAACTATGTTTCCACACTCCTGCTGATATGTGATTTGAGTTTGTAAAAGCGCTTTCACACTCCTGCTGATATTGCAGTTATTTTATTAACTCATGGTGCTGGTGCCTTGCAACAATGCAAGATTAGGGAATAAAAAATACAGCACAGGCATAAGAGGCCTCAGAAGCAAAACCCAAATAGCCTGTGCACATTTATGCTTGCCCATGTTTTGTGTGTAGCATATTACGTACTGGCTTTGCCAATTCTTGTTTTCAAAACCTCCCTGGGACTTTATTTGCTAGCTATTTGACCTTTAAATGCAACACTGTATTGTGTTTTTCACCATACTTAAGAAATCCATTGTACAGCTGCTGGTTATTATTGTGTGCATATTCAACCTGGGAGCGCGTTATTTATTCTCTGTGTGAAAGAAATGCCATGACGTCATGTCACTCCGATCAAAGTTCTCTACAGGATAACGAGCAAACGCGGTTTCTAATCACCCGCCAAAGAGCGCAGATGACTATCGTGCCTGGCAAAGACTGTTGTCTGTCCTCTGTCCTCGTGTTCTGTTACTGCTGCAGCTTGAGCTTGCAAATCACACGCTGGTGAAAGAGCTTCCCCTTCTGTCATGCCTCGTGTAAACAGAAATCCACGCAGGGGAAATACAAAAAGGCAAAACTCAACATTAGTTTACATGGGATTGAAAGGGATGGAGATGTACTATTAAAAAAGCTAAAGGAGGTGAGGGCTGCTTATGTTGGCACCCGCTAAAGTCACCAAATAGACTTGTACGGCAAAGATGGAAGCAGGGCCAGCAGAGTTTGCACAGACTGCATTATTGCTGGGCATGAATTGTGCTCACATGCAAATGTCAAATCTTAAGCAAGAGAGAGGATGTGGCGCTACGGCCAGAGCTGCCCAAATTGGAACTGGGAAACGAGGCTCAAGTCCCGGTGTCAGGCTCAATGTCCTGTGATTGTGGACAAGTTACATAATTCTCCTCGTGATTAAAAAAAAATGTTGTTGGTAATAACCCTTTTTGCAGGGTCACCCCCAAACGTTTTGCCTTCCTTCTCCTACTTTTTGCTGAATTCGTTTGTTTTTTTGGCCTTAGCACTCTGAACACTTTACCACTGCTAATCAGTGCTAAAGTGCATGTGCTCTCTCCTGTAAACATGATAATATTGGCTTATCCCCAACTGGCATACTTAATTTGATTATAACTCCCTAGTAAAGTACACTACATGTGTCCAGGTCCCTGTAAATTCAATGCTACTGGTGGGCCTGCATTAACACAATAGGGCAACCCAATTTTCCCCAAGGCACTGGGTAAAACAATTATCTCATACAAACTATATCCCTTCAGGGATTATTTACATCCAGATTATTTCCACACTTCATCACAGTCACATATGTGATCCGAGTGATTAATCACAAAATTAAGAATTACAGTCACAGACATATTCCAAAATACAAATGTTTTTACTTCATTTATATTCAGTTCATTAGATTGATGTAAAACTCATTATTTGAATAATACACATTCTATACACAGGTAGTATATACATATAATTAATAGCAACACTGGCACTACCAGACAGATAGAGTCTAGAGAGTTGAAGGGATTGTCTGGTAGTGCCAGTGTTGCTATTAATTATATGTATGACTTTGCATTTTCTAATCTTCAAAATTCTTATGGCAAGCATTTCTATAATTTACACATATAGGAAAGAATATTATCTTATCCGATATTGTGACATGTATGCATGATTTAAAAAATGTTCTGCTTGATGTGTGACAACCTTTTTTTTTTTTTACTTTATTTATAAATTTTTCACAGCAACCTGAGCGGTCATATACAGAATCCTTCGAGACAACATACATCAGCTTATTCTCATTACACGCATTAGAGTCCCAGGCCCTTAGTACAGTTAGGTACATTTTACACTTTTCGTGACTTAGCAGCGGCTTCAACATCATATAAAAAAATAGGGTTGACACAGGCACCAACAATTACATACTATTGTCTTCATCGGACTCACTAGTCTGTTCACTGCCCAACCCCACTGGACTCAACAATTCTCTGCATGCCTCTCTCCAACTTGCTATATCCTCTTCCAACTTCCCATCCTTACGGCAGGCCTTCATATGCAGATGTGTGACAACCTTAGTAAACATTGATAGAGAAATCAGAAGAGAGATAGTTCTAAGGGGGACGTGCTTGTTCTTTCACTGCCCTTCTTGGTCGTCGGATGCTGCTACATTTCTTCGTGTGAGGGACACGCTCATATCACTGCATTCCTGACCTTGGTTCAGCTTGTGCGGGGACTCATTGTCGTTATCACATCCTGGTGGGACTCGCTGTCCCAGGGTGCACCGCTTTCTACCAATCTGCCTCAGCTGTTGCGAGGGGAGGCGTGGTCATCGCGCTTGAAAGCGCTGCCTTCTCACACGCAACGTGGGACGCGGGCGGGCGGCGTCCGGGCGAAGCCCGGGCCAAGGGCGGGCCCGTCTGAGTCCGTCAGAGCCTGAATGAGACTGGGCTGGGCCACCTTATTAACGTCAAAATTGTAAACTGCTATTGTTTGTAACTCCACATTTGGTACTGTAATTGTTGTTGGGGTCTGGCAATATGAGCAAACGCAAGGTGGGAGTGGGTTCTGGGGTTGTTGGGACACTCTACGCATTTCCCACCAGGGCAGAGACAGCGCTAATACATGAGATTCAAATAACTGAACGCAGGTTATCGTTAGAGCCACAACCACCCCCCAGTAGTTCAGTATCTCTATCCCATCCTTTGCGTAATCACACAGATGAATTATGTCCCCATCATAGCCAGACCTTTCCGGCTCTTTTAGATCCAGTGCCATATACTTCTTCTAGCCCGGAAAGTAGCTCTCGTTTTTCAATGGATACTACTAGGGGGAAGAAGTCTAGCCAGGTTAATGGCTGTGAACCACCATTGAAAAAAAGGAAAGCTCGAGGACCACCTAAGTCCAACAACCAGGTTTCTACAGTAGTTAAACGCAAGGGAGTCGTCATAGAGAGCGATGGTAGCCAGGTACCTACTAAACTGTCAACTAATTTGTGCACTCCCTTAGGCAATACCGATCCTCCATTTCGGTTAAATGAGGATAAGTTTAGCACACGGTTAGAATCAAAACTTTCGGTTTTGCTTGATCCCTTATTACAAAAATTGACCTTGATAGAAGAAAGACTTACCAAAATAGAGCAGAGTATTCATGGTGTTTCTCTAATTAATCCTGGTGACCGGAAAATAGGAAGGTCTGATATGCATATGGTGAGGGGAGTAGACACAGTCTCCAGGGGTCCCCCAAATAAACCACACTGTCCCATATCTACAGTTGGGATAGAAACGGAAGTCATTCAATCGACCCACTTACCTCAAGGTGGCACATTCCAACCATCAACCTTGATAGAGGGGACGAGTGATACTTGTACTCGAACTTCCCAGCAATATGTTGGTAGTGCTCCGAGTGCTCAAATGTCCCTTCACCTTCCTCCGGAATCAACCCCATACACAGTTGTTTTGGCTAATGTTCCAGTGCTTTCATCAAACACTCAGGAGCATTGGTCAACACTAAGGAACAAGGCCCTACATTTGTTGAGCACTAGGACTGGCTTAAATTACCATCTTTTTTCGGAATTTAAAATGGCTCGCAGAGTTCCATGGGTCGGAAAATCACGTAAGTCCTTAGTTGGTGACTGTGTGGTCTTGAGTTTTAGGACACCTAGCCTGGTTCAGTTTATACTGGAGAGGGCAGGTAATCACCATATCAAGGAGGGTGGTATTAACATCTTCCCCTTAGGGTTCTTTTATCAACCAAACAGTGATCCCTGGCACAGTGTGAGGAGGGGGGCACCACCACCTCATGGCCAATCAAATAATTTTGTCCCCATAAGCAATCGCTTTGAAATCCTTGCTTCTTTAGAAGATATAGACTGACTCGGAACACCTGTTTGCTCCACCTTGACTGGTACCCTAGAATTCAAGGGACATCGAGAGTATGACCCAGAAACAGCTATATTCACTCATGATGATCTCTTTCAAAATAGGGACAACATAAGGGCAGGGGTTGTGCCTGTTTGTAGTGACAGTATTTCAGGGGAAGATCTCCAAATTGGGGTGGATACGAGCTTGGTGGTGGTGAGGGAGAAAGGCCTTATGAAACCCCCTTTAGTTAGATCCTCCTTTCCTAACAGTACCTCTGGACTGGAAGTTTTGGGTAATGTCAATATGCCCATCACCCCTGTAAATTCTGATACCACAACTCAAGGGTTCTTAAAACCAAATCTGTCCATAGTCTCTTGGAATATAGCGGGATTATCTTCTAAAATTACTTCAATCGAGTGGTCAGCATACATCGAAAATCATGATATTTGGGTATTCCAGGAAACGAGCAAATTTACCATCCTGGGTTCTTAAACTTCTCAAAAGTAGCACTGGGGGGACAGAGAGGTAGACCTATAGGTGGACCTACCTGTTGGGTCAGACAGCAAGCAGGTTATAAGGTGGAGGAAGTATATATTGATAGTCCGGACATCATGGCCATATGCCTCCGGTTGGCACAAGTACCAGATATATTGATTATTAATGTCTATGCAAGAGGGATGCCGGGTGGTAGAGGATCAAACAGTTACCCTTCTAGATAGATTTATAGAAAACAACAGGGGATGTTGTAACTTGATAATAGGAGGAGATTTTAACTGCTCCTTTGAGCCCCTAGACCATGATGATGGTAACCTTAGTGTAGAGGAGGATGTTCAGTGGAATATTCCGCAACTAGATTTATGTCCAATTAAAAAATGGACTGAGGCCGCATTGCAGCTCAAGGGGCTGTGTTTGGAACGGGGTGTGAGGGCAGTAAATGGGAGGTCCCAGTCGGACAGAATGGGCTCTCACACGTTTAATAACGGCCTGAGAAGTAGTCGGATTGACTATATATTCCTCAACATAGAATTCTGGTCATCCCTATTGGATATGGTAGTACAGGAGCGGAATGAAAGTGACCATAATCCTCTGGTGTTATCATTGCAGGCATTGGGTTTATTTAATTCCAACTACCAGCCTGCAGAGCTGTCAATAGCAGATGTCATGCTTACTAATGATACCAGGAGAGTTAGATGGGCTATGATCATTGATAACGATGGGGATCTAGAACTGATGAAGATAATGGTTGCTCGCTCGATAGCTACCCTTCAAAAATGTGACACGCAGGAGGACATGAATGCAATTGTTCTTCAGGTTCATAACGATTTGTTTAAGAAACGTAATTTTTTTTTTATTATTAAGTCCAAAAAAACGATGATAAAAACCCGCCCAAAGGCAGCTTCCTGGTATAACAAATCGTGTAGAGAGGCTTATAAGTTACTCTCAAGAGCCATTAGATCCAAAGTCATGGGTGATATTAAGAAGGCAAGAGTGGGGATAAGAAAATTAAACATCAAGCAAAGAAGGATTGGGACGAGCAACGTTGGCAAGATCTGCTCATAGCTAGTAAAGGGAAAAACATGGTAAAATTTTGGCAGCTTGTTAAATGGGGTAGTGGCGTACTAATTCAAACACCAGTTAATTATGTAGCCCCCGAGTTGTGGACCTCGTATTATGAGGCTCAGTTTACTGCTTCCGCTCACAATAATGACCTCTTTCAAATGCCTACTCCAACTATTGCTTTGCACTTTACTAGTTTAGAGGTCGCATCTGTCCTTAAAACGATCCCGAGGGGCAGGGACCCAGGCCCTGATTGCATTCCGGCAGACCCGTTTTTGCATGATAAAGAAATTTGGGTAACTTACATACAGATACTTGTCAATGCAATAGCCAGTGGCGCTCCTATCCCAGATACATGGTTTGGTGCAGAAATTCTCCCGATATACAAAAAGGGTGATCGTTCCATACCAGGCAATTACAGGCCGATAAGTCTTATTGATTCCATCCAAAAGATTGTTGCTAGGCTAGTGTTGTGCAGAATCCAGACCTGGATAGATGAAATGGATATCTTGACTCCTTTACAGGCGGGGTTCCGCCCACACACTAGTACTATAGAACAGGTTTTTAGACTTATGATAATTTACTGGCGGGTTGTTATCATCGGAGGGGGCTCAATCTATGCAGCTTTTATCGACCTTAAATCCGCATTTGATTTGGTCCCTCGATCCAAAATGTGGAGTGCTTTTGTGGATATGGGGATGCCATTGGAACTACTGGCTATTTTAGTTAAATTACATGAGTCTAACTATGCACAGGTTCGCTGGGGTACGCAGGGGAATGTTACGGACAGGTTCCCTGTTTCTAAGGGCGTAAGACAAGGGTGCGTGTTGGCACCTACCCTATTTTCTTTATTTATCAACAGGGTTGTTCAGTACTTTTTTACCCACCATACAGATGCCCCTACATTAGCTGGTATGAAGATACCCCTGCTCATGTTCGCGGACGACACCTTGATACTTTCAAAAACTCAAAAAGGGTTGCAGTCCGCTCTGTCTCGATTCAAGGACTTTTGCCGCGATAATGAGCTAGTGGTAAATGTGGAGAAAACTAAGTTTATGGTTTTCCATAAACATAAAGCTAAAAAAGGGAGAGTTTTTATGAACAACGTCCTCCTGGAACAGACCGATGTATTTACATATTTGGCGATTACATTAGGCAGGAGATTGAATTGGAAACCCCAGATTGATATGCTGGTCCTTAAACATGCTCAACTAGCTGGTGCACTTATAAAAGAACAGAGGCTTTCACAGACTAAACCTTTTGTCCCTGCCTTAAAGATTTATAATTCTAAAATCAGCTCCTCAGTATTGTATGGTGCTGAGCTTTGGGGCTTTGAGGATTTGAGGATTTATCATCCTTCTCTGCAGCTCAAAATAAATTTATGAGAGATTTAGTAGGCCTCCCGCAATCAACACCTCTTATGCCCTTATATTTAGATCTGGGTTGCAATACTATTGAGGATATAGCGCATTTTAGACCCATTGCATTTTGGAGAAGGCTCTGGACTACCCCTGAGCTATCCCTTTACGCTAAAGCTCTTTATGAAGTACGGGGGGGGCAGATTGCCTACGCAGGATTTCTTGGTTAAATAAATTAAAAGTACCTTGATTGGCATGGGGATGAGTAGGCTGTGGGAGGACCCCGAAAACAACCTATTTCCGTCAAAAAAAGAGTTTAAGGCAGTATATTAGAACATGGTTAAGATTAAGCGCTTCTCAACTATAACGAGGTCCATTTTGTCAAGGGATTTTTGGAGTTCAAACACAATACTGAGTTTGAAGTTTATTGGGATGTCATTACTAAACCTAGTGACAGGAAGTTGTATCATCAATTTAGGGTGGGTTCCCTCCCCATAAAAGCTTTTACAAGTAGTTGGCATCCCACGCCAGATGACAAATGTATTACATGTCCAGCTCAGATTGAAAGACTAGCTCACATTCTGTTTGTATGCCCTGCCTACAAGTTTCCAAGGAAAAAGTGGCTTAAACCAATTTGTCTTAATTTGGGTACAAGATCAGGCGTGGAGGCATTAAGGATTCTGAAGACAAACACACAGGAATCCATAGTGATTGCAGTTGCTAAGTTTCTGAGTTGGATGTGGGTCATCTGCGCTAACAAGATAAGGGTATACCAATCCCGTCAGATTTAATTAATGTTTTAGTCTCATTGCTTGGTACTGTAGTTCCACTTTTCTCTAGACATATGTACTTGTAATTCAAATGTGTGTTTATTTTAATTTTTTGTCTAAAGAGGGGACAACAGTATCGAAAAACAGTGTGAATAGTATTTGCTTGTCATGTTCCCTTGTTGTTTTATGCATATTATTATTATACATTTATTAATTTTTAACTATGTTTTTAAACAATATGTGTTTCATTCTATTGTGGACAGTTTTTAGCTAAAATGATGGCCATGGAATTTTACATATTTTTGCTTTCACGTATTTTTTAAATAGTATGTCTTTAATGATTGTTATAATCGAAATAAAGACTAACTGAACTGATATAGTTCTATATATTTAAGAACTGTTTGGACTTATGACTGGTAAGCATGCCATAATTAAGAGGAAACATTTTGTGTAATAAGCAATTAGGTGTAAATTTCAGCCCGGAATAGGCACAACTTATGTATGTCTTACAGTGATGCTTTAGTAATCATGCCTGATATGTTCCTAATCGGGTACCTGAAATTGTATTTTTGCGTCTTATGAGCACAAAGAATTGTGACCCGGTAGAATAGATTATATCACTGCATCTATAAGAAGAGTGGCACAACAATCTGAGGTGGATGATGCGCAGCACAGAAATTGCACTCAGTGTAGGGGTATTAACTCACATCATTCATTTTTCTACTTTATAGGGAAACCTTTTCTTTTCTGTTTCATTCATCACTACACATGACTGCTAACTGGCTCCGAGCTGTAAGACTAAAGCATTGTCACTCCATTTATTTTAGCATACGCCACAATGCACGCTGTGACGTGTAGGTCCACAAGTATAATGAGAAAAGCAAAACTGCAATTTCCAAAATCCAAACCGTTGTTGACTAAAGATATTTGTTTGGCTGAAAGTGAGTGAGCAGGAAAACTGTGTTTGCACTAGAGAGGCTGCCGCTAAAAATATCGCAGTGCACTCTAGTCTGCTTATGTACTTTCTCATGGTGCTTTAACTTTAAGGAAGGGATAACTGAACATTTATCCAGAAAGGTTTTCATCTTTTTGAAAATGCTGAAAAAGCTAAATTACTAGCATGAACTTTTATATTGTAAGAAATTAGAGTATTAGTTGAGGGAGGTGAGAACCCTCTTCAAATATTATTCACAATCCTTGTCAAGGTGAACTACTAAAGTCACAAAATAAACCTGTTCTTCACTCTGGTAGCTTGGTGCAAAAGCAAAAAGAGTCCAAAATCGCATATGTAGAATCGGATTTATGAATTTTTAATTTTTAATTAAAAATAGTGCCAAAAAGCACAAAATTGCCAACTGGGTTTATCTGGTCACGCTAGACCGGTTTAAAGTAAAAAATTAAGGCAGACCCCGATGAAGCACCGGTTGGATTCAGGGTCCAGGTTTGTCCTTGTGAAAACTTTACCTTCTGACTTAGAAACTTTTATGGAGGAAAAATGGTTGTGGGCGGGACAAGCTTGATCTGAAGCAGGATTTGACGTTGGTGAGCTGTTGAAGTGTGGAGCCCCAGTGAAGTCATTGACAAAGTTGAGAAAGCTCCAAGCAGGTGAAGTCCGAAGTCTGTGCCTGGTAAAGTTTCAAAGTCGATCGGATGCTGCTTGGCGTCAGTCCTGATGAAACCTTTTAGGTTTAGACTTAGAAACTTTTCTGAAAGTCATACCTAGTTCAGTAGGGCAAAAAAGAAAGCGGAGGCCAACCAGAGATTCGACATTGATGGCTGCGGCTTGAAGCTGGATCTTAAGCATGGCTTGATGTTGGCGAGTTGCTGAAGTGTGGGGTCCCAATGCAATCCCTGACACAGGTGAGAAAGTTCTGAGCAGGTGCAGTCCGAAGTCCGTGCCTGGTAAAGCTTCAAAGTCGATTGAATGCGACTCGGCGTCAGTCCTGATGAAGCCTTTTACGTTCAGACTTAGAAACTTTTCTGGAAGTCAGACCTCCTTCAATGGGGCAAAAAAGCAAGCTGAGGCTGACCGGAGATTCGACATCAATGGCTATGGCTTCAACGACCTTCCCAGTCTCCACCAGTTCTCTAGGCTGAAAGTTGGCAAAAAGTTTCCAAGTCCAAGATCTTGCAGTTTGGGGAGAAGAGGAGTACACTCTAACACCACACTAGGGTCCAGGACCTGGATGGCCACTTGGGCAACAAAACTCACAACAAGAGTGGCCAGCATCAAGGTCCATGGCAGGTCCAGTTGGTACTGGTCAGCTGGACCGCTGCAGGGAAAGTACCTTTGGAAGCCAAGTGACCCTTAGACTCACTTTTGAGGTCCTGGGTTAAAGGCAAGCAGGTCCAGTCTTCCTTCAGTTTCTTTGGACAGCAGGACAGTCCTCCTTCTGATTCTTAAAAAGTGCAGGAGCGTTCTGAGAGGGTCTGGGGCTGCCACTTTTAAACTCAGTGCCAGCCTTGGTTTGAGGGCAATCTACTGTTCACCTCCTAAAACAGTTCTGGTCGGTTACTCTCATCCCTCTGGGTTTGGTGCCAGCCTGACTAGAGAGACAAAGGGGAGGCAGACCTAGGTGTGAAGTTCATTTCCAAGCAACAAGGTAGGCATCCTTTGAAGATCAGGAAGTGGGTGGACACAGTCCCCAGGACATCCTGTCAAGGAAGGAGACCCATCCAACACCCAGAGTCCACTGTCTAGGATTCATACACATCTCACGATGGGGAGCCATCAGGGTCAGGTGACAGCTGGACAATGGTAAGAAAGCCTTTTGGTTTAGGCAGCAAAATGATAACTTTTTAAAAGTGGCATTTCCAAAGTAGTATTTTAAAATCGAACTTGACCATTACGTTGGATTTTAAAGTACTATTAAAATGAGCCCTTGAACAATTTTTCTTGATACTCCCACACTGAATTTAGTGCCCATGAAATATAATAGTGTAAACCAGTTTTGGCCTATGACAGGGCCAGCCTTCCCACAGTGAAAAACTACTTTGGAGGTTTTTCAATGCCAGGTCATGTAGAACATTAAGTATACATGTTCTACATTTTAAATATCATGCTCCCTGCCCTAAGGGCATTTAGGCAAAAGGTTTGTTTTTCAAGGTCGAAATGGCTGTTTTAAAACTGCACACCAAGGCTGCAATGGCAGGCCTGGAGACATATTTTACAGTGCTGCTTTAGTGGGTGGATAAATGAGTGCTGCAGAACACTAGTAACATTTAATTTACTTGTAAGTCCCTAGTAAATGGTACCCATGTACCCAGGGCCTGTAAATTAAATGTGCTAATTTGGGGTATGCCAATTCTAACAGATTTAGAAAGGAAAGCACAAGAAATTTACCCCTGGTTAGCAGGAGTAAAGTGTGCAGAATCCTGGGGCTAGTAAAAACCGGTTCAGCAAAAGAAGGCAAAAAATCTGGGGGAACAACACACAACATGGTCACTTTCAACATATACATTGCAATTTCACCGTAGCACTTTGCAGATCGAAATTTATATCTAATTACCATTATACAAGCACCATTGCTAATAATTTCATCAACCGGAGAAGGTTAAATTCTAATTCAGTCATTTCAGGATTTGAACCTACACAGCATACACAAAACAGAGCTGCAAGTGATTAACCCACTGAGCTATCTTGCCAACATTACTATGGTATTTATGAAGAGTTGCCTTACTTAAAAGTATCGGAACACAGTAGAGTAAATGAATGGCAGCACTGCAGATACATGTTGGTACTGTTTCTAAAAGCCACAGCAGCCCAGCTGAGAAGTGCTGCCCACAAAAATCAAAGCATCGTTGCTAGGAGTGTTTGTATTTCCATACAAATGTATGGCAGTCTTACTGAGAAGTTAGAGTAGTACCCTGCCCATGAACAGACTAGGAGCATTGAGGAGTAATGTTTCTACTGTCCCTAAAAAGAAAGGCAGTCTTGAAAAAAGGTTTAGGCACAGACCAATAGACGTATGGCTGCTCTGCTGAAAATGGATCGTACTTTATAACACATCGCACTAGTTATGAGAAGTGTTAGTATTGTCCAAATACAGGCAGAAGTACTGAGATGCATTGGATCTCTCCAATATATACTCAAGAAACCTGCTGAGAAGCGTTGCAACTGTCCAATAGGTGTATGGCATTGCTGTTTAGAGATGTTGATACTGATCATGGAAAGTAGAGTAGCGCTGCTGAAAAGTGCAGGCCTTGGCCAATAAATGTGTAACAGATTTGCTCAGACATTTTGGTACTGTCCAGCTGTCCAAGAAATTTATAAATTTTTAAGTGCTGCTAAGAGGTGTTGCTACTGTACAGTAAATGTGTTGTAGCTCTGCTGAGAAGTGTTTCCGCTGCTCATGAAAGTGTAGCATCCCTGAGGAAGGGTGTATGTAGGTGGTGTCAAATATTGTGTCATTTAGCGGATTTTGTATTATCCATGAAAAGTATAGGTTACCAGAAGTACATTATTCTTTTCACCAAATCAAAGGTATGGCAGTACTTTTTGGAGGTATTGGCTGAATGCTGTTAATTCTCTAGCAGCTTTGCTAATTGGTACAATCCATAAAAAGTGTATCATCCCTGATATGGAAAGGTCTACTATGTGCATAGTAGCCCTTCTGAGCATTGTCAGTACTGTCCAATAGGTGTATGGCTGCTTTGTTGAGAAGAACTCCCTACAGAGAAAGGCGGTATCACACGTTTGCACTAATCAAAAATATATTGAAAGCCTTTTAAAATTGTTGCCATTGCCTAACAAATGTACAAAATCTGTGTTGATAATTTTTGACACTCTCCCATATAGGTATACATGTATATGGAATTTCTATTGGGTGAAGATAACTGTTGGTTGAATAATGTTAATCAGATCGGCGGCTTCCAGAGAATAACTTCGTCAGGAATCTGAGGAAGCATCTGGCTGACTTTACAGGAAGGAAACAGTCTTGTTAAAAGAAGAGACAGTGGTGATCAGTTAGATCTTGCATCTTTTGGCGTGTTTCCCCGTCTTTTTCCTTTCTGAACTCCTGGTTTTGACTCTGTTTTTGCTGGTTTAGTGTCTCTGCGCACTTTCTCACTGCTGTTCAGTGTTAAAGTGCAAGTGCTCCTACTGTGAATTATATTATGGATTGGTGTTTCGATGTTTGGCATGTTTGATTTACAGGTAAGTCCCTAGTAAAGTGCACTGAGAATGCCAGGGCCTGCAAATCAAATGCTTCTAGTGGGCCTGCAGCACTGATTGTGCCATCCACAAGAGTAGCCCTGTAAAAGTATCTCAGACCTGCCACTTCAGTGTCTGCGCGCAGTTTGAACTGCCATGTCGACCTGGCAAGTGCACCCACTTGCCAGGCCCTTACCTTCCCTTGTATTACATGAAGTCACCCCTAGGGTAGGCCCAAAGTACCCCTATGGGCAGGGTGCAGTGTATGTGAAAGGTAGGACATGTACTGGTGTGTGTAACATGTCCTGATAGTGAAATTCAGTGTATTTCGTTTTTCACTATTGAAAGGCTATCTGTCCCATAGGATAGAATGGGAGTTTACATATAACATCTGTTGTAAAGTCATTCTGTGCCCTGGGCACCCCCCAACTTTTTGCTGACTGGAACTGGTGGTAACTGACTCTGACTGACCCTGGGCTCTGTCTAACTAGGCCCAGGGCCAGTGCCAAGCTGAAAGGAACACATTAGAATACAGTTAAGACACCCAACATACACTAGGGTACACTATGGGATGGTGGGGTACCCCTGTAATTGGCATGACCTACCCCATAAGCCCCTAGTATATAATAGGGCAGGGGATTGAAACTACCTAGAAGTCCCCAGTATCCTGGGGCATGGCAGTTTAGAGGCCAGCAGCCTTTTTGCACTTTCATGTGTGTACTGCTGAAGCCTGTGGTCAGTTTAAAAGCAGCTCTGTGCGCCAGGATTGCTCTTAAACATGTAAATTGTGGCCAAACTCGACTTTGGGGTTTGGGGCACTTAAAACTGGTCAACCTAAAATGTTTTGGCATAATAATGACCCCCAGGATCTCCCCTAGGTATCCCAGGGGTGGGGGGTCAGGTATCTATAAGGTAGACCCTTATAAAATGAGTTTATATATGCCCTGGGTTAAGTGAAATTCACATTTCACTCTCTCCATTGTGTAAAGTGTGGCCCAAATTCGACTTTGATGCTGGGGGCACTGGGCATGGAGGATCTGCAATATTTTTACAGATTCAGCACCCCTAGGGTCTCCCCTAGGTGACCTATGGGGTGGGGGTCCTGTGAAAATAAGCCAAGTACTTATAAAATATGTTTTTGTAAGTCCTGGTGCTGGAAAAATGGCCCATGTCATTTTTCCCATTGCAAACCCCATGCCCCATAGGTTAACATGGGGAAAGTTATTAAACAATAACTTCTGATAGGAGAGGGATAAATATTCCATTCAAAGACTCACTAGAATGGTATTGATAAATCCTACAATATGATGTTATTGAATTTTCCCCAAAGTGAACAGACAAGAAGTTATAACACTTTCTTAGTTTTAGTTCCAAATCCAGCCTTCCAGTGCTCTGCCCTGATTGGTCAGAGTTAAGGGGATTAGCCAGCCTACCTGAAGAGGTGATAAAGATCCCCTGGGGCCAGCCAGATAGACTGGGAGGGCAGTGAGCTGTTCTGCAAGAATGCCAGGCCAGGGAGAGGGGTCGTAAACAATGAGCTTCAAAGGGGCAGAGCCCAGAGCAGTGTCATTTACAACTTTGAACCCCCACCTCAGCCAGATGGCAGGATTAAGGAAGATATGTGCAGATGTAGGGAGGAGAGGCTAGGTTAATTAGCCAACGCAGTGGGAGTGTTTAGCCAGCTCTTACCTCCTTGCTGGAAAATCAGCCATTATGGATTTGGAAGCTTTGTTGCACTCTGGGATAGAATAATGCCACACTCTGCAGGAAGGAGTCACTCAAGTGGGAAGTTACCCTACTCCTATTGGTGAAGCTTGACCTCCTGGATGACCCAGAGACTGTGGAATAAGTATCTGAGAGAGGGCCAGCCCCTCAGATCTGCTGCTTGAAACTGAAGAAAGCAAGACTGGCCCTGCTGAAAAGTTCTGCTGTGCAAAGACTTCTAAGGCCTGACCTCTGGAGACTGCACCACCTGAAACTACAGCTTTTTGGACTAACTGTGCTGAGTAAAAGAAGCCAAGAGTGGACTCCCTGCAAGCTACTGGTTAACAGAGCTCATCTGGACCCTCACCACCAAGAATCATCAACCTGGGGAGCTACCAGTGGATTTATAAGGGTGATGTCCAGTGCATTGTGGGAATTGAAGTCCTCAACTTTCAAGGACCATCTTGGCGCTTCCAGACCCTTGGAGTAAGTTTGAGACACTTTGGGACCCTTTGAGGAACTTCAGGAAGAAGTTCAAGAAGTTTGGGGAACTTTGGAGTAACTTTGAAAAAAAGCTCCATAGGGGGACCGACTCATCCTGGTCAGCCAAGCCGCCTGCCTTCAACCGCGAGCCGGCCAAGCCCACCAAGTTCGTCCCGCTAAAAGCTCCATCGCATCGACTTCCAGAGATTGACCGGGACTAGAGAAAATCTGAAGCCGGCGAACCCTCACCGGATCCGGCTACATGAGGAGCCATCGAGAGACCCCGTGAGAAAAAGCTCCAGAAAAGCTTCTAAGTCCGCTCGTAGAAAAGCCGACCGGGAGCAACCGCCTGTCTTCACTCGCGTGTCGGCCTGGATTTCTGGATTGCCCCGCTGAAGCGATCTTGAGAAATTTTCTAAGTCCGCTCCAGGGAAGTTTACCGGGACCTCGTCACAAGTCAAGCCGGCAAACCCTCACCGGATCCGGACTGGCTGGGAGCTTCGAGGGGCCTCGCGAGAAAAAGCTCCAGAAAAGTTTCTAAGTGTGAAGGTAAAAACTTTAACCGGTACCTTCCGAGGGTGGTAGCCGCTCAGGACTCCATCGCGGTCGGCCTGAAACTTTGACTTTGGCCCGGTCTATCGCGAGCCTATGTCCCAATATGGTGCTATATGCTACATTTTATTTAAACTGTGAAAATTCATATCTCCGGTTCCCTACATTGGATTTTTGTCATTTTGGTGTCATTTTAAAGATAAAAATATTTCCTATTTTTATAAATTGGTGTTGGATTTTTATTATGAGTTGTGTCTTAATTATTTACTGAATTGGTGTTTTTAAATGCTTTACATACCTGTCTTTGAAGTTAAGCCTGCCTGCTCGCAGCCAAGCTACCAAGGGTTGAGCATAGGATTATATTTCTAAGACCTATGCTGGGTCCTATCAAGTGTTTGTGGTCTTATTACTAGTGGCAGACCGACTTTTGCCCCTACCAATAACCCACTTTCCAACATTTGGTGCTCAGCGGTGTGGATGTGGACTTGTGTTTAAAAAGTACACCTTTCAGTGTATGAATTAAGATTATAAAAATCCTCTAAATTGCCTTGGAACAAAACTTTTGAGTTTTATTTTTGGAATTTGGACTAAACTGTTTTTAATCCATTGTTTTGATTTTTCCAAATTGTTCTAAGTCTATTGTGCCTAGTGTTGTGACCCAAAACTAGGGAACCATGGAGTTGGACCTCGCTAAACTGTCCCAGTTTAAGTTGGCTGAGCTTAGGGAACAGTGTAGGCTTGGGGGCTGCCTGCTTCCAAGAGGTATAGGAAGGCAGGGTTGTTTCAGTTTATACAAGCCCATGACCAGGCAGCTGAGCAGAATCATGGGGGGGTAGAGGGTGTCCCCCCAACATCATCCCAGGAGAGGATGATGCCTCTTCGATTATAACTAGTGTAAGCCAACAGAATCCTGATGGTGGGAGTGGGGAATGGTCCCTTACTCAGGTACCATCACTGTCCCTTGCAGAGAGACAGCTTAAGGCGCAATTAGAGTTGATTGCCCTAGAAAAGGAGAAATTGGAACTAGCTAAGAGAACATGGGAGAGGGAGGAGTTGAGAAGAAATGGTGGCAGCGACAACGATGAAGATTTTGAAATGTCCAGGGGTGGTCCTGATCACAAACTTCCCAAGGGTATAGTGCCCAAGTACACTGAGGGGGATGACATTGATAAATGGCTTGCAGCTTTTGAGAGGGCCCTTAAGATGAGTAGGGTCCACTCTAGGTATTGGGGTGCACTCCTGTGTGAGTTGATTCCAGTAGCTGGGAGGGATAGGCTCCTGACCCTGAAGGGAGAGGATGCAGAATCATACCAGCAGATGAAAGCCTGCTTAGTCAAGAGGTTTGGTCTGACTCCAGAGCAGTACAGGGTGAAGTTTAGGAACACCCAGAAATTGAGTTCCAAGTCTTGGATAGACTTTGTGGATGTTTCAGTGAAGGCACTAGAAGGCTGGATTTGTGGTAACAAAGTGAGCACTTATGAGGGATTGTATAATTTGTTTTTGAAAGAACACATTTTGACTCATTGTGCAGAAGAGAAGTTACACCAGTATCCAGTGGACTCTAAGCTGACAGACCCCAGAGAGCTGGGGGAAACAGCTGATGAGTGGGTGAGAACCCGGGTTTCCATACAGCACCAGGGGGGTGACCAGAAGAAAGGAGGACAGGTCCCTCCCCAGGGGAAAGCCCAAGGGAAAGAAGGTCAAAATCAGAACGAGTCCTCTAAAGACCCACAAAAACCTGCACAAGGAGGGGGGGCCCCGAGCCAACCCAAATTCAAAGGGAGGGGGTATCAGGGAAAGCCTGGTAGGTTCTTTGATCCCTCAAAGGTGGGTAAGTGCTTTGACTGTAACCAGCCAGGGCACAAGCAGGGAGATGCTGTCTGCGCTAAGAAGCTCCCCCCTAAGGGGCCATCCACAGGGATTACCAGTGTGAGTGTAGGGGTGGAGGGTGGTACACCAGAGGGGGGTATTCCAGTAGTGGCAGCAACCTTAGTGTCCCTGGGTGGGGTGAATATTGCAACCCTTGATGCCTTACCTCCAAACATGGATAAGTACAGGCAGAGACCTAAAGTGAATGGGACTGAGGTTGAGGCTATCAGAGACACTGGGGCTAGTGTAACTATGGTCCTGGCTGAGCTGGTGCCTGCAGAGAGGGTGATACCTGGTGAGTTTCACCAGGTGACTTATGCAGACAGCAAAACTGATCCAGCGCGATATTAGCAAACAGCATTCATACACCAGATACTCACTTGGGCCCATACATTCATACTACGCTAATACTTACGCTGGGTTTTATCAGTTGTTACTCTCTATCAAAATCCCTGCTACCAATTACCTTCTGATTGAAGAGTAATGACTTACCAATGAATCCTTTGCTAATTGGGAAGTTTAAAATGAGTGACATCATTATAGTACATAATCCTGAAATAACCACTGAGTCAGGAAGTTTTAAAATGTTTATCTAAAGATTTTAGCAGAGTAAAATACAGAGCCACATGGTACTTAATCGCAATACCCAAGATTAAGCATAGAAATGATTATTGCTAATCAATGATGGTGTTTAAAGAAAAGGAGAAGATAGAGCCAGCAGCGCAACTAAAGGTTGCATTATATTTACCTAAGTGCGAGAACCAAAACCCCTTAGCCAAGGAGTTGAAAGAATAAGACCCAGGAAGGATGAAGAGCAAAGACCTCCTCCAGGATCAGGACAGGACCGGTGACCTCTCTACAACGATGCCTGCGTCGTTCCCCTCTCTGATACTCGACTTCTCCTCGATTCTCCCGTGCCTTCCTTCTAATGGACTCCGCCGCCCCCTCCTCAGGACCTCTTCAGGACAGGGATTCAGTCAGCAACCGATCAGCTTGGCAGTCTGGAGCTAAGAGCGCTCTGGCAGCATGGACGCCTGTTCTTCGTGAACGCATGTTCTAACTAATTAACTAATGCTATATTCTATTATACCCTTCTACGCCCATGTACCTCCCCTTAATGTTGCTAAAATATGGGACCACTACTTCTGATTGGACAGGGACAGGGGGTGGATTCTCGCACCATATCGATTTGGCCTAAATTGTAAAGCCTATTGTTTTTAAATTCCCACCCCTTCAAATTAATACATTCGCTTTATTTCCCACCCTTCTCATGACAAATGTAAACCAATTTTCATAGACAATGTATCAATGTACAACAGGAAAGGCAAAAGTACAGCATCTTCGGCCATCGGGTCCCGGCCTTGGACGACGTCCAGATTGACTTCATTTGGCAGGCACACAGGACACATGCGCAGAACCATTTGCCTCTCGAGTTTCAGGTCACCAACCCAGGCCCAAGTTTACGAACTAGTAAAAGTGCAAGAAGCAAATATTAAAATCACAAAATAAAATGTTTCACTGTATGCCCACTTTTCCTACTCTATTCCCATTTAATTATAAATTCTATCCCGCGTTAGTAGCATTAGGAAACGACAATTTAGTAATGACATGAGAGCAAGCTGAAGCATGTGAAAACATCAAGCAGCCATTTTACTACACACTGCGCAGAAGCAGAAATTTCCCACCAAGCAAAGAGAGACGTCACAACACGTGCTATGGTTGAGACATGCGCGGATAGTTTCCCACGCTTTAGCGGCCATTTTAGATTACAGACAAGCGTTATTCATTAGTAAAACACATAGGCAAGCATCCTTCCCTTTCGTGTAGTGTATGCAAAGGTTAGTATTAACAATACAAGTTTTAATAGATTAATACTGTGATGAGGATTGAATACAAGCAAGTTTCATTTATGAAACCTTGCTCCATCAATCCCCTCTCTGATGGCGTTTCTGAGCCATCAAAACACTACCCTCAATCAGATGCCAACTTCTAGGAAATTACTTCATTCTCATCTTTACACTTTCCATTTTTACAATCTCCTTTTAATATCTTGTATAATTCACTCCTCCACTCTTCAAGTTCTATTTCATCTACCTTTCGTTTCTTTCCTCTTCCTGTCACCTTATATGTTCCATTCTTTTTACAGCATTTGCACCATATTGTTATTGCCAACATTATTATTGCTATCCCTGCTAAGGGTACTAATATTTGACCTATAAGTCCTTTTCCTATATTAGCAAACCAGGTACCAATTGACGAGATACTATTTGTCAATCTTTCCCATACACTATCAACTTCCAGTGGTTTAAGTTCCTTCTCAAGTTTAGTTATATTCTGTATATACGTTCCAATTTCTGCACTCTTATCAGGAATATAAGTGCAACAATGTTTCGTCTTCAATAATTTACAGACTCCGCCCTCTTTTTCCAATATAATATCAAGAGCAAGTCGATTTTGCATTACCATAGATCTAATCGCAACCATTTCCGCATTAATCATTAGAAAACCTCCAGCAGTATCCGTTGATAAACGATCAACCACTGTAGACAATTTACATATTTTCCTTGAGTTCAGAATTATTCCCACTGAAGGTATCAATGCACCAAATATATCACCTAAAATTTCTGAAAAACTAGCTCTTTTACTACGTATTAATTCGCTACTGTTTTCATTGCTCTCACTGTTTCTTTTTACGTGGTATATCTTTGGAAATACTATTCCAAAATAACAACTTCCATACCACCGTGCAGGAAGCCTAAAGTAAGCCTTATTCCCACACACATAATAAATTCCAGGAAAAACTGAATCTGTTCCTCCTTTGAGTCCCCAACCTCCAAGAATTAAAAAATTGTGTTCACATTCACTGGTACCGATGAAAACATTGTTATAATCAGTCTTTAACCTATGAAGACAAATTTTTCCTCTTTTTACAAAATCCAGAGCCATAGCAGCTTGAGCCTTGCCAGGTGTGTAACTCCCTTCTTTCTCCGCCCAAGGTGGCAAATGAGTTTATGCTCAGAAGCTTTCTTTTGAAAATCTTGTCTTCTATCTTCTACTAAATTCAAAAATATCTTTTCTTCTTCAAGTAAAGAACATGTTAGATTGTGTCTATGTGCATGTGTTATGTCTATTGATTTCATTGTTAAGAAAAATTCTCCCATAAACTGTGCGACTTGACTACTAATCACTGGGTTCATACTCTTGCGAATCGGAACCTCAGAAAATATCACATCTAAGTTTGAATAATAATACTGAAGTCTCCCTGTTCTATAAAATAAACTGGACAAAACACTACATGATATGCCATATGTCAGTGGTAAGTGATGGTATGTTAATCCTTCTGCTACTGATTCAGGTAACTTCATACAGACATAACAATTACTAACTTCCATTGTGTCTACATATTGAAACAATAACTTTGTAAAAACGTTTAAACTAGTGTCGTTGTCAGCTATTTCATGATGAATTTCTGGTTCATTTTCTGCCATTAGTTCTACTCTATTGCCCTTCATGTTTGCTGTCCTCTCCTTAGTTTCATTATTAATCTTTTTATCTATTATCATAAGGTAAGGAACTGCTACAATCAGGACTAACCATACTATAAGCACCATTACTAGACTACATATGCATATTGCACAGCATCTTCTACAACATCTCTGTTTTGGTCTCCCAGCAACTCTATCGTCAGGCATTTTTCGACAAGGAAGATTGCTCTTCTTATCTTTTCTTCTTTTCTTTAGCTTATTCTTTTGCTTAGTCAGGGTGGTCTTGTTTCTTCTTCGTACGTCAATTCTGCACTTGTTCCTTCGCCACCACTGTCACTTGACTCTGAGCTTTCAAAATCTTCAAGAATTATATAAGTCCAGTCAGGACCCTTGAATTTGTTATTCACAAGTTTCAGTCTTTTACTTTTTCTTTTCTCTGACTTTTTCTTTTGATCAGTTTGACTTGATACTTCAGGTACTTGATCTGGATCTTCACTTCTGGTTGTTATGTGGTATTTTACTCTTTTAATGACACTCGGCCAATGATCTCCTTTTCTTGTTTTCTTTGTTTGCACTGTCTCTATATCTTTGTTTTCAGAAATCTTTTTAATTTCACTGCTTAGCACTGTTTCGTGTTCTTCAATTACTGTGTTTCTTGTTTGCTCCTTTTCAGGTCTAATTGTTTTTTCTGTAACAGCTCCGCTGTGAGTTTCCAATAACTGACCTTGTTCTTTATTTATTTCTTCAAGTTCATGTTTTTCAAGGTTTTCTTCTGTGCACTCTTCTTGATCTAACTTGTTCTGATCAGGGCTTATTGCACTGTGAACTTCTGCAGCCTGACCGGATTCTTCTAGACCTGTCTGTCCCTGTTCAAAGTCTATTAGGTCTTCACTGTTTTGAGTCCAGTTTCCTTTTCCTATCTGACCTTGTTCAGAATTTCTTAATGTCTTTTCTTCTTGTTCCTGAACTGCTTCTTCTTCACCTATCTGATCTTCTTCAATTTCTTCCAATTTCGCTTGACTTCTTGTTCTGTGGTATATTTCAGGAACCTCTACCACCGGTATCCAATCCTGACTTGTGCTCGGTTGTTCTTCTTCAGCTTCTCCGGAATCTCGAACGTGAGATCCTTCAGCTGGGCAACCTTCAGCTTCTTCAGTGATTGGCGTTGTCTGAGGATTCTCTTCCTCTGGATCTGGTACTCTCTTGGTGTGACTTACATGAATCCAATTAGGAAATCCGGCACACTTCACTGCTGTATTCGTTGTCAGTATGACTTGACACGGTCTGCCCCATCTAGGTGATAGACACGTTTCTCGGGTGTGATTCTTCACCACCACCCAGTCACCAGGATTCAGATGATGTTTTTGCTCGGGCTGCCTGGAAACTTCGTCTTCTCCAACCTGATGAGAGACAGAACGCACTAGGTCAGCCAATCCTTTGCAATAGTCCAGAACCATATCATCAGATATATTCACCAGTTTGTTTGTGGGAACATGTTTTTGTCTCATTGCTCTTCCCATCATTATTTCATGTGGGCTCAATCCTGTGGTTCTGTCAGGTATACTTCTGAGTCCCATTAAAACTAGTGGCAATGCATCTGGCCACTCTAATGATGTTGATGCACACATTTTTCCCATTCTTGTCTTTATAGTGCCATTCAATTGTCAACCACTCCAGAAGCTTCTGGACAATATGCACAGTGCAGTTTCTGTTTTCATTTGAAATGCTTCACAGATTATTTGAATCACTTCGCTGTTAAAATGTTTTCCTCTATCTGATTCCAAAGTTACTGGAAAACCAAACCTAGGAATGAGCTCTCGTAGCAACAGTTTTGCAACTGTAATGCTGTCATTTCTCCTAGTAGGGTAAGCCTCCACCCATTTTGAAAACAGGCACACTATGACTAGTACATATTTCAGCCCTCTACATGGTGGTAACTGTATGAAATCAAACTGAAGTCTCATAAATGGACCCTCTTCCTTTCCAATTTTCCCAAATCCAATTACTGTCTTCCTTCCCGGATTATGCATCTGGCAAGTTAGACATCTCTGGCAAAGACTCTCTGCAACAGCCCTGAATTTAGGATTATACCAATTTTGTCTGAACAGCCTAATCATTGCATCTCTCCCTATGTGTGTGTCTCCATGATACATCCTAGCCATTTGTGAGAGTAAACAGTCTGGCATGACTGGTCTGCCATCAGCACTGATCCACACTTCATCATCTCCTCTTTGGGAACAACCCAATTTGATCCACAAATTCTTCTCACTTTCATCAACTTCATCTTGCAATTTCTTGACGTCATTCCAAGTTTCAGGTGGCATATACAGCATAAGTTGGCAGCTGATTCCCATTCTTTCCACTCTTTTATTGACTGACATTCTGGTTTTGGCACAATGTTGAGCCACCAGATCTGCATATCTGTTGCCGACTACCACCCAGTCATCTCCTGACTGGTGTGCGGCACATTTCACCACAGCCAATTCTTTTGGTGATTGTATTGCTTCTAGCAATTCCCTTACAAATTGTCCATTTTTAATGGGGGATCCTGAAGAAGTCATGAAATCCCTCTGCATCCATAGTTGGCCAAAATCATGCACAACCCCGTAACCATATTGGCTATCTGTAAATATGGTTACTCTCTTATTCCTCCCAATTTTGCATGCTTTTATCAACGCAATCAATTCAGCTATTTGTGCAGATTTGACTCCTGGTAAATAAGATGCTTCAACTATTCCAGTTAATTCACATACCTCATAGGCAGCAGTTAGTTTACCGTCTTCATGTCTTTGACATGAACCATCAACAAATAGCTCCCTGTCTGGCTTTTTATGAGGTTGTTCCTCTATATCTGGGCGTGGTTTTGTGCATAATTCTGTAATTTGTATACAATCATGTTCATCGTCTTCATCATCTTTAATTCTCTCATGATATGGGTCTGGTAGTAAGGTTGCTGGATTTATTATAGTACACCTTACCATGGTCACATTTTCAGCACCCATTATTATTCTTTCATATTTAGTCAGCCGACTAGGAGTAAGATGCTGAGTTCGGGTTCTTGTCAACAGAATGACAACTGCATGTGGAACATACACTTTTACAGGGTGTCCCATCACAATTGATTCACTTTGTTCAATGCTCAAACAAGTAGCCGCCACTGCTTTCAAACATCCTGGCAACGCGGCTGCTACGGGGTCCAATGTAGCAGAAAAATATGCTATAGGACGTCTTTCTAATCCATGTCTCTGAGTTAAGACAGAAAGTGCACAATTTTCTCTCTCATGACAGAACAATGCAAATTCTCTTTTATAATCAGGCATGCCTAAGGCAGGTGCTGAACATAGGGCATTTCTCAATTTTACAAAGGCTTCTACACTTTCATCCTCCCACTCAACAGGGTCCTTTGCTTTCTTTTTTGTCATGTTAATTAAGGGCCTAGCTAACATGGAAAATCCTGGTATCCATTGTCGACAGTAACCTACTATTCCTAGGAACATTCTCACTTTTCTTTGTGTTACAGGCATTTGCATTTTCTTTATTAAAGCTACTCTTTCAGCTGTTACTCTTCTTTTTCCTCTTTCAATTTGATGTCCCAGATATTTAACAGCTATTGTACAAAATTGCAATTTTTCAGGTGAGACTTTATGTCCTTCTTCTGCCAAAAGATTTAATAATGCTATGGAATCAACAACACAGTCCTCTCTGGTATTCGATGCCACCAATAAGTTGTCGGTATATTGGACTAAGACTGAACTTCCTGGCATCACTAGTTTTTCAAGGCACTTTTTCAGTATCTGGTTGAAAATAGAAGGACTTTCTGTGTACCCCTGAGGAACACGATTCCACACATAGACCTTGTTCTCAAATTTAAATGAGAAAAGATACTGGCTGTCTGGATGTAATGGTATTGAAAAGAACGCTTGACACAAATCAATTACTGTGAACCATCCTGCACTCCAAGAGATCTGGTATAGAATTACTGCAGGATTTGGCACTATGGGACAACATGGTTCCACAATCTTATTTATTTTCCTCAGGTCCTGAACAATCCTATATTTTCCACTAGGATTCTTTAACCCCATTATAGGTGAATTACATGGGCTACTCATTACTTCTTTTAGGATATTTTGTTCTATCATTCGATTTATTTCTTCAATGACTCCTACTTTTACTTCTGCACTCATTTTGTACTGTCTGGTATTTGGGAAAATTGCACCTTCCTTTACAGTAATTTTAACTTGATCTATTTTAGCCATAAGTCCTACTTCCTTTCCGGTGAAATCCCATACTATGGGGTTTACTGTACCTTTTAATTCTTCTGGCAACTCATCTTTTGTTATTAACAAAAACATTTCATCCACTTCTGTACCTTGTTTTGCAATCATAATTTTATATACATGGTCTTCATCTGGTGTCTGAACTGCCACACCATCCAGTGTGCAGAAAATGGTACAATTCATCTTGCACAATAAATCCCTACCTAATAAATTTACTGGGCTAGAATCACACAGTACGAATTGATGCATTTCTCTGAAATTTCCGATTTTAACTTCCATGGGTTCGGTAAGAGGTGTTCTAATTCTTTAATTAGCTACCCCCACTACTTGGATATTTTCACCAGAGAGAGGAAGGTCTGGAATGTCTGCTGTTCTCACAGTAGACCGGGTAGCACCAGTGTCCAAAAGGAAAGTAATATTATTACCTTTCACATTCCCTTCAACGTATGGACCTGACTGATCTACCTGTAAGGATGCGCCAAGTATGCACTCCTTCTTCCCCTCTCCTAGGCACCGTCATGGACTGAATTGACAGAAATCGTCCTGCAAAAGAAATTGTGATGTCATATAATCATTCTTACCACTTCCTCCTTGATATCCGATGTCTGTACCATGCTTTGCTCTGCTTACATTACCCTGAATAGGTGCAGGTGGCAACTGACTCTGAGGATTTACACCCTGCTGTGAGTCATTCTGCGTCTGTGGATTTAAATTTTGATTTGGGCCATTATTATTCCGAATTTTTTTACATTCATCCTTCCAATGCCCCAATTTTCCGCATCCATGACAAGGAAATTTCTTTTTAGCTTCTTCTCTACTCATTCGTCCTCTAAATTTTCCACCATTCCCAGTATCACCATTCGTTCCAGAATCTTTTCCTTGATTTTAACTCGGATTTACCAAATTTATTCCCTGTTTCTCAGCCATTTTCACCTGTGCCCACATTACCTTCTCCTGTAACTTCTTGTGCCTATCCTCAATATCGTCTCCACAATATTTTGCATACTTCAAAATCTCATCAATGGGCTTCCCTTGCCAACAAAGCATATCCTCTTTAATCATTTGACAAATTTCTGGCTTCAAACCGTAAACAAATCGATACACAAACTGACTCATGTTCTTGTCTCCAATGTCCTCAAATCCACTATACTGTTTAAATACCTGCAATAGACGCTCATAGTAGGAATGTACTGATTCATTAGCTTCTTGGGTAGTTCGATCTATTTTTACCCAATCTGTTTCTTTCGGGGTATTTTCCCTTTCAGGTAAGTTATCACCTGCTGATACTTTTTCATTACATCATTTGACGGGGCACCTGTCTTCGGATCTCTAGGATATTCGTCACTTGGCCAATCCACTGTGATTTTGCAATCTGTCCACAAATCGGCAGGTACCACTATATCAAACAACCCATCCAAATCCTTCAACAATACCTTTGACACCTTCACAAACCTGTCAACCTGCTTGTACCATTCAATTGGTTTTTCTCTCAACTTTGGAAAATCATTCGTAAATGACAAAATATCCTGTCTGCTCCATGGGACATGTACATATCCTCCTCCCGCAACTTCTCGCATTGGATACATTTGGTCTGCTTTCCCTGTTTTCTTCATCACATATTCAGATGCTGTTCTACTTGTTCGTGCTTCTTCCTTTTTCTTGGCCCACCTAGTTTTCCATTTATCTAGGTCTCCCCATTTTTGCAAAACTAACATTAATTCTCTTATTTGTAATCTTCTCAGAGGCATTCATATTTTCTAAATCTTTGTCTGAAAATTCTGCTCTATAGGGTTTCTGTAGTACTTTTGATCTCCCTATTTCTATTCCCATCTGTAGTGCTAAATTGGATAATTTTTCATGGAATAACCTTACATTTCTGGTGATACTCCTGCACAGGAACAATAATTCTTCTTCATCATAGGAATTTAAGCGTTCTAGTCCTACATTTCCTGCTATTATTTCTTCTAATTCGACTTTCAATTTATGAATGTCCATTATTTTCGGAGGTGTGCACTGTTTAACTGACCCTTGTACCCATCTTTCTAGATCTTCAGGTGTTACTATGGTAGCACTTTTTGCTCCCGATGAAGTTACTAAACTTACATCTTTTGAACATCCAGGTACATCTTTCCTGGGAGTACTATTTACAGTACTTCGAATAGGCAAGTCCATGAGTGATATTGTGGATTCACAGTCACTAAATTGATCCTCAATTATAACTGGAGCTTCAGGTTTGGGATTATTCACAGGAGTAGGTGTAAGTATCGGTGGAGGACAGCTTCCCTGAGTACCATATAATGGAACTACTGGACCAATTGTTACAGGTATGGTCAATGAATCAGGATGCACTTTTATCTGGGTTATTTTCTGTATTAATTCTGCTCTGGTCTTTTCTAGGGCTTCTTTTTCTTTGTCATGAAGTATTCTACTCGTGGTGAATTCATGCATTACCTGTGGCACTAATGGAGTTTTCGGTGGTGCACTTGGGGTGCATCCACTTGTCCCTTCCTGATATGGTGGGGGTTTCTTAACATTTCCTCCATAAATTCGTCTTCAGACTCCTCATTTCTCATTAAATGTTTTGTTTTTTCTGTGCACTTACTTCCTAATTTCTCCTCTGCTGAGAACAATGGATATAATCCTTCTGTAATCATTGCCCTTCTCTATTGTTTCATCTGACCGTTCCTAGACTCATGTAGGTATCTTGGGAAAAATCCTGGATAACTCCTATTACTTCTAGATCGATCCCGCTCAAATGCCTCAGTTTCCCATTCCTCTAGAGCTTCGTACTGAGTTAATCTAGGTCTGGGTTCTAAATCATTCATCCTCAATCTCAAGTTTTGCAGAAGTCGCCCATTAAACGTGCCATTCTCGGGAAATGCTAGTATTCCATCATTTTTGGTATATTCTATCCAATTCTCCATCCATACACAAGTATGATAACCTCTCTCCATCATCATGAATGAAGCGGGCGTTTTAGCTGGTGGAATAATAATTCCTTCTCTAGTTTTGATTGGTTTGTCCTTTTTAAAATAATTCTTGATCTTTTGTAAAAATGACATTTTTCTCCTTTCTCCGTACATCTTGGGTAAGTACCGATGTATAAAATTATATTCTGCAAAGCCTAAATATCTCCTATCCTGACGAATTCCTGTTAAAGTCGGATCGCGTTTTAACATGCAATCCTTATCCACTAAGAATTTCGCTTCTATAATTTTGACCAATCAAATGTCTGCTATCTTTTATTTCCGAGCCAATCCTTGCGTGGCCTTTTGGTAACGTTTATCTGTCAACCCCTCCTTTACAATCTGCTCTTTTCTGTCCTTGCTGGTTTAACCAATCCCAGCGCGGCACCTGTGACGTCAGTACTACTCCTGACTACTGACCCCTCCTTTACAAGCGTCTTTCCACACCCGCTGATTCAACCAATCCCAGCGCGGCGTTTTGTGACGTCAGCTCCCTCTCCGGCAACTGACCCTCCCTTTACAAAAATTTACGCAAACTTATTTTCTCTACAATTTTTAATTTCAGTAACAACATAAAACATTCACTATCGTGCCAGTTTCTTCTAAATTCGAAAAAGATAGTTTCTTCCACACTTTAGTAAAACCTTTCCGTTTACTAACATACACTACGAGTAAAACCCTTCTGTCTACTCTTCACACAAGCTCCAGAAGTATCTGTTACTTCTCCAATGTTACCCTTTCTAGGTGATATAACATCAAATTTTTACCAGCGTACTCTTTTGCTATTACTCACACGCATAGAGTCCCTAACGAGTACTGAAAGTCCTGCTTAACTTTTCAGTACTAATTCTGCCTGGCAGATAACCTCACTGCAGTATGGCTTCCACTTACCACCCGCTATTCCTTTTACCCCGGGGTATTCTGGACAACATAAAACAGAACTTTGAATACACGGATGTTAGTCCATAAAAATAAAATTCTCATTACCCAATTAACAAAGAGTAACCATCCTCTGATTACCAGAAAACTGATCCAGCGCGATATTAGCAAACAGCATTCATACACCAGATACTCACTTGGGCCCATACATTCATACTACGCTAATACTTACGCTGGGTTTTATCAGTTGTTACTCTCTATCAAAATCCCTGCTACCAATTACCTTCTGATTGAAGAGTAATGAGTTACCAATGAATCCTTTGCTAATTGGGAAGTTTAAAATGAGTGACATTCATTATAGTACATAATCCTGAAATAACCACTGAGTCAGGAAGTTTTAAAATGTTTATCTAAAGATTTTAGCAGAGTAAAATACAGAGCCACATGGTACTTAATCGCAATACCCAAGATTAAGCATAGAAATGATTATTGCTAATCAATGACGGTGTTTAAAGAAAAGGAGAAGATAGAGACAGCAGCGCAACTAAAGGTTGCATTATATTTACCTAAGTGCGAGAACCAAAACCCCTTAGCCAAGGAGTTGAAAGAATAAGACCCAGGAAGGATAAAGAGCAAAGACCTCCTCCAGGATCAGGACAGGACCGGTGACCTCTCTACAACGACGCCTGCGTCGTTCCCCTCTCTGATACTCGACTTCTCCTCGATTCTCCCGTGCCTTCCTTCTAATGGACTCCGCCGCCCCCTCCTCAGGACCTCTTCAGGACAGGGATTCAGTCAGCAACCGATCAGCTTGGCAGTCTGGATCTAAGAGCGCTCTGGCAGCATGGACGCCTGTTCTTCGTGAACGCATGTTCTAACTAATTAACTAATGCTATATTCTATTATACCCTTCTACGCCCATGTACCTCCCCTTAATGTTGCTAAAATATGGGACCACTACTTCTGATTGGACAGGGACAGGGGGTGGATTCTCGCACCATATCGATTTGGCCTAAATTGTAAAGCCTATTGTTTTTAAATTCCCACCCCTTCAAATTAATACATTCGCTTTATTTCCCACCCGTCTCATGACAAATGTAAACCAATTTTCATAGACAATGTATCAATGTACAACAGGAAAGGCAAAAGTACAGCATCTTCGGCCATCGGGTCCCGGCCTTGGACGACGTCCAGATTGACTTCATTTGGCAGGCACACAGGACACATGCGCAGAACCATTTGCCTCTCGAGTTTCAGGTCACCAACCCAGGCCCAAGTTTACGAACTAGTAAAAGTGCAAGAAGCAAATATTAAAATCACAAAATAAAATGTTTCACTGTATGCCCACTTTTCCTACTCTATTCCCATTTAATTATAAATTCTATCCCGCGTTAGTAGCATTAGGAAACGACAATTTAGTAATGACATGAGAGCAAGCTGAAGCATGTGAAAACATCAAGCAGCCATTTTACTACACACTGCGCAGAAGCAGAAATTTCCCACCAAGCAAAGAGAGACGTCACAACACGTGCTATGGTTGAGACATGCGCGGATAGTTTCCCACGCTTTAGCGGCCATTTTAGATTACAGACAAGCGTTATTCATTGGTAAAACACATAGGCAAGCATCCTTCCCTTTCGTGTAGTGTATGCAAAGGTTAGTATTAACAATACAAGTTTTAATAGATTAATACTGTGATGAGGATTGAATACAAGCAAGTTTCATTTATGAAACCTTGCTCCATCACTACCAAAATCCATCCCATGGCTGTGGTGGATTTGGAAAGGGGAGGTGTGACAGGCCCTATGAAGGTAGCTGTGTCAAAGGTGCTCCCCCAGTCCAGTGTTTACTGGGCAATGACCTTGAAGCCTCTGCGTGGTCAGAGGTGGAGAGAGGACTCCATATGAAAATATTGGAGCTCCCTGAGTGGGTATGTGCTGTGACTAGGTCACAGACTAGCCAGAAGGGAGGGGCTGGACACTTGGACCCTGGAACAAAGGGCAAAGCATCCATGGACAAGTGTACTGGGCCTGGTGAGCCAGCCCAGGGAACTCCAGAGGTGCAGGAGGAATCTAACCCTGATGGGGAGGATCTGGCCTCTGAGGGAGGGACTCCATCCCTGCCAGAGCTGTCAGATTTGGCAGAACTGACAGGAGCAGGTGGACCCTCCAGAGAGGAGTTCAGTCAGGGACAGAGAGACTGTCCCACCCTTGAGAGCTTGAGGCGGATTGCCTCTAAGCAAGAGGAAGGGGATCACAGTGGCTTTCACAGAATCTACTGGGAAGATGGACTGCTTTATACTGAGGCCAGAGACCTCAAGGAGGGGGCCACCAGGAGGTTGGTGGTGTCCCAGAAGTACAGAGGGTTCATCCTGACTTTGGGTCATGATATCCCCTTGGCAGGACATTTGGGACAGACAAAGACGTGGAACCGGTTGGTGAACCATTTCTACTGGCCCCATATGTCTGAAAAGGTAAAAGAGTTTTGTAGCTCCTGTGTCACCTGTCAGGCTAGTGGCAAGGCAGGGGGCAAGACAAAGGCACCCCTTATACCATTGCCAGTGGTTGGGGTTCCTTTTGAGAGGGTGGGGATGGACATTGTTGGTCCCCTAGACCCACCTACTGCATCAGGGAATAGGTATATCTTAGTGGTAGTTGACCATGCCACTACATACCCTGAAGCAATCCCTCTGAGAACCATTGATGCTCCTGCAGTGGCTAGAGCACTACTTGGTGTGTTCACCAGAGTTGGTTTTCCGAAAGAGGTGTTGTCAGATAGGGGCACGAACTTCCTGTCCAGCTATCTGACTGCTATGTGGGAAGAGTGTGGTGTCAACTACAAGTTCACCACCCCCTATCACCCACAAGCAAATGGTCTTGTTGAGAGATTCAACAAAACCCTGAAGGGCATGATAAATGGGTTGTCAGAGAAACTCAGGAGGAGATGGGATGTTCTCCTCCCATGCTTACTGTTTGCCTACAGGGAGGTGCCACAGAAAGGGGTTGGTTTCAGTCCCTTTGAGTTGGTGTTTGGACACCCTGTGAGGGGGCCATTGAGCCTGCTAAGAGAGTCTTTAGAGAAGCCTCTTAAAGAAGCAAAGGACAATGTGCTTGATTATGTGCTAGGCCTGAGATCTAGAATGGCAGAGTACATGTACAAGGCAAACAGGAAACTGGAGGCCAGCCAGGAGCTCATGAAGCACTGATATGATCAAAAGGCTACCATGCCTGAGTATACTCCAGGACAATTGGTGTGGGTGTTGGAGCCTGTAGCTCCCAGGGCCCTCCATGACAAGTGGAGTGGGCCCTATCCAATCTTAGAAAAGAAGGGTGAGGTTACCTATTTGGTTGACCTTGGCACCCCCAGGAACCCTCATAGGGTCCTGCATGTGAATAGATTGAAACCCCACCATGACAGGGCAGACATGACCATGTTACTGGTCACTGATGAGGGTGTGGAGGAAGAAACTGAGCCTGTGCCCGACCTCCTCTCCACTAATGTGCAAGATGGGTCAGTGGAGGGGGTGATACTCTCTCCCAAGTTGACAGACCAGCAGCACAGAGACTGTAAGCAAGTGCTGGAGCAGTTTGCTGGCCTGTTCTCTTTGACCCCAGGCATCACTGAGTGGTGTGTGCACCACATTGACACTGGTGACAGCCTACCTGTCAAAAATAAACTGTACAGGTTGTCTGACCATGTCAGAGCCTGCATTAAAGCTGAGGTTGCTAAGATGCTGGAATTGGGGGTAATTGAACCGTCTGAGAGTCCATGGGCCAGTCCAGTGGTGCTGGTACCCAAACCTAATCCTCAGGGGGACCCAAGGAGTTAAGGTTCTGTGTGGACTACAGAGGATTGAATGCAGTCACAAAGACTGACGCTCACCCTATACCTAGAGCTGATGAGCTCATTGACAGGTTAGGGGCTGCTAAGTACCTGAGTACTTTTGATTTGACTTCAGGGTACTGGCAGATTGCCCTCACTGACGGAGCAAAGGAGAGGTCAGCATTCTCCACACCAGAGGGACATTATCAGTTCAAGGTAATGCCCTTTGGCTTAAAGAATGCACCTGCCACCTTCCAAAGGTTGGTGAACAGGGTCTTGTCTGGGTTGGAACAGTTCAGTGCAGCTTACCTGGATGATATAGCTGTATACAGTTCTACCTGGGGGATCACTTAAGCCACCTAAGGGAAGTGCTTCAGGCCATGCAGCAGGCAGGCCTGACTATTAAGGCAAGCAAGTGCCAAATAGGGCAGAGTTCTGTGGTGTACCTGGGCCACCTGGTAGGTGGGGGCCATGTACAGCCTCTCCAAGCTAAAATCCAAACTATTTTGGATTGGACAGCACCTGTTACCCAGACTCAGGTCAGGGCATTCATTGGACTGACAGGGTACTATAGAAGGTTTGTTCAAAATTATGGGACCACTGTGGGGCCCCTCACAGAACTGACTTCTAAAAAGAGGCCCAAGAAGGTGATTTGGACCCCAGAGTGTCAGAAGGCTTTTGACACTCTGAAAGCTGCTATGTGTTCAGCACCAGTGTTACTGGCCCCTGACTACACAAAAGAATTTGTAGTTCAGACAGATGCTTCAGAGCAAGGGATTGGGGCAGTGTTGTCACAGCTAAATGAAGGGGGCCTTGATCAGCCAGTTGCCTTTATTAGCAGGGGGCTTCTTCCCAGAGAGCAGAGATGGAGTGCCATTGAGAGAGAGGCTTTGCTGTGGTGTGGTCACTGAAAAAGTTGAGACCATATTTGTTTGGGTCACTTTTGTGTTCAAACTGACCACAGGCCTCTCAGATGGCTCTTGCAGATGAGAGGGGAGAATCCCAAGCTGTTAAGGTGGTCCATTTCCCTACAGGGAATGGACTTTACAGTGGAACACAGACCTGGGGTTGCCCATGCAAATGCAGATGGACTTTCCAGGTTTTTCCACTTAGCTGAGGAGGACTACCAGGGTGTAGGTTAGTAACCCCTCACCTTTCGTTTGGGGGGGCTATGTGGTAAAGTCATCCTGTGCCCTGGGCACCCCCAACTTTTTGCTGACTGGAACTGGTGGTAACTGACTCTGACTGACCCTGGGCTCTGTCTAACTAGGCCCAGGGCCAGTGCCAAGCTGAAAGGAACACATTAGAATACAGTTAAGACACCCAACATACACTAGGGTACACTATGGGATGGTGGGGTACCCCTGTAATTGGCATGACCTACCCCATAAGCCCCTAGTATATAATAGGGCAGGGGATTGAAACTACCTAGAAGTCCCCAGTATCCTGGGGCATGGCAGTTTAGAGGCCAGCAGCCTTTTTGCACTTGCATGTGTGTACTGCTGAAGCCTGTGGTCAGTTTAAAAGCAGCTCTGTGCACCAGGATTGCTCTTAAACATGTAAATTGTGGCCAAACTCGACTTTGGGGTTTGGGGCACTTAAAACTGGTCAACCTAAAATGTTTTGGCATAATAATGACCCCAGGGTCTCCCCTAGGTATCCCAGGGGTGGGGGGTCAGGTATCTATAAGGTAGACCCTTATAAAATGAGTTTATATATGCCCTGGGTTAAGAGAAATTCACATTTCACTCTCCCCATTGTGTAAAGTGCTGCCCAAATTCGACTTTGATGCTGGGGGCACTGGGCATGGAGGATCTGCAATATTTTTACAGATTCAGCACCCCTAGGGTCTCCCCTAGGTGACCTATGGGGTGGGGGTCCTGTGAAAATAAGCCAAGTACTTATAAAATATGTTTTTGTAAGTCCTGGTGCTGGAAAAATGGCCCATGTCATTTTTCCCATTGCAAACCCCATGCCCCATAGGTTAACATGGGGGAAAGTTATTAAACAATAACTTCTGATAGGAGAGGGATAAAGATTCCATTCAACTCACTAGAATGGTATAGATAAATCCTACAATATGATGTTATTGAATTTTTCCCAAAGTGAACAGACAAGAAGTTATAACACTTTCTTAGTTTTAGTTCCAAATCCAGCCTTCCAGTGATCTGCCCTGATTGGTCAGAGTTAAGGGGATTAGCCAGCCTGCCTGAAGAGGTGATAAAGATCCCCTGGGGCAAGCCAGATGGACTGGGAGGGCAGTGAGCTGTTCTGCAAGAATGCCAGGCCAGGGGGAGGGGTCGTAAACAATGAGCTTCAAAGGGGCAGAGCCCAGAGCAGTGTCATTTACAACTTTGAACCCCCACCTCAGCCAGATGGCAGGATTAAGGAAGATATGTGCAGATGTAGGGAGGAGAGGCTAGGTTAATTAGCCAACTCAGTGGGAGTGTTTAGCCAGCTCTTACCTCCTTGCTGGAAAATCAGCCATTATGGATCTGGAAGCTTTGTTGCACTCTGGGATAGAATAATGCCACACTCTGCAGGAAGGAGTCACTCAAGTGGGAAGTTACCCTACTCCTATTGGTGAAGCTTGACCTCCTGGATGACCCAGAGACTGTGGAATAAATATCTCAGAGAGGCCCAGCCCCTCAGATCTGCTGCTTGAAACTGAAGAAAGCAAGACTGGCCCTGCTGAAAAGTTCTGCTGTGCAAAGACTTCTAAGGCCTGACCTCTGGAGACTGCACCACCTGAAACTACAGCTTTGTGGACTAACTGTGCTGAGTAAAAGAAGCCAAGAGTGGACTCCTGCAAGCTACAGGTTAACAGAGCTCATCTGGACCCTCACCACCAAGAATCATCAACCTGGGGAGCTACCAGTGGATTTGTAAGGGTGACGTCCAGTGCATTGTGGGAATTCAAGTCCTCAACTTTCAAGGACCATCTTGGAGCTTCCAGACCCTTGGAGTAAGTTTGAGACACTTTGGGACCCTTTGAGGAACTTCAGGAAGAAGTTCAAGAAGTTTGGGGAACTTTGGAGGAACTTTGAAAAAAAGCTCCATAGGGGGACCGACTCATCCTGGTCAGCCAAGCCGCCTGCCTTCAACCGCGAGCCGGCCAAGCCCACCAGGTTCGTCCCGCTAAAAGCTCCATCGCATCGACTTCCAGAGATTGACTGGGACTAGAGAAAATCTGAAGCCGGCGAACCCTCACCGGATCCGGCTACATGAGGAGCATCGAGAGACCCCGCGAGAAAAAGCTCCAGAAAAGCTTCTAAGTCCGCTCGTAGAAAGCCGACCGGGAGCAACCGCGAGAGCCAAGCCGCCTGTCTTCACTCGCGTGTCGGCCTGGATTTCTGGATTGCCCCGCTGAAGCGATCTTGAGAAATTTTCTAAGTCCGCTCCAGGGAAGTTTACCGGGACCTCGTCACAAGTCAAGCCGGCGAACCCTCACCGGATCCGGACTGGCTGGGAGCTTCGAGGGGCCTCGCGAGAAAAAGCTCCAGAAAAGTTTCTAAGTGTGAAGGTAAAAACTTTAACCGGTACCTTCCGAGGGTGGTAGCCGCTCAGGGCTCCATCGCGGTCGGCCTGAAACTTTGACTTTGGCCCGGTCTATCGCGAGCCTATGTCCCAATATGGTGCTATATGCTTCTAAGTGCTATATTTTATTTAAACTTTGAAAATTCATATCTCCGGTTCCCTACATTGGATTTTTGTCGTTTTGGTGTCATTTTAAAGATAAAAATATTTCCTATTTTTATAAATTGGTGTTGGATTTTTATTATGAGTTGTGTCTTAATTATTTACTGAATTGGTGTTTTTAAATGCTTTACATACCTATCTTTGAAGTTAAGCCTGCCTGCTCGCAGCCAAGCTACCAAGGGTTGAGCATAGGATTATATTTCTAAGACCTATGCTGGGTCCTATCAAGTGTTTGTGGTCTTATTACTAGTGGCAGACCGACATTTGCCCCTACCAATAACCCACTTTCCAACAACATCTTATAAGTATAACTTACCATTAGGACAAGATAGGAGGTTGGAGTTTAGTGTGCCTGAACTCCGAATATAAGAATGCATCTTTTAGTGAAGATGATTTTTATATTGTGCGTTTGAAAATACCACTTTTAGAAAGTGGGTATTTTCTTGCTTAGCCATCCTGTGTGCCTTTGCTGGGTTGTGGATTGACTGTCTGGCTTTGGAGGTACAGGGGCTGGGGATGTGCACTCTCTTCAGATAGCCACTGGGGGGGGTGAGGTGGGTCCAGCCTTTCCTGGATGAGTCAGGGCTGGGCTGAACAGACCTGGGCTGCATTTAGAGTAGTGGGAGGAGATTTCCTTGCACCTGGTTTGGACTAAGCACAGACACACTCTGCCCAGGAGAACAAAGAGAAATGTAGTATAAATATAGGGAACCAGACCCCAGAACTTTAGAACTCTTTTGGACCAAGAAGACTGCCACGAAGAAGAGCTGGAGAAGCTGCGAGGAGGAACTACCACTTAGCGGAGTGCATTGCTGTGTTGGCCTGCAGTGGCTGCTTCTGTCTTGGGCAGTGAAAGGACTGGACTGAACTTTCTGCAACTTCTTTGTGTGACTTTCTCCAAGGGCTTGAGGTAGAGCTTGCCCCTGTTCAAGAAGTCTCAGGAACAGCAAAGACTTCAAGTTCATCTGCTACCAGCACTGGGAACTGTGTGTGTTGTGCTGCAACAGAAGAAAAAGCTACCCAACGCCGTCAACGACACCTCTGCCGACTCCGTGTCCTGAAGGCACCGCAGAGGGCATTCCCGCACTTCGCACCACAACTCTGGTCTCACCGATGATGCCATCAGATGCCACCACCGAGCTGCTACTTGCACCGCGACCTGTGGGCACTGCACTCTGCACTGCCTCGCTTGACGCCGCTCCCTTGTATCCCGATGACGACGCTCCATGCTGACATCGATGCCGCTGCTTGCACCGCGGTTCGAGGGCACCGCTCGTAAGTTACACGACGCACCGCCCTCATCCTGCAACACAGCCTTGGCCTACCAACGCGGCACCATCGACTCCAGTTCGTCAGTCGACAACAGCATTTCCGCAACGACCCCACTGCTTGCACCGTGACCTGCCAGCACCGTGATGAGCACCGCATCACTTCAATCCACAGCCCTAGTCTCACTGACACCGCTGGACGACAGGAACCGAGCCGCTGCCTGCACCGCAACCTGAGGGTACTGCATGCCGCACCGCTACACTATGCACTGCAGCCCGATGCCTGCCGACACCGGCGCTCCAGACTTCAACCGTGAGGAGTTCGTTCTGCAACTCGTGTGACTTCAAGGGCCCAGACGACTCCTGCACTGACCTCTGGAACTGATGAACGAGTTACTTAACTTCGGCAACAATGTATCTTTAATAGACATACATTAGTTATAGATTCCTTACCTTAGAATTACCCCCAGACGTCAGACTGGATCCGGAGAATTTTTTTCGGAGCAGTACAACTGCGCGTCGGTTGGTGGCATCGGTCGACTCCGCCTTAATCGTCGGCGTCGTGGTTGCCGGGATGACGCTGTGATGTCTACTTAGACGCCGCCCCTGTGCGCGGACGTCAGTTCTGACACGACTTTCACGCCAGAAGTGCAGAGCCATGCAAAACACTGAACACTGGTGCACAAAACTAGGGCCCTGTAAGGGAGTCCCTATTCCTAGAAGTCAGTTTGCAGAACGGGGAGGATGGGCGGGGCGGTAAGGAATCTATAACTAATGTATGTCTCTTACAGATACATCGTTATCAAAGGTAAGTAACTTGTTAATCTGAAAGAGACCATTAGTTATAAATTTCTTACCTTAGAATAGATACCCCAGAAATACCAACCCCGGAGGTGGGTCTGCGAACTAAGTTCACACCAGGAAGTCCTGGAGAACAGAACGGCCGAAAAAGCCATCTCTCCGGACTTGGCTGTCCAGGCAGTAATGCTTAGTAAAAGTGTGCAGGGATGCCCACATGGCTGCCTGGCAAATGTCAACCAGCGGAACTCCACGTCCCAAAGCAGTAGTAGCTGCCGTCGCCGTAGTACAGGGGTGCACAGTCCTACCGGAGGTTCCTTTTAAGCCAAGGAATAACAGATCTTAATGCATAGGACGACGCATCGAGAGATGGTACGTTTGTGCACTGCCCGACCTTTCTTGGCGCCCACATAACCCACGAAGAGTTGATCGTCCACCCGGAAATCTTTAGTGCGGTCAAGGTAGAAATCCAGCACACGTTTTGGGTCAGGACGGTGGAGTTTCTCCTCCTCTTTGGAAGGGTGCGGAGGCGGGAAGAAGGTGAGCAATGTTATGGTCTGACCTATGTGGAAAGAGGTAACCACTTTGGGCAGAAAATAGGGCATAGTACGGAGGACTAATTTGTCCGGATGGACAGCAAGAAAAGGTCTGGAAGATAAGGCTTGAAGCTCACTCACCCTGCAAGCAGAGGTGATGGCAAGCAAGAAAGCAGTCTTCAAAGTAAGGAGACGAAGAGGACAATTATGTAGTGGCTCAAAGGGAGAACACATAAGATAAGTGAGGACAAGATTCAAGTCCCACTGGGGCATTTCGAAAGGAGAAGGAGGAAAGAGATGAGTAATTCCCTTCAGAACTCTTAACAATAGGGGACTTGAAAAGAGAAGGCTGATCAGGAAGGCGAAGAAACGCCTAAATGGCCGAAAGATAGCCCATAAGAGTGCCCAGAGCAGAGCCCTGCTGGGCCAAAGAAAGAATGAAGAGGAGAACCTCTGAAAGAGGGGCAGAAAGGGGATCCACAGCCTTTGTGCACCATGCCACAAATTTGTTCCATCTACAGGCGTATACCATTTTAGTGGAGGGACGCCTGGCTGCCAACATGACATTAAAGACTTCGGGAGGAAGGTCGAAAGCTGTCAACTATCGCCGCTCAATCTCCACGCAAGGAGGTGGAGACTGGACAGGTTCGGGTGGAGGACCGTCCCCTGCTGCTGCAACAGAAGATCCTTCCGAAGAGGCTGTCTGATCGGAGGATCAATGGCCATGTTCAAGAACTCGGGGTACCGGACTCTTTGTGCCCAGTCCGGAGCCACAAGAATTACTTGGGCCCGGTCGCGCTTGATCTTCTTCAGCACTCTGGGTAGAAGTGGTACTGGTGGTAAGGCGTACAGGAGGCCGCAATACCACTCGCGACGAAAGGAGTCGACGAGCGAGTGCCGCCTTGGAAACTCCAACTCGCAGAACTGCTGACATTGCACGTTCTCTTCGGTGGCAAATAGATCTAACCAAGGCTCTCCCCACTGCTGAAAGAGACCTTGCACCACCTCCGAGTGAAGATGCCATTTGTGATCCATCGTGCACCGGCAGCTGAGTTCGTCCGCCCTGGCGTTCAGGGAACCTGCCAGGTGTTGAACCACCAGGGATATGCCCTGATTTTCCAGCCATGTCCAGAGACGGAGAGCCTCTTGACATAGGGTCCACGACCCCACCCTGCCCTGTTTGTTGCAGTACCACATGGCTGTGGTGTTGTCCGTGAACACCTGCACTACCCATCCTTTCACAGAGGGAAGGAATGCCTTCAGTGCAAGACAAATCGCCCAGAGCTCCAGTAGGTAGATGTGGAGCCCGGATTCCGCCGAGACCAGAGGCCTCTGATCTCCCCCTCCCCCATGTAGCCGCCCCATCCCAGAAGTGACGCATCCGTCACTACTGTGAACTCTGGTTGGGGAAGGGAGAGGGATCTGCCGCTGACCCAATCCTGGTTCGTGAGCCACCACTGCAACTGACTTGCAGTCCCCTCCGAGATATGGACGACATCGGAAAGATTCCCCTGATGCTGCGCCCACTGGAACTTCAGGTTACACTGCAGAGCCCGCATATGCCATCTGGCATGATCTACCAGCAGGACGCAGGAGGCCATGAGGCCCAGCAGCCTCAGGGTCATTCTCACCGAAATCCGGGACAGAGGCTGAAACATCGGTATCATAGCCCAAATATCCTGAACTCACTGCTCGGGAAGATAAACCCGAAACTGTCCTGTGTCCAGAACCGCTACGATGAAAAGGAGCTTCTGAGAGGGAATCAGGTGCGACTTCGGCACGTTGATAGTGAACCCCAGTCAATGCAGGAGGTCCGCCGTAGTCTGGAGGTGGGAAACGACAGCCTGGAGCGAGCTCACCTTCAACAACCAGTCGTCGAGATGGGGGAAGACTGCAACCCCTGATCTGCACAGATGAGCTGCGACCACCGCCATCACTTTCGTGAACATCCGAGGGGCGCTGGTAAGGCCAGAAGGGAGCACCGTGAACTGAAAATGCTCGTGGCCTACCGTGAACCGTAGGTAACGCCGATGGGCAGGCAAGACAGGGATGTGAAAGTAAGCGCCCTGCAAGTCCAATGCTACCATCCCGTCTCCAGGTCGAGGGCAGACAAGACCTGAGCCAAAGTTAACATCTTGAACTTCTCCTTCCGGAGGAAGCGGTTGACGTCCCTGAGGTCTAAGATAGGACGCAGGCCTTTGTGTTTCTTGGGTACCAGGAAGTAGTGGGAGTAGCAACCACAATCTACTTCTGGCACAGGGACGCGTTCGATAGCTCCCTTGGCCAGGAGAGCTGTCTCTTCCTGGCAGAGAAGGGCCGAATGATCCTCCGACATGCGATGGAGTGTAGGTGGCTTGGAGGGAGGGTTAGTCTCGAAGGGGAGGGAGTAGCCCATTCAGACTATCTGCAAAACCCACCTGTCTGACGTGATGGTTTGCCAGTGGGGGAGGTGATGGCGGATCCTGCCGCCCACTGGCAAGTGGTGGCCCTGAAAAGTTGGACTAGGAAGGTTTGGAGGCTGCTGCAGGGGGGGGCATTGGTGGACTGGCCCGCCCGCTGCCCCCCAGACCCACGACGCTGGGTCCCACGTCCCTGGCCACGCAGAGGCAGGGTAGCTTGCACAGGCCTGTGGCTCTGGGTGGAACGTGGTGGGGCACCCCTTCTGTAGCCATGAAAGGGGCGAAAGGCAGACTGCATGGTGCGAGAGGTGGCAGCGAGGCCCAAGGATCCAGCAGTAGCCCTAGAGTCCTTGAAACGCTGGAGCGCGTTGTCCGCCTTGTCGCCAAACAGGTGACGGCCATCAAAGGGCATGTCCAAAAGAGTCGATTGAACATCCCCAGAGAAGCCAGTGGACCTCAGCCAGGCGTAGTGCGTCGGGGCTGACGTTGAAATCGTTCTACCCAGCGAGTCAGCGGTATCCAGCCCACACCGGATGGCGAACTTTGCTGCGTCTCTACCCTCTGCGACAGCGTGGGTGAGCACGGCCCGGGCCTCCTCCAGGCACTGTGGCAGCACTTGCGCAACCGTGTCGCACACAGAGTGTGTGTAACAGCCTAAGAGAGATGCAGTGTTCACCTACCGCAGTCCTAAGCTGGCGGAAGAAAACATCTTCTTCCCAAGATGGTCCAGCTTCTTGGATTTCCTATCTGGGGGAGCAGTAGGGAACGCGCCTTTTGATGTTGAGGCTTGGACCACCAAACTCTCGGGGGTAGGGTGTTGGGAGAGGAAAAGTGGGTCGCCCAAGGCTGGGCGGTGGCGTCGGACAATCATCCTATCCACAGGAGCCCCTAAGCTGGGCTTGGACCAAGTGCCCAGAAGGATGTCAGTGAGGGCCTCATTAAAAGGCAGCAGGGGCTCCGAAGAGGCCGCTGCCGGCTGAAGCACCTCAGTCAGGAGGTTAGTCCTGACTGCCACCGTAGGAAACTCAAGGCCCAAGGCCTCAACTGCCCTACGCAACACCACAGCGTAGGAGGCTCCCTCCTTCGTAGTCAAGTTAGGGGGAGAAAGCATACCAAGATCTGGTGAGGTATCCAGACCACTGGCCTCACCCAACTCCTCTCGCCAGTCCGGCTCCTCAAATTGGTCTGCTAGAGGGTCACCAGACCCCCTCCCAGTCCTCCTCACCCTCCTCTGGCTGCCAGTCAGGGCGGTAGGGAAATCCAGGGATGAACAGCGGTACAAAAGTACCCTCCGGCGCCGGTACCAGCGTCGGTCGACGTCGGTCCAGCGCTGTGTCCAGATCGGGGTGAGGCTGGGGTCGGGGTGAGGCTGGGGCTGACGCTGGCTGGGGACGCAGCCGGCGTCAGGGGCGTCACCACTGGAATCGGCGCCAGGGAAGGTACCGTGAGGTCAACCGGCACCGATCCGGATCCAGGCCTGGATCCATGGGGCCCTGCTGCGCAGAAGCTGGAGCCACCGCCATCGAAGGCCTAGAGCCCCCAGCCGAGTATGCGGGGCCCGAAGGCGCGCCGGCGGAGTCGGTCTGCCCAAAGATGAAGTGGAGGGCTTCGTAAAAGGTACGAAGCTGGGCAGGGGCTGCTCCAGCTCCCGGAAAGGGAGGGAAGCGTGGAGCCGTCCCAGCGGGCTCCGAAGACGGTGCCAGGGAGAGGCAATGCTCCGGGTCCTGTGTCGCGTCAGCTGACGGACGGGGAGAAGGCAAAGAGCGATGATGCTTTTTCGTCTTCTTCTTGTGCTTCGACTTACCAGACGAGTGCCAAGACTTCGATGATGAATGGTGATGGCTCCGCGACCGCTCCAGCAACCTTCCCCTCGACCAGGACCTCGAACGATGCGGAACCGACTGCTGGGCCTCCAAAAGCTTTTGGGACCGCTCCCGCAAAGACTTCGGATTCAGGGCCCGACAGTCGGAGCAGGACTTCGGGTCGTGGTCACGTTCTAGGCACCAAAGGCTCACGAGGTGCGGATCGGTTACCGACATCAACTTGTGACAGGAGCAGTGGCGTAGCTAGGCACTCTGCCGCCCGTGGCGGTCCCTGCCTTTTGCCGCCGTGCTGCGGGGGGGAGGGGGGTAGTGCTGGCGATGATTTTTGCGGCGGCCGCCGCCCCCAAAACTTGTGCCGCCCAGTGCGCACTGACCCCCCCTTGCTACGCCAGTGGACAGGAGTCACAGGGCTTGAAACCAGGCCGACGGCTGGACATCCCTCGTGCACCAGGAGTCCAAAGTCTCAAAAAAAGATGTCAACAAAAGTCAAAAAAGTTAGTCAAAAAGTGACTAGGGGCATGCTCTCTCCGGATATGCGCTGGCTGGCGTGGAAAAGGAAGAACGGACGTCAGCGCGCAGGGGCGGCATCTAAGTAGACATTGCGACGTCATCCCGGCGATCACGACGACGAACGCGGAGTCGACCGACGCCACCTACCGACACACAGGGGTACTGCTACAAAGAAAATTCTCCCGATCCAGTCTGACGCCTTGGGGTAATTCTAAAGTAAGGAATCTATAACTAATGGTCTCTTTCAGATGCCCATGGACGCCGGCTCCTCAGGGCTCAACGAGAGGTCGCCAACGCCCTGCATTTCTAAAGGTATTGTCTTGCGGGTACTCCCGACACCGTAGCTGGCTCGCGACGCTGCGGTCAGCTAGAACTGTTTGGATTTGTTGTTTACGATGCCGTGATAGCCCCGGATGGAGTTATCGACTTCAAGGAACTGTATTTTAGGCCTATTTTTGCTTATTGATATTTCTGAGAACTGTATGGTGGATTTTTATCGTTTTTGGTCTTTGTTTGCACAGATAAAATATTGGATACTTTTCTAAAACTGGTGTGGTGTCCTTTTGTGGTGTTTTCACTGTATCACTGTTGGTTATGTGCAAATGCTTTACACACTGCCTCTGAAATAAGCCGGACTGCTCATGCCAAGCTACCAAGGGGGTGAGCAGGGGCTATTTCAGTAGTGTAACCCCCTTATGCTGACTAGGAAGAAGGTTCCATACTTGGACAGGGTAACAACCTGGCAACTAGAGACTTCAATTTCTAACAATCAACTATTCAAGAAACATTTGCACGTAAGATGAGATTTGGTTGTAATTCGTGGAAGACTGGGCAATGTATAATTAGACTGCTAATCCCTTTGTGTTCTCACTTCTGGGTTAGGCCAATCAGTTCCAGTTCAATCTAAGCAGTGGGAGTATGTGAAATTCACCTTTTTTGCATGGTCATCCCAGATTTTGCAACTTTCGCTCTAATCTATTGCAGCTGGTATTAGTGTTTTGTGACCCTGCTAATCAATGCCAGAGTGTATGTGTGTGCTGGGCCTAATGGTATTGGTGAAATTGGTTTCACTCAGTTGGTCTAACTGCCATGTTGAAACCATTGTAGATAGCACAGAAAATGCACCTATTGTGTAGAAGTTAAATGCCATGTGTTAGAAATGGGCTTTCTGGTTGGCTAAGGTTTGCACCTAAACCCGGCAGAACCCACCACTTTAGTCAGGGCAAGTAAGCTACACACCAAAGATAACCTGTGTTCACCCCCTTGGCGCAGAGCAGTCAGGCTTACCTTCAGAGGCAATGTATAAAGCATTTGCGCAACACACTCAATCTTGTAACACAAATACACCAAAAAAAAGAGACTCCACACAGGATTATATAAAAATATTGTATATATTATACATAACATATAGACCAAAAACAACATAAATCATAAATACTGAGCATACTATGCAAATCCTGAGTCAGCACTCACTATGACAATGCAAGAATCATACATTATAACATCAGGAAATGAAATGGAACAGATTGTAAAATAAGGACACCTGAGTCATTGACACTGTGTACCAAAGTGACATAGATCATAAACCCCGAACATACTATGACAAGCCTGAAATAGTACTTGTGACCCTGGCTAATGTGAGACAAAATGACATACATTACACCATTAGGGCATGAAATGCAGCAGGTTATGATTGAAAACATGCATCATCACATTAGGGCAAGTAAAGTGGCCTTATTGGGGGACCACACATGAATCTCACATATTACTTTTAACACACAGGGTAACACACTCCTATGCTCCTATCATGTTGTATACGGTAATTTAGACCCCAAGTGGAGGGCATAGCAGCACCTATATGCCTATTCGCATAATACGGTAATTTTACATCAGGCAGTAATCTGGGGCCTTCCTGAGATCTCACCTTGTAAGAAAACACCAGCAAAGAGTAGGCGCCCCCAGGTATGTGCTAAGATGGGGGAGGGGGGGGTAAACCAACTACTGAATTCGGGAGAGAGACCTCTCTGGGTCCCCTGCGTACCATCAATGAACAGCAGCTGCTTCAAAGAACTGAGCCGCCCACGCCGGGATGTGGGACAGCTGGACAACTCTCCTCAAGACTCTCCACTGAGGCGGGGAGTGATTCTCACACCCACAGGGGGACGCAACTCCGTGAAAGTGAAGACCCGGACTGAGTGCCCTCTTCTGAGGTTCCTGCGAGGCGACGGCCAGTGCGTTTTAAAGAGCAGACCAACTCTGCCCACTCCACAGTATCAGCAGAGTTCCCCTGCTCTGCTTTCATTCTTCACCTGAGGCAGGTCGCTTATCCTGGCAGTGCAACACCTCTCTAACTTTGGAGAGCGCAGCGTTGAGGGAGCCCAGGACACCACACCACACCCCCGCCAGTGTGAAGCCACAACAGGCCTCCACACGTGCCCTCCTCAAAGAAAGAACTCTCACCACACACTGGCTGCCCAAAAATGAAGTGTGCTCCCACCTACACACAGGGGACATGGAAAATCCAAAGCGCTGAGCTGCCAGTCCTGGGCAAAAATGAAGTGCTCCAACTGCACCAGTCAAGCAACAATAGCAAGCACTCACCTTGTGTTATTTCAGGGCCAGGGGAAGCAACCAACATTCACTGCGTGTTAGGCCCCTGGGAGAATACTTGGGGCGCAGAGAAGCAGCATGCCAGCACATTAAAACAAAGAATGGTGGTTCCTTATGACGGTCCAGCAGCACCTAGCTAGCCTAGAGTCAGGGAGCAGCTGGAAGCAGGGCTAAGAGCAAAAAAACAATCCAGTGAGTCCTTTATGCCATCCACCAGACATCAGGCAGCAGGGCAACAACATTAGAGCAATCCGGATGAGTCCTTTGTGCAATACAGCAATCCTTCTGACAGAAATTCAGTCACAGTTCCCAAAGTGCTCTGTCAACATGGGGCCAGAGCCCCTGTACTTATACTCAAAATGTCTTTGATCTAGGAGGCAGTTCAAAAGAAACCTTACAAGTGAACAACACTACAATTCAATACCAGCCCTGGCTCCAGATGTACAGTAGGGGGTAAACAAGCCCTTTGTGTGAGGACAGGACATAGCCTATACAAGCATAAATGTGCCCCTCCTCCCTTTCTCCCGTCCCAGGAAGACCAATCAGTATGCATATGCACCCAGTCCCTCCAATGTGATGGCTGTCTGGAAAGTATGCACAAAGTGTAGCTGTCATTCTGCCCTAATCGTGGATTGGAGTCAGGCTGCAAAGCACAAAGAGTTCTAAGCATATAGAAATGCTCACTTTCTAAAAGTGGCATTTCTGAAATAGTGGTAAACATTCCACCTACACCAGTAAGCATGACTTTTCACGACCATGAGAGGAATATGCTTCACAGTAGTCCAAAACAAAATGGGGTGTTTACCACCACCAGGACATGCCACACAAAGGCACATGCTCTACCTTCTACTTACACAGCATCCTGCCCATAGGGCTCTCTAGGGCCTTCCTTAGAGATGACCTATATGTAGAAAAAGGGGGGGTTAAGGCTTGGCAATCAGTTTTAAATGCCAAGGCAATGTGGCAGTAAATTGTGCATGCAGGCACTGCAGTGGCAGGCCTGAGACAGGTTTGAAAGGCTACTTTTGTGGGTGGCCCACTAGTATTTAATTTACAGGCCCTGGGTATATGGCATACCACTATACAAGGGACTTACAAGTAAAGCAAATATGCCAAACAGGTGTAAGCCAATCATACTAAATTTAAAGGAGAGAGCACATGCACTTTTTTAGCACTGATTGGCAGTGGGAAAGTGCCCAGAGTCCTAAAGCCAACAAAGAGAGGGTCAGAAAAATAGGAGGAAGAAATCAAAAAGTTTGGAAGTAAACCTGCAAAAAGGGCCAGGTCCAACACCATGTGTTGGCTGCAGGGTGTATTTCTATATATGACAAAAATATATGCCTGCCAGGAGCACCACTATATTCTGGCTTGGCTGCAGTTTAAATGCAGTGTTGTGACACATGGCAGAGAAAAGTGCATTTACCATTTAGGAAAAGCCTATTTTCATATGTTTACAAGTCCACAGGTCAGGGTGATAACATATAGAAATAGGCCACACTACATATTGTGGTTAGTGTGTTCTCACAGGGATATAAAAGCCAAAAGCTATTTCACTGTGAAGGCTTTGCTAGATTTTTCCAGACCTAGATGGAATTAAAGTCTTTGTTCTCAAACTCCGCCTGGGGAAATGGCTTCAATGATAATTCTTACTTCATTTTGAAAATCTGTTTTAATGATTAAACTCAAATCAGGTTTTTGATAACGCGAGTAGAAAAGTAAAGTAACATAAAAAATGTACTTTGTGACCCTTGAGCTAAAACTGGCATAACACTTCCTTGGCTGGGAGAGTTAAGGAAAACAGCTTGCCTCTGAGTCCAGAAAGAGGAGATCGGTGTTAACTGCTGGGTACTTATCAAATATTAGCTCTTTGGGAGGGGACAGGAACAGCTGACTTAGCAAAAGACAGCTTTAGCACCATCTCTTTTGACTGGAGATGACAGGAAGAGCTTCTCCTATTCAGTCCCCAGACCCTCCCAAACAACCAGGCCTCAGTCACAGTGGGGGAGCAAACCAGTTTTCACCATTTTAGGTGGGTGCAGAGCTTCAGTAAATAGGGGAGTGGACAAGAAACTCAAGGCAGGCTTGTTTGGTGCCAGAAGTGTTATTCCATACTGAAGCATGGGATCCTGGGTAATTTTACAGTAAGACAATGAGGAAGTGTTGCAAAAGGAAGTGTGAGGACTGCACAAATAGATAGGATTGGGTGGCAGAATTTCCCCAGGTACTGGCTACTGCACAGGATAAATCTGGCACCTCTACTATCACCTCTGCAGAATATTCCTGTATCTGGTAAGACTCCACCTCAAGAAGGTCCTGCTGGAGGAAGACTCATGCTGGTAGTAGAGAACTCACTCATGGACTTAAGGACTCCTAAATTCTGCTGGCATGCAGAAATTGGAACTGCTTTCCAAGGGTCATATGTCTGGCCTCCTGTTAGCCTGTTCTATAGACATAAAAAGCAAAAGGACCATGGACTCCAAAAGGGCCCACATTACCACAAATGACTGGACCCTACACCCTCTAGAAGCCTCCCCTGAAGAGCTGGAGCCTAAAAAAACGGTCTACAATGAACTCTCTCAGCAGTTTGAGAAAAGTTGACTTAGTAATTTTTTTATCATGTCTGGAGGACTGGGACAAGGTGCTGAGCAGGTCCCACCCAAGGTGGGCAATAAAATCAGTTTAACCCACTCCAAGTATTTTGCAATGCTTTTAACAGGTTCAGAGGCACCTAATAGCAAATGGCTCCACAATTCAGCAGTTTGATACCATATTTCAGTTCTCTAACCTTTCTTGCTTTCTCCCTTTCCTAGTTTCTTCGTGTTAGTAGGGGTTAAGCAGTCTTGTTTTGTGCTTGTTGGTCTGTTTGCGCTGCTTCAACTGGAAATACTGACTGCTGTGGGGTCCCACACCGATATCTACAAAAGGGCCCAAATGCTGTGCTCAATTTTATGGAAAATGTATTGACGACTACTTGATGCTGTTGTTAGCAATAACCTGCTTAACTGGAATAAATATGAAACTTTTGTGACAATATGGTGGATGATGAAGTGGTATTCTTTGGGAGAGGGCCGGACTGGGATCGCAAACCAGCCCTGGTAATTATGTCCGACAGGTCCCGGGGAGGGGTGAGAACACTGCTGATGTGCTTTTGTTACAAGGGGCTGGTTTTAACTGGCCCCCAGTAACAAAAACGGCCCCAACGGTCCAAAACAAGCCCCCACGCTTCCGGCCCACAGGGGAAATGTGGACTAGTGCTCGATTTTCTCGCTCGCTCTAGCCAACTTAAAGTTGGCAAGCCGCGTTTGAGAAAAAACTCTGCCACGCGGGAGTTGGCAGAGTTTTTCCAAAACTCCGTGCTCCGCTTGGGCAAGTTTACCGCTCACCCCTACTCACGTCAGCATTGCAATTAATTGTGAATTTCAAGTAACATTGAAGGTATTCCTTCCAAATATATCTATTGTTTGCAACAACTCTATCAGTCTCAAAGCATTGAAAGGATATCAACGGCCTGTCGTAAACATTTGCACAGTGGAAGCCATCTTGGTGGGACAGCTTCTATTGTGCTAGGGCAACTCTGGCATCTGAAGCAGCAGAGGGCAGCCCATAACCCCTCAATGGCACATTCGCAAAATGTCACTTTTTTACATTGAAATCTAAGGAACAAGGGTTGTAAAACCATTACTTTCCAGAATTTCTTTTTTTTTCCAGAAAATGTGGCGGCCTGAAATCTCCTTTGCAGGCCTCCATCTCTGGATTTAAAGCTTGTTGCATGGATTCACAGACAAAATTTGGTCTCCTCAACATTGATGTGGCAGGATTTTTGTGAATTTCCGTGAATCTTTAAACCAAGCCTCTTTGCACTGTGCTGGACTGATACATCCGGTTCTGCTAGGTTGCAAAAAGTTGGCCAGGTCACAACACAAAAGCTATTCAAACTCAAGGTTGGCATGCAACCTGACAAGTTATACCTTTGACACTACATAGAGTAGTAGCTTTTGAAAACTAAAGGAAGCCTTTTTACTCCGTTCCCGTTTTGCAACAAACTGATTGTGAGAAGTTGGCCTGGCATATGCTGTCCACTAATTATAGTGGGCACCTTGCACCAGTCCAAATCGACTCTTATGGTAGGTAGGTTAAAGACAACCTTATTGAAAGCTATCCTAGTGGTAGCTGTGGAGAGCAGCCTTCAGGCTAAGTCTTGAAGGAATGTAAAGCAGCTTGTTTTACCAGTCTATAATCTCTTGAGTGACCAAATGAAAGAGCACCACACCAGGTATATATTCAAAATATATGTATTTATTACTAAACACACCCCTCTAGTCTCTTTATGAGGCTAGAGTTCGAAGTACATAGGTTATAAGATCTTAAATTACAGTAATAGCACAAATACACGTTTGGGCCCTAGGGGCGTACCAAACCATATACCAATAAAGTGGTATGCGAACCACGACTGAACTAGACACTAGGCCTAGAGCCTCTAGAAGTGCTTGGACCACAAGGAACCACCCAAGGTAGTGACACAGGGGACCCACGGGAGACGCGTGCAGTGTAAATACACAACCGCGATACGCCGTTAACTTCTATGGAGAAAGTCGGGATCGGGAAAATAGAGGAAAGGGACACTTAGAAGAGGACTAGGACAAAACCCTTTGAGATCTAGGACTTTGAAGAGTCTCTACCCACGGGAGCACCGGAGTACTCGTGTTACCTCACCCAGGGAAGCCGGGTGCATAGGTGCCTTTCGGGGTCGGGTTTCGTCGTCGGTTCTTATGGCGATCTGCTGCAACGTGCTGCTGGCGACCAGGAGAAAAGTGTCCGGGTGGATCCAAGAGTGGATCGGAGTTCTGAAGAACCTGAAAGCAGAGGGGACAGAGTCTGGGTCACTAGCCAGTGACCAGGGAGGCGATGGACAGATGCCCACCGATGTCGAGTGCTTCAGATTCGATGACGGTCGTCTTGACTCTTCAGCCACGAGGTCCGGGAGGCGTTGTCGGCAACCAGGAGCAGGATTCGGGCTGTTGCTCGATGTCTGTCGAGTGCAGAGGTGTCGGCGACCAGATTGGACCCAACAAGCCTTGGCAACGGCAAGTCTCGAGTAAGATGTAGATCGTCGATGATGCAGACCAGCAAGGTCTGGGGAACTCACCCAGCGAGGGTAAGTGAGGGCAGGCCTGGAGCAACCAGACTGCCAAGTAAAGAAAAGATTGGCCTTCGTTAAGGGCTACTAGCCAACGGGCTAGCGACCGCGAAGGAGCCTCGTGACGCCGCACGTGGAGCTGGCTTACAGGACACTCGTGGAGTGGGGGCCAGTGATCTTCGGTGCAGGTGGTGCTGGAGGCTAGGGCTACTCGGAGCCCAAAGCACGACTTCTTGGGAGACCCAGAAGATGGTGCACTTGCAAATGTGCTCGGTGTCCAGGGGTCACGGTCTCACGTCACCCACGATAGCCACGGGCCTCAGCTTTGCTGGGGACTCAGGGTAGCCTCGGGGAAGTCTGAGAATCCACCTCTGGTGATGCGATGACTTCGGCGTCCGACGGGAGCTTCAGTGATGCGAACCGGACAGATGCTTCTTTGGTGCCTGCCAAGCAGGGGAGTCACTCCTTGACCCCAAGGAGATTCTTCAGTCCTCTAATCGTGAGTAGAGCGTCGAAGGTCCAGGATTCTGTTTCAGAGTTTCGTCCAGGTATAATCTAAAGTCCTAGGGACTGGGTTCCTACCTTTATTCTAAAAATAGGGGATGGACTACTCTGTGGCCCCACCTATGGGTGGGTCAGGGCAGAGGGGTGGCTACACCCCTTTCCCTTTGTCCAGTTCGCGCCAAAGCAGGGGCTGCAAGCCCCTGATCCGGTTTGAACTGGGGTATGCACAGGGACACCAAATGTGCCCCCAGTGCAGGACTTCAAAGCACCCGAAAGTGCTCCCGCCCAGCCCCAATACACATTGTCCTGTCTGGGGAGGTGGTCACACCTCCCTGGGACAGGAAACCTATTGTCCAGGCCTCCCCTGCCGGAGTTTCGTCCAGCAGCAGGAGGCCAGACTCGTGTCTGTGGCAGCAGCATCCATTTTGTGATGCCAGGCTCTGGAAAGAAGTTACCGGACTCGTCAGAGTTAACATGCCTTTCCCTCTAGAAGGGTGGAATGCTACCCCCGCCGCCAGGATTGGCGGGGGGGTAGTATTCCAAGATGTTTGACACCAAACACGACATGTTTAGGTGCAGCCATTCCATAGTTAGCATTTTACCGCGAGGATATAATGCGTTTAAGAGTATATGGTCAGGCTGCACTACAAACAGCATCAGAGATGGTCTCCGAACGCTGCAGAGGGGCCCTGCTCATGCAGGGGCACCCTCTCACATAGGAACCATGCACTCTGCCTTTAGGATTGATAAGGCCTGCCTTAGGAGTGACTTATAGGTTTATATGTGTGTATGCATTTAGTGATATAGGTAACCTATACCACTGCAAGGGGTGCATGCACCACCTTACCCAGGCTGCAGTAGCAGACCTGTGGTGCCAGTTTGGATGGCCTACCAGGGGTGGCATAATACATGCTGCAGCCCCTGGCAGGCCTCTGAGGTGCCTATGCCCTTGGTACATAGTATACCATATACTAGGGACTTACAAGGGCACTCCAGATCCCAATCAGTGATGTGCCTAAGGCACATGGAGACCCTTTTAAAGAGGAAACAGCTAGGCTGGGGTTCTGAATAGCAGGGCCCCAGCCAGACTAATGTCGAAAACCAGTGAAGTATCAGCAAAAAGTGGGGGTACCCCTGTGAAGCAGATCCTACTCTCCTACACAACCCCCCCAAACGTAGGGACATTAAACTAACCTTGCCCAGTTAAGTCTTCATGTTCTAAGTGGAAATACCTAGAGAGTCCATCTGCATTCGCATGGTTACTCCCAGGCCTATGTTCCACTGTAAAGTCCATCCCCTGTAGGGAAATGGACCACCTAAGCAGTTTGGGGTTTTCACCCTTCATTTGTTTTAGCCATAAGAGGGGCTTATGGTCTGTCTGAACCAGGAAGTGTGTACCAAACAAGTATGGCCTCAACTTCTTCAGAGCCCAGACCACAGCAAAGGCCTCCCTCTCTATGGCTGACCAACGTTTCTCTCTAGGGGTCAGCCTTCTGCTAATAAAAGCTACTGGCTGATCCTGACCTTCTTCATTCAATTGTGACAGTACAGCCCCTACCCCCAATTCAGATGCATCAGTTTGAACAATGAACTTCTTGGAGTAATCAGGACTCTGCAGAATTGGAGCAGTGCACATGGCCTGCTTGAGGTCATCAAATGCCTTTTGACAGCTAACTGTCCACTGAACCTTTTTGGGCATTTTCTTAGAAGTTAAGTCATTCAAGGGTGTCACTATTGATCCATACCCCTTGACAAATCTCCTATAATACCCAGTCAGGCCTAAGAAGGCTCTCACCTGAGTCTGGGTAGTGGGAGCAGTCCAGTCCATGATGGTCTGGATCTTGCTCTGCAAAGGTTGAACCTGGCCTCCACCCACAAGGTGGCCCAGGTACACAACCTGACTCTGCCCTATCTGGCACTTAGTGGCCTTGATAGTCAGGCCTGCCTTTTGCAGGGCCTGTAAAACATTCCTGAGGTGGACCAGGTGATCCTCCCAGGTGGAGCTAAAGACAGCAATATCATCTAGATAAGCTGCACTATAGGCTTCCAGTCCTGTGAGAACTGTGTTCACCAACCTCTGGAAAGTGGCAGGTGCATTTTTCAGACCAAAGGGCATCACCACAAATTGATAATGCCCACTAGGGGTTGAAAATGCTGTTTTGGGCTTTGCAGCATCAGCTAGTCTGATCTGCCAGTAGCCAGCTGTTAGGTCAAATGTGCTGAGATATTTGGCAGAGGCCAAAGTATCTATGAGCTCATCTGCCCTGGGTATTGGATGGGCATCAGTCCTAGTGACTGCATTGAGGCCTCTGTAGTCTACACAAAACCTCATCTCTCTTTTCCCACCACTGGTGTGAGGTTTAGGTACTAGGACTACTGGACTAGCCCAAGGGCTATCTGAGGGCTCAATCACTCCCAATTCCAACATCTTCTGGACTTCAGTCCTGATACAGTCCCTGACATGGTCAGGTTGCCTATAAATCTTGTTTTTAATAGGCAGACTGTCCCCAGTGTCCACTTCATGAGTGCACCAGGTGGTCTGACTGGGTGTCAGTGAAAACATATGCCTAAACTGATTGAGGACTTGCCTGCAATCAGTTTGTTGCTGGGTAGTGAGGCTGCCTGCCAAGGCTACACCATCAACTGACCCATCGTCAGGGTTCTGTGAGAGCAGGTCAGGGAGTGGGTCACTCTCTTCCTCCTGCCCTTCATCAGTAGCCATGAGCAAGCCCATGTCTGCCCTGTCCACATATGGCTTAAGTCTGTTGACATGGAGAACCCTTTGGGGACTCCTGGGTGTTCCTAGGTCCACTAAGTAAGTGACCTCACCCTTCTGTTCAACAATAGTGTGGGGTCCACTCCATTTGTCTTGGAGAGCTGCTGGGGCCACTGGCTCCAACACCCACACCTTCTGTCCTGGCTGGTAAACAGTCAGAACAGCCTTTTGGTCATGCCAGGCCTTCTGCAGTTCCTGGCTAGCCTCAAGGTTTTTGGTTGCCTTTTTCATGTACTCAGCCATCCTGGAGCGGAGACCAAGTACATAGTCCACTATATCTTGCTTTGGGGGCTTGAGAGGTAACTCCCATCCTTCCTTCACCAAGCACAGTGGACCCCTCACAGGGTGGCCAAACAGAAGTTCAAAAGGGCTGTAACCAACCCCCTTCTGAGGCACCTCCCTATATGCGAATAAAAGGCAGGGCAAGAGTATGTCCCATCTACGCCTAAGCTTTTCTGGGAGCCCTTTAATCATGCCCTTCAAGGTTTTGTTGAATCTCTCAACTAAACCATTGCATTGTGGGTGATAGGGTGTGGTGAACTTATAAGTAACTCCACACTCCTTCCACATTGCTTTTAAGTAACCAGACATGAAGTTTGCACCCCTGTCTGATACTACCTCCTTAGGAAAGCCCACTCTTGAGAAGATTCCCAGGAGGGCCCTTGCCACCACAGGTGCTGTAGTGGTCCTGAGGGGAATAGCTTCTGGGTACCTGGTGGCATGATCCACTACCACCAGGATAAACCTGTGCCCAGAGGCTGTTTGGGGATCCATGGGACCAACAATGTCAATCCCTACCCTCTCAAAGGGCACCCCCACCACAGGTAGTGGTATCAGGGGGGCCTTTGTAGTGCCACCTGCTTTGCCACTGGCTTGGCAGGTTACACAGGAGCGACAAAACTCCTTACTGTCTTCAGACATGTGGGGCCAGTGAAAGTGAGGGACAATTCTGTCCCAAGTCTTGTTCTGGCCCAGGTGTCCTGCTAAGGGAATATCATGGGCTAGGGTCAATAGGAAGCCCCTGAACTTCAAAGGTATTACCAACCTCCTGGTAGCACCAGGCTTGGGGTCTCTACTCTCTGAGTACAGGAGTCCATCATCCCAATACACTGTATGGGGACCACTAGCTTTCCCAGCAGCCTCAGCAGCAGCTTGCTGTCTGAGGGGTTCAAGGGAGGGGCAGCTCTGCTGCTCCTGGCTCAGATCTGCCCTAGAAGGTCCCCCTGTCCCCAAGAACTCAACCTGTTCAGGTTCAAGTTCCTCTGGGACAGTTCCTTCTTCAGGGCTGAGATCATCCCCCTCAAGGGACTGATCTTCCTCCTGAGCCAAGGGGGAAGGCTCTGCCTTAACCCTACTACTCCTCCTCTTGGAAGGCACTTGGTCCATTCTTCCAGAATCCAAGGCCTGTTCAGTTTTAGACAGTTTAGCTTGTGACCTGGTCACAGCAAACACATCTGCAGGGATCCCCAGCATTTCTGCATGGGTCCTGAGCTCCACTTCTGCCCAAGCAGAAGTCTCTAAGTCATTGCCAAGCAAGCATTCGACTGGTAGGTTTGCACTTACCACAACCTTCTTAAGGCCAGTTACCCCTCCCCAGGAGAAGTTAACAACTGCCAGAGTATGGTCTGTTCTGACATTGCTAGCATTGGTCACTTGGTACATTTCACCAAGTATAACTTGCCCAGGTAGCACAAGGTCTTGTGTCACCATTGTGACACTTGCCCCTGTGTCCCTAAATGCCAAAGCCTCTCGTCCATTGATTAAAGGCTGTTGTCTGTACTTGCCCAGATTACTGGGACTCACAGTGGAGGTCACATCCATGCCTCCATCACAGACTAACACAGCCTGAGTCAGTTCCCTGACTAAGTCAGAGCCCAACTCAGTTCCCAGGGTGAACCCTACTAAACCCTTTGCTGGAGCACCTCCACCAACTGTACTAGGGGGAACAGGTGCCTTAGGGGCATTGGTGGGTGCTGGACTGGAGTCTTTGGACTTGGTGCAATCACTGGTCCAGTGGGTCTTTTGCTTACAGACCTTGCACCATGGTTTTCTTTGGCCTTTACCCTTGGTAGACTGGGAATCCCCACCAGAAGAAGATTTTTGGGGGCCTGATGAAGACTTTTGATCTTTACCCTTCTCCCCACCCTTGTCAGAGTTCTTAGCATCTTGCTTCTTGGTTTCCCCACCTTGGTTCTGTACCTTCTGCTTCACCCTGGTTCTGACCCATTTGTCTGCCTTCTTTCCCAATTCTTGGGGAGAGGTCAGATCAGAGTCAACCAGGTACTGATGCAACAGCTGGTTTTGACAGTTATTAAGAATCTGCTCCCTCATTATCAGATTATACAATCCTGAGAAGTCACACACCTTACTGCCCATCAACCAGCCTTCCAGAGCCTTGGCAGAACAATCCACATAGTCTACCCAGTCTTGAGTCTGTGCTTTTTGGGTGTCTCTGAACTTCAACCTGTACTGTTCAGTGGTTAGGCCAAACCCATCAATAAGAGCACTCTTCAAGACCTTGTAATTATCAGCATCCTCCTCTCTAACAGTGAGGAGCTTGTCTCTACCTTTGTCAGCAAAGGAGAGCCACAAGATTGCTGCCCACTGCTCCTGAGGGACCTTCTGTACTTTACAGGCCCTCTCTAAAGCAGTTATCCATTTGTGGATGTCATCCCCACTCTGGTAGGGAGGGACAATCTTGCTCAGGTTCCTATGGTCATAGGACCTTTCCCTATCTCTAGGGACATGGCTGCCACCATGGGACTCTAGTCCCAACTTTCTTCTCTCTTTAAGGAGATCTAGGGATTCTCTATCTAAAGCCAATTGCTTCTTCCTGATCTCCAGTTGAGTTTCCTCATACTGGACCAGTCTCTTTCTTCTCTCATGAGAGGATTCCCTCCTGTGAGAAGAAACAGAGCTCCCTATTGAGGTGCCAGAGTGGTTAGACTCCTGAGAAGGAGACCTAGACTTTCTGAGCACACTCATAATCCTTCCTGGGGGGACAAAGGTGTGGTTCTCCAGATCCTCATCTTCATCTTCCCCAGAAGGGATTGGGTTTTCCAGGTCAGGGTCATTGTCACCCTCCTGGTCAGTTTCAGAGGGGGGCTGGGGGTAGTAGTACCCCTGGCCCCTTCCTCATCTGCTGGCCCACCCTCTGCTCCTACCCCTTCAGTCTCTGAAGACTTACTAAGATCATAAGCCACCAACAACTCCTGGAGGTGTTGGGTGGTGGGACTTTGGCCTGTCCTTAATTTCCTCACGTTACACAAAGCTCTCAGTTCCAAGAATGGGAGTGTGTCATACTTGGAGGGGGAAGCTCAATGGCTTCCTGCAGGGCATCTTTGGATCCTGCTTTTAAAGACATTACTAGTGTGGTGTGGTGTATGCACTACCTACTCTAGTGTGGCCTACTAAACTCTCTTGAGTTGTAGAAAGGGTTGTGCTATCCCTTAACACACAACTCTAAGTTCAGTAGAACTTACTGATATTCTAAGCTTAAATTATATGTACCTTAGGTACCTTTAGTGGTTTTCAGTTGATCAATTCAATTGAGATTATCTGGTAAAACAATAGCAAGCTGGAATCCCACACGCTGCACACCAATGTGAGAAGTTGGCCTGGCATATGCTGTCCACTAATTATAGTGGGCACCTTGCACCAGTCCAAATCGACTCTTATGGTAGGTAGGTTAAAGACAACCTTATTGAAAGCTATCCTAGTGGTAGCTGTGGAGAGCAGCCTTCAGGCTAAGTCTTGAAGGAATGTAAAGCAGCTTGTTTTACCAGTCTATAATCTCTTGAGTGACCAAATGAAAGAGCACCACACCAGGTATATATTCAAAATATATGTATTTATTACTAAACACACCCCTCTAGTCTCTTTATGAGGCTAGAGTTCGAAGTACATAGGTTATAAGATCTTAAATCACAGTAATAGCACAAATACACGTTTGGGCCCTAGGGGCGTACCAAACCATATACCAATAAAGTGGTATGCGAACCACGACTGAACTAGACACTAGGCCTAGAGCCTCTAGAAGTGCTTGGACCACAAGGAACCACCCAAGGTAGTGACACAGGGGACCCACGGGAGACGCGTGCAGTGTAAATACACAACCGCGATACGCCGTTAACTTCTATGGAGAAAGTCGGGATCGGGAAAATAGAGGAAAGGGACACTTAGAAGAGGACTAGGACAAAACCCTTTGAGATCTAGGACTTTGAAGAGTCTCTACCCACGGGAGCACCGGAGTACTCGTGTTACCTCACCCAGGGAAGCCGGGTGCATAGGTGCCTTTCGGGGTCGGGTTTCGTCGTCGGTTCTTATGGCGATCTGCTGCAAAGTGCTGCTGGCGACCAGGAGAAAAGTGTCCGGGTGGATCCAAGAGTGGATCGGAGTTCTGAAGAACCTGAAAGCAGAGGGGACAGAGTCTGGGTCACTAGCCAGTGACCAGGGAGGCGATGGACAGATGCCCACCGATGTCGAGTGCTTCAGATTCGATGACGGTCGTCTTGACTCTTCAGCCACGAGGTCCGGGAGGCGTTGTCGGCGACCAGGAGCAGGATTCGGGCTGTTGCTCGATGTCTGTCGAGTGCAGAGGTGTCGGCGACCAGATTGGACCCAACAAGCCTTGGCAACGGCAAGTCTCGAGTAAGATGTAGATCGTCGATGATGCAGACCAGCAAGGTCTGGGGAACTCACCCAGCGAGGGTAAGTGAGGGCAGGCCTGGAGCAACCAGACTGCCAAGTAAAGAAAAGATTGGCCTTCGTTAAGGGCTACTAGCCAACGGGCTAGCGACCGCGAAGGAGCCTCGTGACGCCGCACGTGGAGCTGGCTTACAGGACACTCGTGGAGTGGGGGCCAGTGATCTTCGGTGCAGGTGGTGCTGGAGGCTAGGGCTACTCGGAGCCCAAAGCACGACTTCTTGGGAGACCCAGAAGATGGTGCACTTGCAAATGTGCTCGGTGTCCAGGGGTCACGGTCTCACGTCACCCACGATAGCCACGGGCCTCAGCTTTGCTGGGGACTCAGGGTAGCCTCGGGGAAGTCTGAGAATCCACCTCTGGTGATGCGATGACTTCGGCGTCCGACGGGAGCTTCAGTGATGCGAACCGGACAGATGCTTCTTTGGTGCCTGCCAAGCAGGGGAGTCACTCCTTGACCCCAAGGGAGATTCTTCAGTCCTCTAATCGTGAGTAGAGCGTCGAAGGTCCAGGATTCTGTTTCAGAGTTTCGTCCAGGTATAATCTAAAGTCCTAGGGACTGGGTTCCTACCTTTATTCTAAAAATAGGGGATGGACTACTCTGTGGCCCCACCTATGGGTGGGTCAGGGCAGAGGGGTGGCTACACCCCTTTCCCTTTGTCCAGTTCGCGCCAAAGCAGGGGCTGCAAGCCCCTGATCCGGTTTGAACTGGGGTATGCACAGGGACACCAAATGTGCCCCCAGTGCAGGACTTCAAAGCACCCGAAAGTGCTCCCGCCCAGCCCCAATACACATTGTCCTGTCTGGGGAGGTGGTCACACCTCCCTGGGACAGGAAACCTATTGTCCAGGCCTCCCCTGCCGGAGTTTCGTCCAGCAGCAGGAGGCCAGACTCGTGTCTGTGGCAGCAGCATCCATTTTGTGATGCCAGGCTCTGGAAAGAAGTTACCGGACTCGTCAGAGTTAACATGCCTTTCCCTCTAGAAGGGTGGAATGCTACCCCCGCCGCCAGGATTGGCGGGGGGTAGTATTCCAAGATGTTTGACACCAAACACGACATGTTTAGGTGCAGCCATTCCATAGTTAGCATTTTACCGCGAGGATATAATGCGTTTAAGAGTATATGGTCAGGCTGCACTACAAACAGCATCAGAGATGGTCTCCGAACGCTGCAGAGGGGCCCTGCTCATGCAGGGGCACCCTCTCACATAGGAACCATGCACTCTGCCTTTAGGATTGATAAGGCCTGCCTTAGGAGTGACTTATAGGTTTATATGTGTGTATGCATTTAGTGATATAGGTAACCTATACCACTGCAAGGGGTGCATGCACCACCTTACCCAGGCTGCAGTAGCAGACCTGTGGTGCCAGTTTGGATGGCCTACCAGGGGTGGCATAATACATGCTGCAGCCCCTGGCAGGCCTCTGAGGTGCCTATGCCCTTGGTACATAGTATACCATATACTAGGGACTTACAAGGGCACTCCAGATCCCAATCAGTGATGTGCCTAAGGCACATGGAGACCCTTTTAAAGAGGAAACAGCTAGGCTGGGGTTCTGAATAGCAGGGCCCCAGCCAGACTAATGTCGAAAACCAGTGAAGTATCAGCAAAAAGTGGGGGTACCCCTGTGAAGCAGATCCTACTCTCCTACACTGATTGTGCCAGAAAAATGTAATGGGAATCCCAAAGCAAATGTAATAATGATGTTGAATGTAATAGGACACGTTAATGAACAAGATACTTACCTTCAGTAACAATACATCTGTAAGAAACATAGGTTAGTTATAGATTCCTT